>SJYA01000193.1:0-53144 GCA_006410615.1 Neotragus moschatus
GACCTCCCCGTCCTTGCTGCCCAGGGAAGGGTGGGGGCCAGCTGTCCCGAGGTCACCGCCAGGGAGGCGGTGGGGCCGGCAGAGGGGCCGCTCTGATATGGGGGCGCCAGAGCGGATACGTGGAACAGCAGCTGTTCCCTGCTGTTTTCCACATGGGGGGACCTGGGTGCAGGAATGAAAGTTCATTTTCTGGCCTGGCTAGAATTTTCCCCGGTTTACTTCCTCCTTTTTGAATTCAGCAGGACTGAAGTTAGAGTGAGGGTTAGCAGTGGTGTTACGAATATATCCTCTGTAGCTGACTCTCCCCACCCCGTCCAAAGACATCTTTCTACAGTGGTTCAGGTGGCCAGGGTCGGGGGACTTTTGGTGCTGAAATTGGGACAGTCCTAGGCAAACCAGGATGATCAATTACTCCAGGGAGTCTGGAGGCTGAGGACTTCTCCAAATGACCTCGGAGATCCTCCCAGTAACACCCGGAGTCCACCTCCAGCCCAGTGGCTGCACTGTCTGTCCTTGATCCCGGGCCTTCTGAGGCTCCTCCAGGATCTTGCTTGTCAAGGTCAATTGCTCAGTATCCTGAGCCTAAAGAATGTGGCATAAATGCTAAGCCTTCTGACCCTACTGGTCTAGGGAGAGGGACCAGAGTTTATTGGACTTCTAAATATTTATGGAGAGCAAGGACTGCTAATTTTAGAAACCATTAGATTGCTATATTTAAACTCCTGCCAGCAGGAGCTGCTAATTTAAGAAGTGAGTGTTAATGAGCCCCCAACTCCCAGACCCCAGCTCTCCACCCACTTCCCCTGGAGTTACCAGCAGCTGCTACTGGTCTTAAGTCATAATTCAACTTCCCAGCCCAGCCACTTTTCACTTTAGGGCCCCTGGATGGAAAAACAACCTCAAGTGAATGAATCTCCTCGGAAACCACTCATCTTGGAGCTTCAGAAGGAAACCTGCCCAAGCATGGCCTCCCAAGGAGAGCTGGTGTGTGGAGAGGTCAGCTGCTCTGCAGTTGGCTTCACCCATGGGCTACCTTTTTCCCGCAGACTTGTGCGTGCTCATAGAGAGATGTGCATTTGAGACAAATAGGGTTCTAAGGATCAGGTTCTGAAAAGACCTTGACCAGCTGGATGGGTGGGGCTGCATGTAACAAGAGGACGCCTTCCAAGAAGAAACACTGGGCCCTGTGCTGGGGTTCACAGCCCTGGAAGCACCCCCTGGCTGAGCAGTGTGTGGCTTAGTGACACACGCGAGCAGGATTTTGGGCCAAGCTTCCCAGTGGCTGCTTCTTGCGTTGCTATGTTGGCAGGATGTCTCATGGAAGACATAAATGCTGTTGTTCAGCCACTAAATCATGTCCGACTCTTTGTCACTCCACGAACTGCAGCACGCCAGACTTGCTGGTCCTTCACCATCTCCGAGAGTGTGCCCAGACTCATGTCCATTGAGTCGGTGACGCCACCCAACCATCTCATCCTCTGTCGTCCCCTTCTCCTTCTCTCAATCTTTCCCAGCATCAGGGTCTTTCCCAGCATCAGGGTCTTTCCCAGTGAGTCGGCTCTTGGCATCAGGTGGCCAAAGGACTGGAGCTTCAGCTTCAGCATCAGTCCTTTCAGTCCATTAGGATGGACTGGCTGGATCTACTTGCAGCCCAAGGGACTCTCAAGTGTCTTCTCCAGCACCACAGTTCAAAAGCATCAATTCTTCGGCACTCAGCCTTCTTTATGGTCCAACTCTCACATCCATACCTGACTCCTGGAAAAATCATGGTTTTGACAGGTATGTTGGATAAAACCTGGTAATGGTAGGACCTCTCATCGTAGCCCATATGCAAACATTCATTGGAATTCCCAGAAAAGTCTCTTGGGTGGCATTTCCTAAGTTTATTTGACTGGAGACATCCTCCCCCCCGATTTTGCCAAAGGATAGCTTAAAGTCAGATCACTTTGGCAAGTGGACTTAGAGGGTGGAAGTCTGCTGAAAGTTTAATGGAGCAATGATGAGAGAGGGTTGATTTTTTTAAAGGATAATTTTGATGTTGGGAGGCGTTGAATGAGCACAAATAGGAAGGCCAGCAAGACGCACTGATGTGCCCCTGGAAAGTCTCAGGGAAAGCCAGGGCTGTAAACTGATGTGAAAGTCTGCAAAGGGCAGCTGTCAAGTGCAACAGAGTGACCGTGGGCCCCTACACTGGATCTGGTTTTATGAGCACCACATCTGAAAGGCGAGGGTTTTTTCTTTTTCATATAAACTTTTATGTTGTCTCCTTCCTCTGTTGTCTGTGAGCTACATTTTTTTTTTTTTAAGGAAGGAATTAAAAAAAAAACAACACACACAAGACAGGAACCCAGAGCACATGGTGGGTTTCCTCCCCGCCTGCCAGGACCCCAGCTGTGTCAACTTTGGAGCTGGCCTCTGAATTAGATCATTTCAACAGCCCTGGCCAATGGGGGAGCTTCACCAGGACAAGGGACACACTTGTTGTTTGCCCGGCCCTTGCTCCTGCTTCTTCACTGCCCCAGCTCCTTCGGCTCCTTTTGTGAAGAGCTCCGCGGTGGACACACGTCCTTTGTCCTTTCCACCCGCACAGCTGAAGGGCATGTCAGCCCTGGAGCAGAGGCCGTACAGGTTATACCTGGGATGTCGGGGGCAAGCCAAGTGTGTGGAAGGTTCTACACCCCAGAACCACTGGGGCCTTCCTGCCTTGGTGAAGAGCTGGATGACCTGAGCTCTTACACCTCACTTCAGCTTCTGGCCGCCCTGCAGTCACAGTGGATCTACAGCCAGTTCAGAACAGGCCCTATAGGACTGCTCCACGGGCTCCTGACACGTGTCGGATCCCCTGAGACACCTTGGACTTTGTTTCCTAGAGCTTTATCAGACAAATGAAGAGCTGCCTTTCAAGCACAATTGTTGTTGGACTCTGAAAGAATGCTGAGTTGCCCCAGCTCTGATGTTCAGCAATTAAAGAAGTCTGGTTCAACCAACTGCAATGTTGGGAGGGGTAGATTGGGCATTTGGGATCAACATGTACGCACTGCTATATTTAAAATGGATACCAACAAGATGATTGCTTCTTGGTGGGAAAGCTATGACAAACCTAGAGAGCGTGTTGAAAAGCAGAGACATTACTCTGCCAACAAAGGTCCGTATAGTCAAGGCGATGGTCTTCCCAGTGGTCACGTACAGTTGTGAAAGCTGGACCATAAGGAAGGCAAAACGCCAAACAATTGATGCCTCTTAACTGTGGTGCTGGAGAAGACTCCTGAAAGTCCCTTGGACAGCAAGGAGATCAAGCCAGTCAATCTTAAGGGAGATCAACCCTGATTATTCACTGGAAGGACTGATGCTGAAGCTAAAGCTCCGGTGTTTTGGTCATCTGATGCGAAGAGCCAGCTCATCGGAAAACACCCTGATGCTGGGAAAGATCTAGGGCAGAAAGACAAGAGGACATCAGAAGATGAGATGGTTGAACGGCATCACAGATGCATGAACATGAACTTGGGGAAACTCTGGGAGATGGTGAAGGACAGGGAAGCCTGGCATACTGCAGTCCATGGGGTCGCAAAGAGTCGGACAAGACTGGGCAACTGAACACAACCACCACCAACAAGGACCTACTGTATAGCAGAGGGAACTCTGCTCAATGCTCTGTGATAATCAGCTAAGTGGGAAAGAATTTGAAAAACTGACAGATACATGTATATGTATAACTAAATCACTTTGCTGTATACACCAGAAACTAACAATATCAATGATGCGTGCCTGCTCAGTCCCTTAGTCATGTCCAACTCTTTTGTGACCCCAAGGACTGTGGCCTGCCAGGTTCCTCTGGACTTTTCCAGGCAAGAACACTGGAGCGGATTGCCATTTCCTACTCCAGGGATCTTTCTGACCCAGAGATCGAAACTGTATCTCTGACATCTCCTGCCTTGGCAGGTGAGTTCTTTACCACTGAGTCAACTATACTGAGTTATAAAATAAAATTATTAGATATGTAATATCTTTCTTGTCACGACAGTTAGACTTCATTAAAGCTTAGATATCTCATAAATACTAAACCTTGGGAAATAAAAACTCCAGGGAAATTTGGATTCATCTAAAGGAGCTAACGGGAGAAAAGAAAAAGAACTTTTATGCACTGTCAGCATGAAATAATTCCAACCAGTAATTCTTAAATCACATGTTGGATGCTTGCTACTTCATAATGCGTAAAGGGAGGGGATCTCTTTCCTAGAAACTTAGGTATCCTCCAAAGGTGCTATTTCAGTACTTCCTTTTGTGCAAATATGTCAAAATTATGACAAAGTGATCAAGCCATACCTTGGAAAAACCATTTCATATTCGTTTAGGATGGGCTGGACTGTGGGGTTTTGGGCTCTAAAAACAAAGTTTCCTTCATTAGTATTCCAAGCTTTCTGTAACTTTCCTTGGGTTATTTTTTCAGACTGGCAGGCCATCTGTATTTTAAGCTTATGAGGACGTTTATGCCATGTACACACGGCATGGAAGAACTGCAGTCTTTCCATAAGAGGCAGAGACAGAAGAATTATATAATTAACTTATGACTGCTTGGATAGTTGATATTATTCAGGGAAACTGATGTGAAATATCTTGCTCAAATCATATAGAATGACAGCTTATAGATGAAAACTTCCCCTCTATTTTGGATGAGTAAAGAAAAATCTATTTTTTCATAACAAAAGCTGGTTTTGGGGAAAATCCTGTGTTAATATGAATAAAAGTCCTGGGATGTGGTTAAATGCTTGCAGAGGCCATTTTCAACTCAGCGAGATTGAACAAACTATTGATGTAGTGAAATCTACAAGCTTAAGTTACCATGACCGTAAAATCCTAAACTGTTTCCCGGGAAGCATTATCTCTCTCATTTCAACTCACCAAATTTCATTAGAATGCATTAAAAGTATAGTAGATCAACATGTTTAAAATGGTGATTGAATTCCATTTACTAAAATACCCTGGTGCCTCTGCATAGGTCTTTTTTTTTCCTGACAAGATGGTCGTGTAGAGTGGCTATGTTGTTTTCATTTTTCAGGGGACAGGTGACTAAAAAAATCTGCCATAGAAGAAAAATATTAGAAAAGCAAAAACAAACAAACAAACAAACAAAAACTCATAGGTTATATGGTTATTTTCAAAAGTGTTAGATGATGATTCGATAGCCACTAGTTTGCATGTTCTTTAGGAGAGCTTTATGTAAGAGATGCTATGGGCTGCACTGTGTTTCCCCACTAAGGTATGCTGAGGTCGTCACGCCCGTGGACGTGTGCGCAGTCACTTCAGTTGTGTCTGACTTGGTAACCCTATGGACTGTAACCCGCTGGGTTCTTCTGTCCATGGGATTTCCCAGGCAAGCATCCTGGAGCGGGTTGCCACGCCCTCCTCCAGGGGGTCTTCCTGTCCCAGGGATGGAGCTTACGTCTTTTGCATCTCCTGCATTGCAGGCGGCTTCTTTACCTACTGAGCCTCCTGGGAAGCCCCCTAACCCCTAAGACCTCAGAATGTGACCTTATTGGGAAATAGGGCCGTTACAGATGTAACTTTTAGTTAAGATGAGGACCTATGGGGTAGGGTAGATCTTTAAACCAATAAGACTGGTGTCTTTATGGGAAGATGAACAAACAGGGATGACACCATCTGAAGACAGGCAGAGATAGGAGTGATGCCGCTACAAGCCAAAGACAGCCAAGGATGACCAGCAGCCGTCAGAAAGGAGGAGAGAGGCCTGGAACAGATCCTTCCTTGTGGCCCACAGAAGGGGCCAGCTGACTGCTTGATTTTTGGACTTCTGGACTCTAGAACTGTGAAAGAATACATCTGTATTATTTTAAGCCACCTAGTTTGCAGTGCTTTGTTAAAGCAGCCCCGGTAAACCAACACAGAGGATCACTGAATGGCGGCCTGGGGAATTACAGAAAAAAAAAGAAACACCCATGTCTGAATATGCGAAGTGAGTTCCCTTCCAGAGCAGGCACTGAGCAGGGTCTAATGGCTTCACATCCCAAAGTGCAGAGGACAGAATCCAGGGAGAGAGAGGACACGGGGAAGGGGGATTTGGAAGCCCTTCTGTGGTTGTAAAAACTCAAGAGCAAGTGCCAACTACAGTAAGTAACCCAAACAGTGGCCAGATGACTCAGCTTCTCCAGCTTGGAAAAGTGCATGAATCCACTGACCCCACAAAGAGTCTAGGGGGCTCAGTTCTTCACTTTTGTGTAATTGGCTGGGCTGCATTCAGAGACATAGCAGACTTTTTCAGCCTGCATGTCTGGTTTTCTTAAGTCAACATGTCTTGGTTTCATAGACCATAAAAACCCAAATTTGGGGTCCAGGCCAGATTTGGATAAGGCAACTCCTATGTTGTCCAAGCTTTCTCTTGGAAATCCAGCAGATCTCAGAGGGACCTCCCTTTAGGACTTACATCAAAACAGAAATAAGTAACAGGACATTGTTACTTCCAGCTGGGCTGGAAACCTCCATGAACAAGGTAACTGTCTGATGGATTTTGTAAGCCTGAGAAAATGATCTATTTGAGCATTGAACTGGGATTATACAGAAGTGACTAAAAATATGGTGTCAAATGAGAACATAAGACAGATTTACAAATGCTAAATTAAATACTGCTTAAAAAAAGGTCTTTAGGGCTTCCTTAGTGGCTCAGTGGTAAAGAATCTGCCTGTCAATGCAGGGGACACAGGTTCGATCCCCGATCCAAGAAGACCCTCCATGTTGCTGAACAGCTGAGCTCGTGAGCCACAACTATGGAGCCTGTGCTCTAGGGGCCTGGAGCTGCAGCTCCCGAAGCCTTCGTGTACTAGAGACCCTGCTCTGCAACAAGAGAAGCCACCACAATGAGAAGCCTGAGCATGACAACTAGAGAGTAAACCCCACTCGGTGCAACTTGAGAAAAGCCTGAGCAGCAACAAAGACCCAGCGCAGCCAAATACAAATACATTTTAAAAACTATGTTTAATGCACATTCTCTGTAAATTTAGCCTTCCAAGCCCAGGTGCACAAAAGCTGTGAGTTATTGATGATGAAGGTAGAAACAGTCACGGTTCAGTGTTCATGATATTCCAGACATGGGCTATGTGCTTTCACTGTCATTAACTTAATCCTTCAACAAATCTCCAATGTGCGTGGCATCCTTGTTTACAGATAGAGAAACTTGGAGGCTCGGAGAGGTTAAGTAACTTGTCCAAGGTCACACCTGGGCTGAATCAGGGAGACTCATAGGTGAGTCCTGCAATCACCCAGGTAAGAGATGCCAGCAGTAACAAAGGTGGGTGCTGAGAAGAGATATATTGGAGGTGAGAGTGGCTCCAAGGTCTTGGGCAGCTGGAAGGATGGAGCTGCTATTTATTGAGGGTGAAGACAGTGGGGAGTGGGAGGACCTGTGTTTGGAGGGTGAAGGGCAGACAAGGGGAGTTTGGTTTAGACACACTGGGTTGAGATGGCTGTCACCATCTGGTGGGGGAGGGGGACACTATGGTTGGATGTGTAAGTGCAGAGTCCAGGGAGGGCACGAAAGTGGGGAAGTCCACTCGGAACTCAACAGCAGAGAGCCAGGACTGAGGAAATCCCCTAGTGGTCAAGTGGTTAGGACTTGGTGCTTTCGTTGTGGTGGCCTAGGTTCAATCCCTGGTCAAGTAACCAAGTCTGCAAGCCTCATAGCATGGTGGGGGGGAAAAGGGGGCAGGATGGAAAGAAGCCGTGAGACTGGGTAAGAACCCCTAGGGAGCGAGTGTGGACCAGGAGGAGCAGATGCCTGATGACAGATCCCAGGAAGCCTCCAACAGCAGAGATGGGGGTGAGGAGGAGGAGCCAGCCATGGACCACAGGGAGTGGAGGGAGGGAGCAGGCAACCCAGAGCGAGAATGGTGAGTGAGGAGAGTTCCAAGTTGGAGGGCGTGACCCACTGGGTCAAGTCATCAGATGAATCACATCATCTGAGCCCCAGAAATGATGGTTGGATTGAGCAACATGAAGGACATTGGAGACCGTGACAAGCTCAGTTTCTGCCAAGTGATGAGTGTGGCTTCAGGATAAGCTACAGAGAGGGGCACAGGACATAATGAGCCTGGAGAATTCTTTCCAAGATTTGGACCATCAAGTGAACCAGGAGATGAGGCAACCATTGCAGGACGGGGGTTCTTAATCTGGGGTCGAGGGCCCATAGAATTCACAGTATCAGTCAGCTTGGATGGGAAAAACAGTTGCATGATTTATTTCACTATCTTCTCCTTGAAAAGCATGTCCTTGTATAATGACCCCCTTACAGGGATCTGATTAGTGCCTGTGACTTCATCACCAACAGAAATCGTGGTTCTACCAGCATTGCAGGTATCTGGGAAGATCAGTTACCATCATTGCTACTTCAAAACTATGCTAGTTATAAGACCCCTGCTAGGTCTGATAGAGAAGCATAAATTACCATTGGCAAAATGGTATTAAAATACTTTGATAGGGACTTTCCTGGTGGTCCAGTGGTTAAGAATCCACTTGCCAGTGCAGGGGACACCGTGGTTCGATCCCTGATCCAGGAATTAAGATCCCACGTGCCAAAACCACCATATGACCCAGCAATCCCACTCCTAGGCATATTCCTTGAGGAAACCAAAATTGAAAAAGACACATGCACCCCAGCGTCCACTGCAGCACTATTTATGACAGCTGGAACAGGGAAGCAGCCATCTGTCCACTGGCAGAGGAATGGATAAAGAAGCTGTGGCACATACAGTCAACAGAATACTCCGTGGCTACTACTAAGTCGCTTCAGTCGTGGCCGACTCTGTGCGACCCCATAGACGGCAGCCCACCAGGCTCCCCCGTCCCTGGGATACTGCTCAGCCATAAAAAGAACACATTTGAGTCCGTTCTAAAGAGGTGGACGAACCTAGAGCCTGTTACACAGAGTGAAGTAAGTCAGAAAGAGAAATATAAATACCGTATTCTGACACATATATATGGAATCTAGAAAGATGGTACTGGTGAATTTATTTTCAGGGCAGCAATGGAGAAACAGACATAGAGAACAGACCTGTGGACATGATGAGGGGGGAGAAGAGAGGGAGATGTATGGAAAGAGTAACAGGGAAATTTTCATTACCATATGTAAAATAGAGAGCCAATGGGAATTTGCTGTATGACTCAGGGAACTCAAACAGGGGCTCTGTGACAACCCAGAAGGATGGGATAGGAGGGAGGTTTGGGAGGGAGGGGACAGGGGTGTACCTATGGCTGATTCATGTGGATGGTTGACAGAAAACCACAAAATTCTGTAAAGCAATTATCCTTCAATTAAAAAAATAAGACATTCCCAATTAAAAAAGAAATCCCACATGCTGCTGGGCAACTGAGCTTACACACCACAACTACCAAAGCCTCCACGCCCTAAAGCCCGCTAAAATCTGCAACAAAAGTTGCTAAAATCTGCAACAGAAGAAGCCACCTCAATGAGAAGCCCTCCTACCACAACTAAAGACAAGCCCAGGCAAAGCAAGAAGATCTAGCCCAGCCCCAACTGAATAAATAATAAAGCATGCTTGATAACTGAATTTCGATCTAAATGGCTTCCTTCGCAATCCTGGGTATCGTTTCGCACATCTAAAAGTATTATTCAGAGAAGAGACACTGGCTTCACTTCACTGAATCCAAGGCAAAACAACCAACCAGTCCAATAAACAGCAACAACGTCAATAACAAAATACATAGACACAAAACAGTTAAGCATCTCTGGCGGCGGGGTGTGCGGTCAAGAGAGGATGCTTGTTTGGTTGTTGATTTGAAGATGAGAGAACCCAGAGCATTTTTGCCTGCCTTCGGAAGTGACCCCGTGAGAAGCAGATATTGATAATGCTGAAGAGAGGTCCTTGAACAGAGGCCGGCAGGGACCCTGGCACACGTCTGGAGAGGCCGGCTCAGGCTGGAACAGGAGGGCAAGTCAACGCAGGGAGCCTGGGGGACATGGCCATGGGGCACTTGGTGATGTTCTCTGAGTGTCCCAGTTTTCTCAGGGGAAGAGGAAGCAAGGAGATGCACTGAAAAGAAAAATGGTGGGGAAGGTGTTTAAGGTTTGCGAAGAAGGGAGGGAGGTGCTGGTTATCTTGGAGAATGGGAGCTTGATGGACAAGGCCAGCAGCAGATGCTAGTGTGAAGCCAGGGCCCCTGAGGGTTCTGTGACCATCGGCCGCTGGACAGCCTCCTCCAGAACAGTCAGTGGGACTACATGGGTGCAGGGAGGGTGAAGGACTGGGGATTCTTCTAGGAGAAATGATGAAGGGACGGAGCAGAAGGGAGACTGGCTTGCACACAGGGGAGTGACTGTAATGGTGGGCAGAGGATGGTGCTGGGGAGGAGGGGAGGAATGAGCTGGAAGGACCAGAGGTTGTGGCTGAAGACGGAGATGCGAAGCACCTTGGCCACCACCTTGGTGGGCCACAGCCAGAGGTCGAAGAAGACAACGGGGGTGGGGGGGTAGGCGGGACAACCAGGGATGGTGCAAGGAATGGCTGGGGAGGGGACGGGCTCAGGAACTGGTGGGCAGAACCAGCCGTGGATAGTGAACCACCATGAATGACTTAGAACAGTCTGTAATCTGGTGGTTTCAGCGTGGTTTGAGAAGCTGCATCTTCCCTGATTAAGGGCTTATTCTCTGCCCGTGAAGTTGAGAGAAAGAAACATAGGGCTAGAAAGAGGAATGGCATGCAAGTTGCATGCCTGTTAAGTACCCACTCCGGCACGGGCAAGTCAGTCTTTGCCCGGCTCTCCCTTCTGCCTTTCAGGCCGTTCACCCACAGGAGCACTGTGCGATAAACGCCCTGTCCTGGAACTCACTCTTCCGCTTTGTGTTTTCCTAAGCCACCCTCTGTCCTTGTCCCCTGACATCCTGTTCTTCTCTGCAGAGCAGGGGGAACTGCAGGACAGTAGCTTCGGACTTTGGAAGACCGGCTGGGAGACACGAAGGGGAGAGACTGCATGTGAACCAAGCCGGGAATGCACACACTGCGTGCCCCTCTGTGCAGCCACAGACAGCTCAACAAATAATTGCGGGGCAGGTCTCTGCTGGAAGGGAGCTTCCTGGCTTGCGTGAGAGGTGGCCGGGCCTCCCCCATGTAGGAGGCTGCTTAGGCTTCACCCTGTTGCTCACCCAACTCTGAGTATTCCAGCCAAGGAAACAGTTCAGCAGCTCTCCACTCTCCCGATGGCTCGGCATCCCTTGGAGAGCTTTAAAAAGACCCCGAAGCCCCAGCCACTCCAGACAGCATGGTCCATCCATCCATGCACTGCTTCATTCAGAAAATAGGGAAACTTTTCACCTCCCCCCTCTCTTCAGGTGCTGGGATGTGTAGTCAGGTTTGAGAATTGCTGCCTTAATTCATGTGACTTGTAAAGGTTCTATCAGGAGCTTTCAAAGAGTTCCTGCCATATTTAAAATAGATCACCAACAAGAGCGTAATGCCTAGCACTGTCAATATTCTGTAATGAATGGGAAGAAAATTTGAAAACGAACAGATACAGGTGTGTGTGTAACTGAATCACTTTGCCAAACACTCGAAACTAACACAACACTGTTAATCAGTGATAAAGACAAACAACAACGAAAGAAATACAAAGTCAAATTTATCAAAATCCTCCCCCACCTTCCCCCAAAAGAGAGCTTGAAATTGTTTAGTCAAGAGGCACAGTAGCGATGTCCATTCTGCTTGCTGGCTCTGCTGGCTGACTCGGGGCCTTCTCTGGGCAGCCCCAGATGGAGACAGTTGTGTTCATCTACCTAAAAGCCTTCACCCTCACACCATGTCTGCCATCAGAACCACCTCTCCATCCACAAGTCCTACCTGCACTCGGGTCCCATGTCCATCCTTGACCCTACAGCTCCATCTACCCCTAAGCTGCCTCTTCAATGGCCAAGCATCTTAGAAAGAGGCAGATTCCTGATTCACCTCTCCACCTTCTGGTTCCTGCCCTCCCAGTATCCCACCCCCCAAACTTGTTCTTACCACCTGGGTCCTTTTTCTGGGATTCCAGCCCTTCTTGGGCATCCAGCCCACCTGCAGTGTTAATATCAGCCAAGAAGTTACCCCCCCCCCGCCCCCCGCCCGGGGCATTTAGCTTTCACTGGGTGGCCCTTGAAAACAAAACTCTTTCTGGCTCCAAAGAATGACACTTGCAGTGGCAAGAAATGATGGGGTCAGTCCTGGAGAGAGGCCAGTGCTAATTTGATGTATGTATTTGTAAAACATTTGAGAAGCTTAGAATGAATTGCGCCGAGTCTGGGATTCCAGCTTGCAGAAGTCCACATAAGGAGCTTGCAGATGAAATAGTGCAAAATGAAAATGAATCCCTTGTTCAAAAATGATTAAGAAGTTCAAGACGGTAACCACAGACCAGCAAACCCAGCAGGTGCCCTCCCTGGCACCGGGGCCTGGGCGCCCATAGAGGTGGCAGGCCCATGCGACCTGGACTTTGAGACATTCCTCCCTTAAACCAAAGAGTTCATCTAGTTTGAATGTTGAAAGGGACAAGAGGCACTTTTGCAGTGTTGTGCAGCATGAAAAATATGGTTTCATGTGTTTGGTTTTTTTCTTCATTTAAGTGGTGCCCAGATGCCTCTGTAAATACCTGCCAAGGAGGAGCCTTTTGAAAACAAAGCTATTGCTGGTTTCCTCTGCCCAAGACAGGCCGCCAGGGGAAACAGACCTGATGTTCTAAATCTCAGCTTTCACGTCTTTCTTGTTCCAGGGAAGCTGTAGGTGTGTGGGTGTGTGTGAGCACATCCAAGTTCAAGGGTGAACCGCTTGCCTCTTGGGCCCAGAGATTCTGCTCACAGCCTTCCTGCACCATGGCGGGGGGCCCCCAACCCCAGGTGAGGAATGGGAGTCCCATCGGCTCCCTTCAACGACAATCTCGGGACGCCCTCCCAGCAGATAACCCCCCTGGAAAACTTCTGCTCATGGTTGCTGTTGGCTGCCCAGCCGAGAGCCTATGGCCCTGGCACCCATTCATCCTGCAAACAGTAAGGACTCCACCTTGAGTAAGGATTCTGAAGATCAACTGGAAGGAGGAAGGTTTGAACTGAAAAGTGCCAAGAATCACTCTTGAACTGACTGGGTTACTGTCTGAATTAAAAAAAAAAAAAAAAGACATCAGGAGAAGCCTTGAAAAGAGGCTTTTCGACTTCCTGTTCTCTGTAATGCAAGATATTCTCTGAGATAATCAAGAAAATGATTTTTTAAAACCCCAAATTGATATATTCAATTTTTATGAGCTATAATTAAAAAAATAAAAACTACCTGGAAAGCAGGAAATATTTATGGTAACTTTGTGTTCCTGTCTGGGAAATCTCGTGGACAGAGGAGCCTGGTGGGCTACAGTCCGTGGGGTCGAACAAGAGTGGGACACGACAACTGAACAACAACAACAAGGGAAGAAATTATCTCTTTCTTTCCACAGATTTCTCTGCAGATGCTTAAGAAGCATCAACCCCTTTATACAGACGGATAAGTAAAGCATGGTGAGCTTTAGAGATTTGCAAAAGACTGATGCTGAGGCTCCAACACTTTGGCCACCTGATGCGAAGAACTGACTCATTGGGAAAGACGCTGATGCTGGGAAAGATTAAGGGCAGGAGGAGAAAGGAGAGTTAGAGGATGAGATGACTAGATGGTATCACGGACTCAATGGACATGAGTTTGAGCAAACTGCGGGAGATAGTGAAGGGCAGGAAAGCCTGGCATGCTGCAGTCCATGGGGTCACAAAGAGTAGGGTACAACTTAGCGACTGACAGCAACCGAGCAGATGGAGCCAGATAAGAACAGAGGCTGGCATCTGGTCAAACTGATTTTGGATAAACAGCTGAGGCATACGTGACTCACCTGCCTATCTACATCATAACAGCTGCTTCCCAGAGTTGTCTAGAAGATGCTAAGATAATATATGTAAAAACCTATAAGCCCTGCAAGGAAGGACACCTAGTACAGGAAGGTGTATGCTGTTGACGTTCTGTCATTGTTGCAGGTACGTCCATCAGGACTTCGTTGACGCCAACCCAACTGGAGACCCGGGGCTGAGATGCTGGGGTAACACCACGGTGGGACTGCACTCTGGTTTCCTGAGACTTTAAAACGAAACAGAGTGATCAAGCGACTGGAGGCCTTGCAAACAGCAGGAATGAAATCTCCCAGTAGGAGGCTGCCGCCAAAAGCCAGCGTGCTGAGTGCTTTCCAGGGTCCAGGACCTTCTCAGGACACTAGTCCCAGATCCTGGTCTCCTTTGTCTGTGGCCACCCCAGTGGTAGTTCAGACAGTAAAAAATCTGCCGGCAATGCAGGAGACCCAGGTTCGATCCCCAGGTCAGGAAGATCCCTTGGAGAAGGGAATGGCAACCCACTTCAGTCTTCTTGCCTGGAGAATTCCAGGGACAGAGGGGCCTGGCGGGCTCCAGTCCATGGGTCACAGAGAGTCCGGACATGACTGAGCAACCAGGACTCACTCTGAGTAGGTGGTGGTCCTCTCCCCATCCCCAGCAGCTGCTGGGGATGTGGGGTTCAAGGCAGTCGAAGGATTAACTCACTGATCAGATTGCATGGATTTCCCCTCTTCAGTACCCAACCTGACCCTCGTTAACCAGGGATCCAGCTCTTCCTCTCCCCCTTCCAGGCCTGTGTACGCGTGCTGGGGGTCGGGGGAGGATATGTCCCCCGAGTCTGGAGGCCCTCCACCCCCACAGTACACAAGGGGCAGTGACAAGAAGCACTGCAAGCTGACACTCACAGGTGCAGCCCCCCAGCCTCAGGCTCCACCGGTGATGAAAGGGTTCTGCTGCCCAAACGCTCAGGAACTGGACTCTGTCCGTCCCTCCTGGCTCATGAGAAGCCGGGCTGTCTCCACACCCGGGGCAGGGTCCCCAGGGTGCTCCCCGCCTCTGGCCCAGGCACAGTGGCCCTTCTGCAGGGGGTGCTGTCTCCCACCCAGAGCACCCCCGCCCTCACACAGACCCCGACAGACCACCGCTGACCCCAAGGCGGCCCACCGCATCTCCAGTCCCCACACTCACATGCAGTGCCCTTGCAGTCCCAGCCGCCTCGCCGGATTCCCCGCGGCTGTGGGAACTGGGCGGGAGCCAGGTGGCCTGACCCACGGACTCCACTGGACCCTGCCACCCTCCCAACCTCCCTCTTTCACCGACTGGCAGCTTCAAGGCCAGGGCACCTGAGCAGCTGGCAGCTAGACAATTACTGTGTCCGTTGGGATGAGCCTGTGTGGGCACACGTGTCATTTGGTTGGACGGTTAACTGCCCTGTCCGCTGGGCCAAGGCAGATATTCAGGACCAACCAGAAATGCCTTCTCTGCCCTTTGGAAAAAACGCCTGATACATCAGAGCATCATCATCTCCCTAAAACACTCTCTGGAGACTCTCCGGGGCTGGATAAAGCCTGGGCCACCCCGCTGGGTGTCAAAAGCCGTCCACGGTCCAGACTGGCCCACCTGCCTGCTCTCTGCATCCTCACTTCTCCGCATCCTTGTTCATCACCCGGCAAGAGACTGTGTAATTCCTGCCAGTGACTGAGACCCGCACGCACACCCTCCTGCTGCCCTGACCACCAAGCTTGCTCTGAGCTGGTGACCTGGCCATCGCCTTGTTGCTTTGGACTTTTGTTCTGTTGAGCAATATGAAGTTTCTCAACCAGCAGGCTGCTGGTCATCTGTCAGTGAGTTCTGATCAACATGCAACTTTTTTTTTTTTTTTTTTTTTGCTTTGTTATTTCTGCCTACATTTGCAGACATGGGTGGTTCAGGGATATCAGTGGGGTGTGTGTGTGTTGTAGGAACAGGGCAGATAAAGGGACAGTTTGTGATTAGTTGGAGATGAGAGACCTCACCAAGAAGGTGGCTTCTGAAGCATGTTCAAGCGTGACTCAAGAACCCAGCGAGTTCAGTACAATCAGTAACAGTCCCCAGATGGTTCTTCTGAAAGTTAGGACTGCAGGCGAGGTTGGCCAAGGGAATTGGGCTGTGCTGGGATTCAGAATGGCTGAGAACCCTTTGTCACAACTAACTTGTCACACACATCTGTCCCTGCCTCATTAATATTATCACTGAATCTCCAAGAGCAGTGACTAGGCTCCTGAGTTCTTTCCCCAGTGCTCATCAACCTGCCTGACTCTGGCTGGTGCTTAGGAAAAGACACAGTGAAGGAACTCAGATGTGGGTGAGTGGTTTGGGCATGGACCTGAGCCTGCCCTGTATCCCTGGCAATGAGACTGGGAAGGCAGGGATGGGAGCATCTTGTGTCTGGGGTCTTCAGAAGTGTCTGTGAGTTATCACTGATTGAGGATTAACAACCCACATCCACATAGCTTGCTTTTTTTTTTTTTTTTTGGTCTGTTCTCCAGAAATAACTGTCCTAAATAAGATCATCTTCAGTTTAGGGTTATTCATAAGCCCTGATCCTCTTCTATTAATATTTAGAGATAGCTCACTATATTTTATATACTAAAAAATGCACCCATATTATTTATAATATTATGCTGGGAACTTCTTTGAAATTATTTTTGTAATTTTGCCTCTGGGATGATTCGGCTCCATGCGATACATTTCATTGACAACTGCCTTTGATTTCTTGACCTTGATGGTAGAATCTTGATGGTTGAATCTTAGGCAGTCCTGCAGAGAGAGACAGCCTCTGATTGTGATAAAATATCATGGGATTTTTGAGAACACTGCACTTAGTAATGAAAGAGGTGGACATAGCGTTAACGTTTTGCAGACTTCCATAAAAACTCGATTTTCCTCTGGAACAACTCAGTCCTATTCTGGGCTGAAGAGTGAAAGCTCCAAGGCCTGCAGCCCTGGTCTGTGGTTGCCGGTGGACAAAAGGGCCAGAGGGCAAAGTCAGAGGGACTCTCTGTGACTCAATCCAAGTGTAAAAGTATCGATCCATTTTTCATTTGTTGAATATTTCCTGAATTACAGCATGTGTGAGCTTGATGGGAAGACAGACGCTGCCGCTTCATCCTCAGACTATGGGGGTCACTGGCACATGGAGCAGCTGCGCCAGTGACCATTAGGCAAGGAAGCTAGGCTTGGGAAAGCCAGGTGGGGAAACAGTGGAAACAGTGACAGACTTTATATTTGGGGTCTCCAAAATCACTGCAGATGGTGACCTGCAGCCATGAAACTAAAAGATGCTTACTCCTTGGAAGAAAAGTTATGACAAACCTAGACAGCGTATTAAAAAGCAGAGACATTACTTTGCCAACAAAGGTGGGTCTAGTCAAGGCTATGGTTTTTCCAGTATTCATGTATGGATGTGAGACTTGGACTATAAAGAAAGCTGAGCGCCAAAGAATTGATGTTTTTGAAATGTGGTGTTGGAGAAGACTCTTGAGAATCCCTTGGACTGCAAGGAGATCTCACCAGTCTATCCTAATCAGTCCTGAATATTCATTGGAAGGACTGATGTTGAAGCTGAAACTCCAACACTTTGGCCACCTGATGTGAAGAGCTGACTCATTGGAAAAGACCCTGATGCTGGGAAAGACTGAAGGCGGGAGGAGAAGGGGATGGATGACACGGGATGAGACGGTTGGATGGCATCACTGACTCAATGGACACGAATCTGAGCAGGCTCCAGGAGTTGGTAATGGACAGGGAGGCCTGGCGTGCTGCAGTCCACGGGGTCACAAAGAGTTGGACACGACCAGCAACTGCACTGAACTGAACTAGGCGTCGGGCTCCAGCCCTCCTCTCCCACCCCGGATCCTCATCATTGCTCCTCCCCACTGCCATCCAGATCTGCCCTTAGATCTTTTTTAAACTCTAAGGTGTAAATGACTAACTATGGTTTAACATACTGTCCTTCCCAGGAGGTATTTTTACATCTAAGGGATAAAAATTTAGTAGTGAAATTTCAAACACCAAACAGGGTGTACAGGAAAAAGGGGATGGTGAGCATTTTTCTTAACATCTCCAATCACTCCATTAGGGCTCCCCAGGTGGCGCAGTGATAAAGAATCTCCTTGCTAATTCAGGAGATGCCAGAGACTGACGCGGGTTCAGTCCCTGGCTCAGAGACATCCCCTGGAGGAGGACATGGCAACCCACTCCAGTATTCTTGCCCGGAGAATCCCATGGACAGAGGAGCCTGGTGGGCTACCGTCCATGGGGTCTCAAAGAGTCAGACGTGACTGAACATGCATGTATAGGCAGTCATTCCATTGAGTCAGGGCAACCTCTGTCTTTACAGATATGATAGAAGCCAGTAGATATTTCAGAATAAATGGATGGATGATGGATGAATGGAAGGACAGATAGATGACGAATGGGTAGCTGAGTGATGAATATTGTTGTTGTTTAGCTGCTAAGTCATGTCTGACTCTTTGCGATCCCATGAACTGTATCCTGCCAGACTCCTCTGTTCACAGGATTTCCCAGACAAGACTACTGGAGAGGGTTGTCATTTCCTTCTCCAGGAGATCTTCCTGACCCAAGGATCGAACCCCTGTCTCCTGCATTGGCGGCAGATTCTTTATTACTGAGCCATCAGGGAAGCCCACTGGTGGATGAATAGATAATCTTTATTCTATCTAGACTGGTCACTGAAGCTTGATTTATTTTATGATTCCTCATAGAGCCAGGCTAGGGACTAACATACATTAGGAAGTTGGTAGAAGTTTGTAGAATAAATGGATAAGTAAAAAAGAATGTTATGACTTTCAGTTACTATAATACTTTGGGTCCCCTTGGAGTGGACTCAGCTATCTTTCTGGGATAGAGGCCACTGTAAAACTTGATCTTGATCAATTTATTGGCAGTAAATCCTGCCAGACACAAAAGACTTTCATGGGATCCTTTCTGAGTGGTTTCAGGTTAACTTTGCAGAGCTCTGACTTTCGGCTAATTCCTGGTATTAATAACAATGATACTGAACTCATTGTGGGCTAGTTATTGTTTTAAGCACATCACATATATTTAATAATTTTATCCTAAAAACAGCCGGATGCTTCAGGTATAGTATTAACCCTTCTGCCAATTTAATGGATGGGGAAATGGAGGCTCTGAGAAGTTAAATAACCTGTTCAAGGTCACATTAATAGGTGTAGGCCGGATTTGAATACAGGCAGAGTGACCTCAGCATCTGGGTTCATATCACAACATAGTCAGCACTTGGTATCTGTGGGTTTGACATTCACGGATTCAATCAACCATGAGTCAAAAATATGTGAAAAAAATTTTCTAGAAAGTTCCAAAATGCAAAACTGGAATTTGCCATGTGCTGTCAGCTATTTGCGTTGTTGGAAGAGGGTGTTTGCTATGACCAGTGAGTTCTCTTGGCAAAACTCTGTTAGCTTTTGTCCTATTTCATTTTGTACTCCAAGGCCAAATTTGCCTGTTACTCCAGGTATCTCTTGACTTCCTACTTTGCATTCCAGTCCCTATAATGAAAAGGACTTTTTTTTTTTTTTTTTTTGGTGTTAGTTCTAGAAGGTCTTATAGGTCTTCATAGAACCATTCAACTTCAGCTTCTTCAAAATTACTGGTTGGGGCAGTAGACTTGGATTACCGTGATATTGAATGGTTTGCCTTGGAAACAAACAGAAACCATTCTGTCATTTTTGAGACTGCACCCAAGAACTGCATTTCAGACTCTTCTGTTGACCATGATGGCTACTCCATTTCTTCTAAGGGAGTCTTGCCCACAGTAGTAGATATAATGGTCATCTGAGTTAAATTCACCCATTCCAGTTTAGTTCACTGATTCTTAAAATGTCAACGTTTGCTCTTGCCATCTCCTGTTTGACCACTTTCAATTGACCCTGATTCATGGACCTGACATTCCAGGTTCCTCTGCAATATTGTTCTTTATAGCATCATTGTTTTTCCTTGGCTCCGTCTCTTCATTCTTTCTGGAGTTATTTCTCCACTCTTCTCTAGTAGCATTGGGCACTTACTGACCTGGAGAGTTCATCTTTCAGTGTCATATCATTTTGCCTTTTCATACTGTTCATGGGGTTCTCAAGGTAAGAATACTGAAGTGGTTTGCCATTCCCTTCTCCAGCAGACCACATTCTGTCAGACCTCTCCACCATGACCCATCCGTCTTGGGTGGCCCTAAATGGCATGGCTCATACTTTCATTGAGTTGGACAAGGCTGTGGTCCATGTGATCAGTTTGATTAGTTTCCTGTGATTGTGGCTTTCATTCTGTCTGCACTCTGATGGATAAGGATAAAAGGCTTATTGAAGCTTCCTGGTGGGAGAGAGACTGTGGGGGAAACTGGGTCTTGTTCTCATGGGCAGGACCATGCTTAGTAAATCTTTAATCCAATTTTCTGTTGATGGGCAGGGCTGTGTTCCCTCCCTGTTGTTTGATCTGAGACCAAACTATGGTGGAGTTGATTAGGATAAAGGCGACCTCCTTCACAAGGTCCCACGCACACACTGCTGCCCTCAGTGCCCCGACCCTGCAGCAGGCCACAGCTTACACACAGCTCCACCAGAGACTCCTGGACACTCACGAGAAATTTTGGGTCAGTCTCTTGTGGGGTCACTGCTCCTTTCTCCGGGGTCCTGGTGTGCACAAGATTTTGTTTGCACCCTCCAAGAGTCTGTTTCCCCAGTCCCGTGTAAGTTTTGGTGGCTCTATGTTGGGGTTAATGGTGACCTCCACCAAGAGGGCTTATGCCATACCCAGGTCTGCTGCATCCAGAGACCCTGCCATATGGCAGGCCACTGCTGACCTGTACCTTCACAGGAGACACTCAAACCCTCAAAGGCAGGTCTGGCTCAGTCTTTGTGGGGTCTCCTGGTGCACACAAGATTTTGTTTGAGCTCTCTGAGCATCTCTGGCAGGTATGGGGTTTGATTCTAAATGCGATTTTGCCCCTCCAACCATCTTGCTGGGGTTTCTCCTTTGCCCTTGGATGTGGGATATTCTTTGCCACCAAGATGGAGATGCTCTATACAATGAGCAAAAACAAGACCAGAAGTTAACTGTGGCTCAGGTCATGAACTCCTTATTGCAAAATTCAGACTTAAACTGAAGAAAGTAGGAAAAACCACTAGACCATTCAGGTATCACCTAAATCAAATCCCTTATGATTATACAGTGGAAGTGATTCAAGGGATTAGACAGAGTAACTGAAGAACTACAGATGGAGGTTTCTGACATTGTACAGGAGGCAAGGATCAAGGCCATCTCCAAGAAAAAGAAATGCAAAAAGGCAAAATGGCTGTCTGGGGAGGCCTTACAAATAGCTAAGAAAAGAAGAGACGCTAAAGGCAAAAGAGAGAAGAAAAGATATACCTTCTGAGTGCAGAGTTCCAAAGAATAGCAAGGAGAGATAAGAAAGCCTTCCTCGGTGATCAATGCAAAGCAATAAAGGAAAACAGTTGAATGGGAAAGACTAGAGATCTCTTCAAGAAAATTAGAGATACCAAGGGAACATTTCATGCAAAGATGGACACAATAAAGGACAGAAATGGTATGGACCTAACAGAAGCAGAAGATATTAAGAAGAGGTGGCAAGAATACACAGAAGAACTATACAAAAAAGATCTTCATGACCCAGATAACCACGATGGTGTGATCACTCTCCTAGAGCCAGATATCCTGTAATGCAAAGTCAAGTGGTCCTTAGGAAGCATCACTACAACCAAAGCTAGTGGTGAGCTATTTCAAATCCTGAAAGATGATGCTGTGAAAGTGCTGCACTCAATATGCCAGCAAATTTGGAAAACTCCGCAGTGGCCACAGAACTGGAAAAGGTCAGTTTTCATTCCAATGCCAAAGAATGTTCAAACTACTGCACAATTGCACTCTTCTCACACCTAGTAAAGTAATGCTCAAAATTCTCCAAGCGAGGCTCCAACAGTATGTGAACTGTGAACTTCCAGGTGTTCAAGTTGAATTTAGAAAAGGCAGAGGAACCAGAGATCAAATTGGCAATATCTGTTGGATCATCAAAAAAGCAAGAGAGTTCCAGAAAAACATATCTACTTCTCCTTTATTGATTATGCCAAAGCCTTTGACTGTGTGGATCACAACAGACTGTGGGAAATTCTTCAAGAGATGGGAATAGCAGACCACCTGACCTGCTTTCTAAGAAATCTGCATGTAGGTCAAGAAGCAATAGTTGGAACTAGACATGGAACAATGGACTGGAACAATTTTCAAATTGGGAAAGGAGCACATCAAGGTTGTATATTGTCACCTTGCTATGTAACTCATGTGCAGAGTACATCATGTGAAATGCCAGTCTTGATGAAGCACAAACTGGAATCAAGATTGCTGGGAGAAACATCAATACCCTCAGATATGCAGATGACACCACCCTTATGGCAGAAAGTGAAGAAGTTAAGAGCCTCTTGATGAAAGTGAAAGAGGAGAATGAAAAAGCTGGCTTAAAACTCAACATTCAAAACGCGATGATCATGGCATCCGGTCCCATCACTTCATGGCAAATAAATGGGCAAACAATGGAAACAGTGACAGACGTTAATTTCTTAGGCTCCAAAATCACTGCAGATGGCGACTGCAGCCATGAAATTAAAAGACGCTTACTCCTTGGAAGAAAAGTTATATCCAACCTAGACAGTATATTAAAAAGCAGAGACATTACTTTGCCAACAAAGATCCATCCAGTCAAAGCTATGGTTTTTTTCAGTAGTCATGTATGGATGTGAGAGTTGGACTATAAAGAAAGCTGAATGCCAAAGAATTGATGCTTTTGAATTGTGGTGTTGGAGAAGAATCTTGAGAGTCCCTTGGACTGCAAGGAGATCAAATAAGTCAGTCCTAAAGGAAATCAGTTCTGAATATTCATTGGAAGGACTGGTGCTGAAGCTGAAACTCCAATACTCTGGCCACCTGATGTGAAGAACTGACTCATTGGAAAAGACCCTGATGGTGGGAAAGATTGAAGGCAGAAGGAGAAGGGGATGACAGAGGATGAGATGGTTGGATGGTCTCACCGACTCAATGGACATGAGTTTGAGCAAACTCTGGGAGTTCGTGATGGACAGGGAAGCCTGGCGTGCTGCAGTCTGTGGGGTTGCAAAGAGCTGGACATTACTGAGCAACTGATCTGAACTGACTCAACTATCAGCTATTTATAGTATACTTGGTATTATAAGGAACTTGAGATGCTTTAAAGTGTATGGGAGGATGTGCATAGGTTATATATGCAAATACTACGCCGTTTTATACAAAGGACTTGAGCATCCTCCATTTTGGCTTGGGGGAGGAGGCTGGAGCAGCTCCCTGCAGATAGCAAGGGACAAGGGTGTGTATGACACGTCCAAAGTTAGCTGGAAGCGGCAAGCTCTCCTCGAACCCCTGCTCAGCTCAGCATCACGGAGCCATCTGCACTGATAGGTGGATTTGTTTCTGACTCAGCTCTGCCCCTGTCTCTGCCGGGTTCCGGTGGCCCTCGGGCGGAGCTCAGTCCCTGGCCAGCTTTGCATCTCGTAGACCGTGGGCTGTACTGTGAGCTCAGAGCTGTCACTTTCTTCCAAACCATCAACTGTTTGCGGAGGAACTGCTTGGCTAGGCCTTGGATTATTCCTGACCCTCTATCTGGGGTTGCAGAGGCTGTGTCCAGTGAGGTCCAGAGAGCAAAGCTCAAGGCAGCTCCCTCTTCTGAGGCCTTCTGAGGGGTCACATGGTGAAGGACAGGGGGATTCTTCTCTGCTTACAGGTAACTGGAGAGCACAGGTCAGTCTTGGAAAGGGAGTCCCCATCTTTGGTTGAAAGAACCTGAGCTCACGATTGGTGAGGATGCGGTTGAATGGGATGATGGATGGCACCTTGTCCAGCATAGGGATCATTGAAGGAGAGGTTCTGTCACCCCTTTGTGGAGAGGGCTATGGTGGGCGCCCGCAGGCTAAGTGCTAGTTTGGGGGCTGGGACCTTTGCGACCCCAGCACTGATGATGCTGTTATCCAGGGCAGGCCCATCTTGGGGGAAGAGACTCCTTTCCTGCCTGCCTTTGGCTTAGGTGAGATGAGAAAGCCGGGACCAGCCCAGCTGTGTACCTGAGTAGACAACAGTGTCAGCAACAGACATTTCAACACAATCCTGTGTTTGCTAATTGCTCTCATGTATACTCTGGACACAGGAAGATTTAACCTTTTGGATGAGACAGATACCAGTAACTTTCCAGCTGAAAAGCCAGGGATCATCTGATAAGTGACAATCAAAAAGTTATGGACTGATGCAGAAGCTCCAATGGCCACCTGATGGCAAGAGCCAACTCATCGGAATAGACTGACGCTTGGCTAGATTGAGGGCAGGAGGAAAAGGAGACGATAGATGAGACGGTTAGATAGCATCATGGACTCAATGGATATGAGTTTGAGCCAGCTCTGGGAGATAGTGAAGGACAAGGAATCCTGTCATGCTGCAGTCTGTGAGGTCGCAAAGAGTTGCACACAACCTAGCAACTGAACAACAACAGCAAATGTTCGCTATTCACAATAGCCAAGAGGTGGCTATTCACAATAGCCACATGCCCATAGATGGGTCAATGGATAAGCAAAGAGTGGGCTAGCCAAATGATGGAATATTTCTTAGCCTTAAAAAGGAATGAAATTCTGATATGTGCTACCATGTGGATGAACCATGAAGACACTATGCTAAGTGAAATAATCCAGTCACAACAGGTCACTGTTACATGATTCAGGGACCTCATAAGGTCTGAGTAGCAAGAATCTGCCTGCAACGCAGGAGATCTGGGTTTGATCCCTGGGTTGGGAAGATCCCCTGCAGAAGGGAATGGCAACACACTCTAGTAATCTTGCCTGGAGAATTCCATGAACAGAGGAGCCTGGTGGGCTACAGTCCATAGGGTTGCCAGAGTTGGACATGACTTAGCAACTAAACCACCACCAAAGTAGTGAGAGTCAAGTTGAATTTAGCAGCATTCCTCTTCTAGCTACTTCTGACAAACTAATGCCAAATCCAGATCCTGGCCACCTGGCAGGATGAACCACTCGCTCTCAGGGGATTTAAGGTCATGAGCATTTTCTGCAGCAAATGCTTCCTTCCTTGTGGGCTCATCGTGGTTATACCACTCTGCCTGAGTGAGCAGGCCTGGCATCGCAGGAGGAGGAGGTGTGTAGCCGTAAAGCCGACTGCAGGCCTCTGCGGGCAGGTAGCATCAGGTGGGGCTGGAGAAGGCCGCCAGGTCATCCACATGCCTATCCGGCCTCCCTGGACTCCTCCTAATTGCTACCCCTTGACTCACAAAATCCCGTGACGCCAGGTGTCTCACCTCGGGGTGCCTCGTGCCTTGTAATTTACTTAGTGCTTTCGCACAGACTGTTACTGAATCACGCAGACGCCTCTAAGAGGTAGCTGCTATCATTGCCAGGCATCTGGCCCTGCTCTCACAGCCAATCAGAGAAAGAGCCAAGCTCCTGATCTAAGCCCGGAGTTCTCTCCCGCACAAGCTTCCAGCCCAGTGTCGCCAACCCTCCCTCTGGCTATTAGAAAAGCCAGTGGTTATGAGCAGCTGGGTTCTAGGTGGTGCTCTGGAAGCAAGGCCCAAGCCCACGGCTGAGATTCACTGAGTAAACAAGCGTGGGTCTCAACACAGTTTTGTGAAAGGTCTTTCCTCCACCCTGGAGGCTAGCAACTAAGCCCATTACAGCTAATGGACCAGGATGACTTGGACAGGGTCTTGCTTGAAACACCTTCAAAATACCTCGGTTGCCATGAATTTACCCAGACAGCACATGGATGAGAGTCAGAGGCTCCTGAGATGTGTTTAGATACTACCAGGGCCTTTGCAAAAGGGAGAGGAACCTGAATATTGACTCTGATCATCTGGGAAGATGCTTGTTCACACTGCCCTCCACCTCTGCTTCCTGCCCCATCCTCTCTTGTTTATACACATGCACACCCGTGCACACACAATGGACACATGGACACATGCTGGCCTTCAAGGGCTTCCCTGGTAGCTCAGATGGTAAAGAATCCGCCTGCGATGTGGGAGCCCTGGGTCCAACCCCTGGGTTGAGAAGATCCCCTGGAGAAGGGCATGGCAACCCACTGCAGTATTCTTGCCTGGAGAATCCCCATGGACAGAGGAGCCTTGTGGGCTACAGTCCATGGGGGTCGCAAAGAGTCAGGCACGCCTGAGCACAGCAGCATGCACGTTCACACAAACACATAGACCCACACTTTCTCTTAAAGTCAATTTTGGCAGCAGCAAAGCCGAATATTTCCAATCCTCTGTAAATAGGGTAAAAAGGAGGACTTCCCTGGTGGTTCAGGGGTTAAACAACAAATCCGCCTGCCAATGCAGGAGACATGGGTTCGATCCCTGGTCTGGAAAGATCCCACATGCCTCCAAGCAACTAAGCCCATGTCACCACTAAGCTGTGGTGACAGCTACTGAGCCTGTCCTCGTGAACCTGAGAGCCACAGCTACTGAGCCTTTGGAGCGCAACTATTAGAGCCTGCATGTCTGCGGACCCTAGAGCCCGTGCTCCACCACGAGAGAGGCCACTGCAACGAGAAGCCCGCCCACTGCAAGGAAGAGTAGCCCCCGCTCACCGCAACTAGGGAAAAGCCTGCGCAGCAATGAACACCCAGCACAGCCAAAAATCAATACTTAAAATATCAAAAATAAGGTAAAACGGAGAACAACTTTGAACCAGAGAAAGAGCTTCCTTCCGTCAGGTGAAATGAGGAGGCTGAATGCCCTTCACCACGTTCAGTCCCAAACACCGGTCAGCGGCTTCCCCGAGCCTTGACTCCAGCAAATTGACAGGGCCACGTGGGGACCGCAGGGCACATTTCTGGTCTGTGAACCAGGGTCCCCCACAGTCTCCTTTCTAAGGCTCACGCTGTGAAACAAGTCACTTCCACTGCTATCTACGGTGTTTCATGATCCAGAATCTCCTTTCACAGCCGGAGGCCTCTCGCACAAAGAGGATCACCAGAACTCAGGGCTGTGCACTCAAAGCTTGCGAAGGCAGAGCAGCGGAGAAGGTACTGTTACAGCGAGACCACGAAAATAGAAAGGGAGCCCAAGGTCAACGTAATACGATTTTTTCTTTTTTCGTTTCCAAGTTCTTGGGGGATTTTTCATGTTGGTTTCATGGAAATTTATTTTTGCACAGGAGACTGTGTTTGCTACAAGACCTTGCTGTGTTCATTTAGCCCAGTAATAAAAACCATCTGCCTGAAATCCTTTTTGGAAAGAGAAGGGGTACAAACAAATAAGCAAATGGTTATAAAAGACCAGAGAGAGGATGAGGGCTGTTTCAGAAGGAGGGGGAGGTGAACCCAGAGCAAGTGCGAAAGGCCAGTATTTACAGGAGCTCTGACTTCTGAAGGGACATGTCAGGCTGTTATGAAAACATACACTGGGGAGATCAGCCCTGGGATTTCTTTGGGAGGACTGATGCTAAAGCTGAAACTCCAGTACTTTGGCCACCTCATGCAAAGAGTTGACTCATTGGAAAAGACTTTGATGCTGGGAGGGATTGGAGGCAGGAGGAGAAGGGGACGACAGAGGATGAGAGGGCTGGATGGTATCACTGACTCGATGGACATGAGTCTGAGTGAACCCCGGGAGTTGGTGATGGACAGGGAGGCCTGGCGTGCTGCGATTCATGGGGTCGCAAAGAGTTGGACACGACTGAGCAACTGAACTGAACTGAAATATGGCATGTTTGGGACAATGAGTGAGGAAGAGAAGGCACCACTCTCTTCCCAGGCTCTCATTCTGGGCTTGGGGTTTTATCACAGGAGTCAGAACGATATTAGGGGGACTCCCCTGGTGGTCCAGTGGTTGAGAATCTGCCTTGCAATGCAGGGGACACAGGTTCGATTGTTGGTTTGGGAGCTAAGATCCTATATGTTTGGGGCAACTAAGTCTGAGCGCTGCAACTTGAGAAGCAAGCTCACAACAACTGCTGAACCCAAGCACCACAACGAGAGAGAAGCCTGCACACCACAATGAAAGGTCCTGCCTGCCGCAACTAAAGACCTGACGCAGCTAAATAAATAGATAATTATTTTTAAAAAGAACAATATTAGGACACATTAACCCAGGAGCCCCAAACTCACATCTACTGAGAACCTCAGGTAGTGGTGGTTTAGTCACTCAGTCATGTCCAACTCTTTTGCAACCCCATGGGCTGTAGCCCTCCAGGCTCCTCTGTCCATGGGGTTTCCCAGGCAAGAGTACTGGAGTGGGTTGCCATTTCCTTCTCCAGGGTATCTTCCTGGCCCAGGGATGGAACTCTGGTCTCCTGCATTGCATGTGGTCTCTTGCAAAATTTTTTTACCAACTGAGCCATCAGGGAAGCCCTGAGAACCTCATACATGACCTTGCTGGGAAACGGTCTTTGTCGATTTAATTAGTGAAGGTCATACTAGATTGGTAAAGACTGCTGCTGCTGCTGCTAAGTAGCTTCAGTCGTGTCCGACTCTGTGCGATCCCACAGACGGCAGCCCACCAAGCTCCTCTGTCCATGGGATTTTCCAGGCAAGAATACTGGTAAAGACTAGATTGGTCCTAAAGGAGATCAGTTCTGGGTCTTCACTGGAAGGACTGATGTTGAAGCTGGAACTCCAATACTTTGACCACCTGATGCAAAGAGCTGACTCATTTGAAAAGATCCTGATGCTGGGAAAGATTGAGGGCAGGAGGAGAAGGGGATGACAGAGGATGAGATGGTTGGATGGCATGACTGACTCAATGGATATTAGTTTGGTTTAACTTTGGGAGTTGGTGATGGGCAGGGAGGCCTGACATGCTGCAGTTCATGGGGTTGCAAAGAGTTGGACACGACTGAGCGACTGAGCGACTGAACTGAACTGATACTAGATTGGAGTGAACCCTAAATAGAATGACTGTTGCCCTCACAGGAAGAGAAGAGACACACAGAAGAGAAAACACCCCAAACCAATGGGATCTTAGTTCCCCAACCAGGAATCGAATGTGTGTCCCCTGCATTGCAAGGCAGATTCTCAAACACTGGAGCAGTTGGGACGATACACCTACAAGCCAAGGGAAGCTGAGGGACACCAGGAGCCAGCAGAGGCCGGAAGAGGCTGGAGGGATTCTCCCCTACAGCCCTCAGAGCCTTTGGGGAGGAGCACCCTGCTGACACTTTAATTTGGGGCTTCTGGCTTCTAGAACTCGGAGAGGATAACGTTCTGTTGTTTTGTTTTCTGTTGTTTTGTTTTGTCACAAACTTCCTAGTTTGTGATGAATTATTATGGAAACTCAGGCAGCCCCCTTTCTGGCTGGGAGCTGCTTAGGCTGGGACAGATGGGGCCTATTAGGACCAAGAACATGGTCAAAGGGCTTCCCGGGTGACTCAGTGGCAAAGAATCTGCCTACCAAGCAAGAGACACAGGCTTGAGGTCTGGGTCGGGAAGATCCTCTGGAGAAGGAAATGGCAACCCACTCCCGTATTTTGCCTGGAGAATCCCCATGGACAGAGAAACATGGCAGGCTACAATCCATGGGGTCACAAAAGAGTTGAACAGGACTTACCAACTAAACAACAGCCACAACAACGTAACCAAATTCTTGGCCCCTAAGTTAGGAGCGTAAGTCCCAGAGTAGTGCAGAATGGACTTTGAAATAATATGTTGATCTAGTTTTTATTCTTTTTCTGTTTTCCTTTCACTGAAAGAGAGAGAAAGACTCTTCTGGGCTCAAAGATTGAGAAGACATCCTCAGAGTGACCTTCAGGGTCACCTTCGGTGGGGTCCCCTAAAAGTCCCAGCTAAGTTGGGAAATGGTGAGTAGAGACAGTTGCCTTTCTGGCTTCCTGAGGAGGCAGGACATGGAGAAGTAGCAGGAAGGACCAGGTTTAGGCTTCTGACAGCTAATATAGGTTATGTCTCCAGTGTTCAAGACAGTGTTCTTGAAGGCCAAGTATTGGCAAGAGATAATTTTCAAAATTCCTTTAGGTCCTGTGTGTGTGCTCTTGTGTGCTCAGTCATGTCCAACTCTTTGAGGCCCAATGGACTGTAGTCCACCAGGCTCCTCTGTCCATAGGATTTTCCCAGGCAAGAATACTGGAGTGGTTGCCATTTCCTTCTCCAGTGGATTGGCCCAACCCAGGGATCGAACCCCTATCTCCCGCATCTCCTAAACTGGCAGGTGGACTCCTTACTACTAGGGCCGCCTGGGAAGCCCCCTTTAGCTCTTCAGTTTAGTTCAGTCGCTCAGTCCTGTCAAACTCTTTGCAACTCCATGAATCACAGCACAACGGGTCTCCCTGTCCGTCACCAACTCCCGGACTTCACCCAAACTCACGTCCGTCGAGTCGGTGATGCCATTCAGCCCTCTCATCCTCTGTCGTCCTCTTCTCCTCCTCCCTCAATCCCTCCCAGCATCAGAGTTTTTCCAATGAGTCAATTCTTTACATGAGGTGGCCAAAGTATTGGAGTTTCAGCTTTAGCATCAGTCCTTCCAATGAACACCCAGAACTGATCTCCTTTAGGATGGACTTGTTGGATCTCCTTGCAGTCCAAGGGACTCTCAAGAGTCTTCTCCAACACCACAGTTCAAAAGCATCAATTCTTCGGCACTCAGCTTTCTTCACAGTCCAACTCTCACATCCATACATGACCACTGGAAAAACCATAGCCTTGACTAGACGGACCTTTGTTGGAAAAGTAATGTCTCTGCTTTTGAATATGCTATCTGGGTAGGTCATAAGTTTTCTTCCANATCAATTCTTCGGCACTCAGCTTTCTTCACAGTCCAACTCTCACATCCATACATGACCACTGGAAAAACCATAGCCTTGACTAGACGGACCTTTGTTGGAAAAGTAATGTCTCTGCTTTTGAATATGCTATCTGGGTAGGTCATAAGTTTTCTTCCAAGGAGTCTTTTAATTTCATGGCTGCAATCACCATCTGCAGTGATTGTGGAGCCCCCCCAAAATAAAGTCTGACTCTGTTTCCACTGTTTCCCTATCTATTTGCCATGAAGTGATGGGACCAGACATCATGATCTTCGTTTTCTGAATGTTGAGCTTTAAGCCAACTTTTTCACTCTCCTCTTTCACTTTCATCANTCTATTTCCCATGAAATGATGGGACCAGATGCCATGATCTTAGTTTTCTGAATGTTGAGCTTTAAGGTAACTTTTCCACTCTCCTCTTTCATCAAGAGGCTTTTTAGTTCCTCTTCACTTTCTGTCATAAGAGTGGTGTCATCTGCATGTCTGAAGTTATTGATATTCTCCCTGCAATCTTGATTCCAACTTGTACTTCTTCCAGCCTACTTCTCCCCAAATCTTAGTCCTGTCTTGTAAGTGGTAGTGAGTTTCCATATGCTCTCAATATCTGTAATTCTGGGGAAATGTGATAGTGATTTCTTATTACTAGTCATGAGCTTCTAGATAATGCTATGAAAACTGAAGTCTATTTTATTTAAGATATTTACATCTCTTTTATAAATGAGATTCCTCTCATGCTGCTTTTTTAGGTGTTCACTTTAGGCTCAGATGGTAAAGAATCTGCCTGCAATGCAGTAGACCCGAGTTTGATCCCTAGGTTGGGAGGATTCCCTGGAGAAGAGAATGGCTACCCACTCTAGTATTCTTGCCTGGAGAATTCCATGGGCAGAGGAGTCTGGTGGGCTTCAGTCCATGGAGTCACAAAGAGTCGGGCATGACTGAGTGACTAACACTTTCACTTTAGCACGCATTTTAGGATCAAGATTTCAGATGCATGCACCAAGGGACTGACCCTCCCTCTCCCAGCTAAATTTTACTGAGCTACTCTTAAATGTCACTAAAATCTATCATTAAGTTAAAGCTCCCTCACTAATCAGCTCACCTTATTCAAATTGCTTACTGAATGTCTGATCTCTCTAATGAACTGTAGAAAACTCTGTAAGAGCAGACTTTTTTCAGGTGAGCAGTAAGCAAGCCTTCTTTACCTCAGGATTTTAAGAGCTAGATGTTGTATATTCTGTCTCCCTACTAGAGTGTAAACCAAAGATAAGGACTGGTTTTTACATATCTCTTCCACCCAAAGTTTCGCACAGCATCTTACACTCAATTATGAGTTCAGTGGATTTATATCAAGATGTAACACAAAGAACAAACTTAGTAAGTCTCTGTCTGGCAAATACTCTGTAATATTTCACCATAAAACATTATAAATATGTTTATACAATAGAATATAAACTAGAAGAGGCAATCATACATCAGAAAAACATAGCCATTGGGGCTTCCAGAGTCATTGTTGAAAATTTATCAAAACACTGTGCTAAAATAGTTGACTCATTTGAAAGACTTACAAAATTAAATGAGTTCTTTACATACTTTGAAGTCTACAGAAACTTCAAAGAAGGAAAATTCAGCAAAGATCACAGTACCTAAATATTTTCTGCTTTCTCCACTTACTTCATTAAATAATCCTAAAGTCTCCAGGAAATGCCCATGTGTCCACTGGCATCTGCTCAAGCAGAACTATCAATCCTAAACACTAGCTCCTTTCTACAACAGTGGATCATCCTTTAAACATCTAACTCTTGGTTCTTGTTTTATGGCATTATTAACTGTCAAAATCAACTCTCTTTTATTGTAGATACACTGAAAGCCTAAACAAAGAGATCAAAGAAAGGTAGAAAGAGGAACAGCTATGGAATAAATAAGTAACAAAATGGCTGTGGAGCAGGTAGGAAGGAACACGTTAAAGTAAAGCGATGTTTCTAACTGATCAACTGATACTACTGAGAGCACATCTGCAGTGAGAGTAACAGTAGTGTCTACCTTACAGAGGCATTGCAAGAATGAATGAGTTAATCACACGGAATGCTTAGTGCCTGGCACTATTACTATGTTATCTTTTCATTTCTCATTAGGCAGCTGGAAGTTAAGACTTTAAGTACATAAAAACCTGGGCCAGCATTTTGGGCTAAGAAGAGACATCTTAGTTTACTCATGGCTGAGGACAGTCTCTATACATGTACATTTCTAGGGAAGTTTCTAATATCCCAACTTTGTTACTTTCCCTATATTAATACGAAGTTCTTCATAACATCTAAAACTATTTTAGTTAAAATTTTTTGTCTACTTTTATTTTTTACTAGTAGGAAAACAAAGGTATTTTCTGTCATTAATGAAAATGATGACTAAATGAATAAGGGAAGTACTTAAGTCAAAATTATTTAATTGTCATGAGAAAAAATAATTTCTACTAATATAAAAAGATGGCAAATCTGACAGAAAAGTAATAAAAACCTTAGGAAATAAGTTATCTCAAGCAGAATCATGGAGAAGCGAGGGATAGATAACCTTACACTGTACACTGTATGTTTTGAGTCCCCCATTAATGAAGTGATGGTATTTGGAAATACCATCATGGGGGCCTTTGGGAAACAATTAGGTCATGATGGTGGTGGTTGCTGTTGAGTTGCTAAGTCATGTCTCACTCTTTGTGACGTAATGGACTGCAGCACACCAGAGGTCCCTGTCCTTCACCATCTCCTGGAGCTTGCTCAAATTCATGTCCATTGAGTTGATGATGCCTTCCAACCATCTCATCCTCTACCGCCCCCTTCTCCTCCTGCCTTCACTCTTTCTCAGCATCAGAGTCTTTTNTCAGAAGCTTTTACAAGTTCCTATTGTGTGGGCTTCACCCTTACTCTGAGAAGAGTTGTTTGGCTAGTTATAGTTTAGAGAATCCTACAGGAAGGAATGATGCTAAAGCTGAAACTCCAGTACTTTGGCCACCTCATGCGAAGAGTTGACTCGTTGGAAAAGACTCTGATGCTGGGAGGGATTGGGGGCAGGAGGAGAAGGGGACGACAGAGGATGAGATGGCTGGATGGCATCACTGACTCGATGGATGTGAATCTGAGTGAACTCCAGGAGTTGGTGATGGACAGGGAGGCCTGGTGTGCTGCAGTTCATGGGGTCACAAAGAGCTGGACACGACTGAGTGACTGAATTGAACTGAACAGGTAATTCTAAATGCAACTAGCATTAAGAACTACTGAACCTAAGCAATAATGGATTTTTAAATTCATGGTATTAGGCCTGACTAATATCAATGCATTAATGTATCATAAAGGGGAAAGATCTGCATTATGCATTACAAGCAGGAGTTTTGAATATAATGTAATTAAAATATATGTAGTGAATATAATACATGCAAAGTCAATAAGTAACAGATATAAAGTAGATGCTCAATAATATCACTGAGAAAATTACTGAATGATCATCCTACAAAGTTTCATATGAAAAATCATATTTTGACAAAACTTATCAATTGTTAAGGCAAAGTATCACTGAGAGAGAAAAAAATTTAAACTAAGATGTGCCATATATTAGAAGCCACAACTCAACTTAAAAAATGCTTAAAATGGGGGGAAAAATCCGAGTCTTAGAATTAATGAAATACAGGACAACACTCAAAAATTATTGTCAATTTTACTGCCTTGTCTACGTCACCTGTTATACCACTAATGCCCACTAGATGCCGCTGTGTTCTGCTACTTCAGATTCCAAACGGAAATCTGAAAACCAATTTTCTCAGTATTTAAAATTGAAACAGTAAGCCACTTTTAAAGACAAAGGACTTTTAAAACCTCATATTTTGAGAGACTGTTGCTCATAATTTCCTTCTATTAAGATCCATCATAAGTATCTCACAAAGTGTAAAATTATTCAAAAGGTGAATTGAAAAGTTTTAAAGGCTTGATAGAAAAGATTATCACCTCCCTTTTCTCCACAGCCTCAGATTTCACATTCTGTCTCGTCTGCAGTGGGTTATAGAGAAGGAGAAGTAATACTGATAGGAAAATGTCTGACTTAAATCAAATTAAAAGTAAAACATGAACAAAAGACTATGATGTCTTTTGGTTGGTAGACAGATGATAGAACCTTGCACACATGAATTACTGCTTCCCACACAGGAAAAGCTGGGGGGAGGGGAGGGGACTAGGGTCGGTGAGAGCCTTGAGCTTAGACCCAAATGTAACGCTAACCCTGGGGATTGACCCGGGGTCTCCACGCTGAAAACAGATGAGAATCCGTCTTCCAGTAAAACGATAAGAGGACTTAGAAGCCCGAAGACGCTTCTGGAGACCAACTTCAAGCAGTGTGACTCAAATTGTTCCCCATCTCCAGTGAGATGAGAGCAGAAATCTGGAGGAAGCATTTCAAAATACTTTTATAGCAAAATAACAAAGTAATATTAGGTATGTTAAGCATAAGAAAAAGAAATCGGGTTTGTATTTTCTATGTCTTTATTTTTTATGTCACTCTTCTCATAATTCAATTTTTTTTTTAGTATTTTGCAAAAGTATTGATCTATAACGGGTTGGAAATTTAAAATAAAAAGAGTACAGTAGTCCTTCACCTCGGATAGCCAAGGAAGCACTCAGAAACCCACCCTGAGATGCCAAAGGATGTGATCCCAGAAGCATGGCCTTATTAACCCCCTTAGTAATTTTCTAGTGGACAATACAGGTAGAAAAGGGCTGAAGAACAGGGGCACTTGGATTGTGAAGGATAGGATGACTAGAGAAGTGAAAAGAAATCCCAAAATTGCACACCTTGGGGGGACCCAGCTGCAGTTGGCAGCTCACCCCAGAATCCACGTCCCTGTAGCTCTACAAAGGCTCAGAGACCCCACGTCATCGCTCTGAGCCGGTCCCCTTGCCCAGTGAACACACAGCAATTGACCCTGGGACTCAGGGACTGCAATGAAAAGAAAATACAAAACCACTCAGAATAGCCCAAATCTTACATATTTAGCTTCAGAAGAGAAGCATGGAGAGAAGTCCATAGCTCACTTGCTCCCTGGCTTAATCCAGCCCAAATCAGCTGGCTCTGATGGAAGGGAAGCTTAACACACTGTCAATGTCCATTTACAGATGACTGAATTGGCCATTTTGCTTCTCTAGAAACTGCCCTCTTGCATTATCATACTGTTGGTATCTTTTTTGGAAAGTAATTTGGTTATAATTATCAACATGTAAATTGTGACTACTCTTTAACCCAGCTGTAGAAATTCATCTTATAATTAAACTTTTAAAGCAAGCAAAGACATATAATGCCCAATACTTATTGATGCTTTATCAGAGGGGAAAAAAAAAAAAACAATTAGATAAAAGCTAAATGTTGTCAGTAAGAGACTAGCTAACTGATGGCACCTGTAAACCAAACTAGGACACCCTCAGTGCAAGTTGAAATGTTTCTCAAAGTTCTAATGTGCAAAGAGTTCCAAGACATGATTGTAAGCAAAGGAAGGGAGCTGAAATCCAGTGGGTCCAATGTGATCCTATTTGTTTACAAAGGAGCACATGCACTCTGATCATGCAGCGAACCCTCTCAAGCCTGTATCTGTCCACAGGGGTCACCTCTGGAAAGTGGAGCTAAGGGTGGAGACTTGCAAGAAGCACTTTCACTTCTAACACCATGCTCTTCTATGTGGTTTTTTTAAGTAAAAATAAGTATTAATTTAATACGGAACAAAATGCCTACTGCAAAATAAAAAGAGCTGTATGAAATGGCAACGACCAGGTCAGCCAAAGATATATGCATAAAGTAGTCACACCCTGAAGGTCGAGAGAAATTGACCGACATCGACAAAGAAGAAAACACAACTCCGGGATGGCTATCACCCATGGCTGGTGAATATTTTTAGTGTCAGGCAATATAAAACCCAGAGGACCATGCAGCAGGGGACCCAAGGCTCTCAGGCATGCTGGCCACCACCAGGTGACAAAATCCAGAGACAACCACTTGATTACTTAATAACTGTGTGGAAATGCAAAGGGGTTGGTTCTCTGAAAAAAGCCTACAAAAACAAACAAACAAAAAATGACTGCCTGGTCCACTTCACAGAGGGAGTGTCTAAGCTACCAGCAGTGTTGTTACTATTGGCAAATGGACACACACATTTCTTGTTAATTCTACCCACACGAGGCTGATTTTTTCTGATAACCCTGGTCTCAGAAATATTTCCCTTAAATGTTACATGTCATTACTACACTCTCCCACGCCCCCCGCCACAATCTGCACTCTAAGGATGAGAGCTGCCAGGGAAGCCCCTGTCCCCTTCGGGGCCTTCGGCTCAGCAGAATGCATGATACACGACTCCTGGCTAATGAGTATTTTCAGAGCTTTTCCGAATCGAGTGTGTGCTGAAAAGCACACTGCTTATTCTGGTTTGGCCTTTCTTTCTGTCATGTATTTCATGTTCCAGCCATAGTTTTGAGTAAAAGGTGTTCGGACTTGCCTCAAAGGACAAAAGAATAGTACACTGGATGTCAGAAAGTCAGTTTCCAGGCAGCTCGAGTTGCCTTCATGGAAATGGTGGAGGAAGCAGAGGGCGAATGAAGGTCAGCAAGCCCCCGGGGACAGAAGTCCTCTGCAACTGTAACCAGCACCACAAGCAGCCCTGTGCGCCCAGGAGAGATGACCAAGGGCACCCGAGAGGCCTGTCGAAGTAGAAGCCAGATTAAACTTCGAAAGGCCCAAAGAGCAATCCTTCCTAACTTCTGTGTGCACTGCCCATGTCATGGTTTATCCCACACACGTTGAGGGGGCCTGGGTTGCCAGAAGTGGGGGGCAAGGGGCGGGCAGACACAGAGCCACCCCTTACAGACACACCAGGGCACTCAGGCCTCCCAGTGTTCTTGGAAGGAAACTTCTGTTCCTTTCAGTCAGAGTGGGCCGGCCCTACAGCTGCAGCTTCACTGGAAACAGTAGCAAGACAGAGAGACAATAGTCTTCCAGATCTGCCTTTAGGGGAAATGGTGGGGTAGGAGAGGGAAGGATCGCATGAAAAGGGCCTGGAATTAGGGGTTCTGAGGGGCCTGGGCGGGACAGTGTCTTCTGAGATAGGTGGGTGCCCTTAACCGTGAGGCTTCTGTTTTGCCAAGGTGGGGTGGGGGGAGGGTTTGCTGCAAATGTGGGGCCAGAAATGAATTTCCTGGCGGTGGGGGGCAGGCTGAGGCTCCCTCCTGACGAATTTTTCTCCTATTGGGCCCTTCCTTTATTTATTTAAAGGACTCAGCCTTTCCTCTAAGCAAATATTGAACAGATCTTTTCACACCACCCAGTTAAACAGTGGCAAATTGTTGTCTTGTCTTCACCTGGCCCTGTGCACGGCTACCGTGCTTCTTGCTTTAGGGCCCTAACTTCATTGGTGGAGCAGGCGGAGCCCCTGCTCTGTGGGTGAAGGCACTTCCGGTGTCGGCCATCTTAGGAGGAGGCTGTCTTGAGGCCGGAAGTCCACGGGGAGAGAGGTCTGAGGCCTTACTTTGTTTGGTCTTGTTAGAAGGGTAGACTTTTGGGGGTGATGTTTACCACTTGGAAGCAGAAGTGGGAATGGGGTGGATTTATTTAGACCCAGAAAAAGGGAGCCATGCTGACCTGGCTGAGGTCCATTGAGGGTCTCCCATGAAAAAGAATGGTGTAGGTGCAGTCGCTGTGGAGGGAAGGGTTGCTCTACCATGCAGGACTTTTATCCATAGAACAACTTCGGCAGTCCCGAGTTTCCTCTCTTGAGGAAAGCAGTAGGCACTATCTCAGAGGCACTGCTCTTAGATTAACACCTCAGAAACCAAAAATCTCTTTACAGTGGCCTATACAACCTGCCCATTCCCAAAGAACATGAAGACACGGGGCCCTACAGTAGACATACTGCATCTGGGTCAAATGAGGGATGTCCAGCCTTTGCTAGAGCCAATGGTCTGAACAAGCAGAGCCCAGATGGGTCCGGGGCATAATTGGATTCTTGGCCTCCTCATCCTCAAAGGTGGTGAGCACAGCTACAGGCTCAGACCCAGCAAACACTGAACTTCCCAGGACATTCTCCCACCGGTCAGACTGGAAATACCAGAAAAGCAAAGGTAGCTGCCCTCAGAGGTAGGGCTGATATTTTCTTTCCTTTTGGCCAGCTTGGTTTTAACTAGAAACTGGAATACTAATTATAATGATACATGTTTACAGATTTTAACTAATTAATCCCTTGGAGTCCTCTTTTAGGGGGAAAGCACTCTACCCACCTCATACATCAGGAAAACAGAGCCATATGGGTTGGCGGGGCTGGGTGGTCGCTTGTGTCAGTACAAGTGTGGAGGCCTGGACTTCAGCAGTTCTTGACTTCTTGGCCTGGGTCCAGGTTGCTGGGCCTCGCAGACCCTAGAAAGGTAACACATGAGAAATTGAAGCGGACTAGACCATAAACCATCAGGGGCAGTTGGCTCCAGTTGGGAGGGTGGGCCCGGTGGCCCTGCCTATGCCTGTTTCTCTTAGAAAGACAGGTTTGGAGAGGAGGAAAACCCATTTCTCCAGGACTGTTTTGCCCACCTTTACTTACCAGTTAAAACATTCCGTAGAGGGAAAACTCCCCTTGAAAGAAAACCCAAGTTGCTGTAAAGGTTTCATCTTTCCCTTTCGAATCCCAAGGTCCGCAGTCATATAATCCAGTGTTGGCCTGAAAAAATATTTGTCTACAGAAACACCCAAAAGGGGTGTCAGAGACCCGAGTGCCTGGGCATGGGGGTGCAGCCTGCAGGGTGCCCCTCAGCCAAACCCCTCCAATCAGGCTCTGACCTACTTATTAGGAACTCTCTTAATCCCTTTTAACAAGAGGTATCTAGATTTTCACCTGATTCTGTCTTTTCTGTCTGCCACCTATATTTTTCTCAACAAATTAGGATGAGATGGGAGGTGTAGGCAAAGAGAAGAGGGTAGAAAGCTCTTCAGTGGCTATGGCTATTAAGGTAAGGGAGGTGGTAGGAAGACAGAGAGGCAGGGTAGGAACCTTTCAATGTCAACAACTGAAGACATATACAGGCATCCAGGTTGGCAAAGAAATCCAGGCTGGGTCCCCAGAGAAAATTGCTTTTCTAAAAAATGAGTAGGCCTGGTCAAGCACGATACCGTCAGTGTATCCAGACAGATTACCAGCTCTGTTTGGAAGCAGAGCCTTGCTATCCCCCCAAACCCAAATAGGCATTTATTTAGTCCCAATCCCATATACTAACTTGTATTATTGTCCAGTTTTTCATATGTGGATGCTCTCTTTCCCCAATTCAATTGTAGACTTCTTAGTGGTAGCGATCAGAGTTTTTATAATCAATAGTAATTAAAATGATTGATCCAAAAGTTTCCCCTTGTGTGTTATCAACTGAGGGACGTAAACTAATTTCAGTCTCATTTCTATTGCTTGATTTCCTTTCATCGTTCCAGATTTCCTGTTAAGGTCCAAATTTTGAGAGTGCTCCCCAACGCAAGAGCACATCTGGGAGACATGTGTTTCTCTTCTTTGCTCCTTCACAATGGTAATTTTTCCGGCTACTACAGGAAGCTGGGCAGATTCAGAAGTATGGGAGCCCCACCAAAGTCTGAGATGATATTCATTGATGCTATCAGCATGTCTGAACGCCAACATCTGCTTCAAGAGTGATTGCTCAGAGAAGTTCATCCAGTCCTAAATTTGGTTGGTCTGTTTTAAGGTGATAGCCTCATATTGAAGTAATTTCTTCCCACCAAAGGGTCTAGAATAGGTTCAGTTGTAACCAATTTTATGTAGTTGTGACTGCCTCAAGAAACCTGGAAAAGGTTATTAAGAGTATATGTCTAGGCATATGGATAACTGCTCCAGCCCAACTGTCTGTGAACACCATTAGTAGCCCTTGAAACAGCTCTCCAGGAAGTGCAGGCTGTTAATAACTGCCCCAGTGCTCCTATGTGAGCCAAATGTTGCAAGGAGCCCAAGTGCTCTGAATTGACAGCCTGCTGGGGAGACTGCAGTGAACCCAGGAAACATTGCCCAAGGAAAGTGGAAAATGATCGACTCTCCCTGGCCAGTAGATGGGCTTATCACTGTCGACAGACAAAAAGTGACAAACTGATAGATTATGGAGCTGTGTCCCTTCTATTCACTCTGAAAAAGCCTCCACCTCAAACAGTCAGAAGTGCTAAAACATTTCTTGTGTGGCAAGAGAAAGAATTTTCTCATCAGTAACTATTAATTGACTTTCACTTTGTAGGAAAATACTGTATCAAGTGCTTGGAGATAGAAAAATATGCCTTCAGGATGTTTACAATCTAGCTACAGGTATGACACAAGATTGAAAACCTTTGCATTAAAATGCAAAGCAGTGGAATATCCGCCCTATGGGATAATATTCTCCCACTGAAGTGAATGAAGAAAATCTGTAAATACTGAATGTGAAGTGGAAAAAGGCCAGCAACTGAACAAAATACCATCTACATAAAAATTAAGGCAAAGTGCCTAAGTATGTATGACCATCCATATGTATGCAAATGCATAAAGGAAACAGGAAGAGGATACACCAAAATTGAGACAGTTTCCTTCTCAGGAGGAAAGTGAGACTGGGGAAGGCTGTAAAGGACACTTTCCATATTTTTACTCAACATACTTCTGTATTGAATAAATTATTCAGAACAAAAAAAATATGTGTATTTCTTACGTAAAAAGGGGGAAAGAGTGAAAAATACAAAGCAAGTTCATGATAGAGAGGTGATTAAACCAAGGGTAATCGTTGTGGCCCCATCTCTCTGCAGTGATTCCTTGAGCTTAACCGTGTGATATAATCATGGCCAATGGAAGGCTACTGGGTAAAGCTTCCTCGCTCCTAAAGGGAGGAATGAAGAAGAGAAAGCACATCTTCTCCCTTCAGATGGCTATCATAGCATCCTGGATGAGAAGCCTGGTGGTGCAGCAGCCATTCTGTGCCCTGAGGAGCTACCCTGGGGACCAAGCTGACCTCTGAGAATTCGGCTAGAAAGATGGAAACACTGGGGTCTTTGAAGACCTCATGGAGCTACTGAATGAGCCTACCCCAGAGCTGCTCTACCTCTGGACCTCTGCTTAGTGAGAGGCACATGGTTCCTTTTGTTGAGGTGAGATTATCTGTTACTTGCAGCCCAATGCATCCTTACTGACATAGCAGTCAGCAGGAGCCCTGTCTGCTTATGAGGTCTCAAGCTCCTTGGGACTTGGGGCATCTTTTGAGTCCTAGGACAATGGAACACTTTCCAGAATGGAGAAGAGGTCAGGAGCCTGCTGGCTGGAAGGAGAGAAGGAGCTCTGGGGAGGCAGGGAACTCTTCCTAAGACAGGGGCACTCATTCATCTGGCATCCTGGTGGTGAGTGGGGCTGCAGATGTGGGGCAGGGGGTTATGAGATGGTCCATCACAATGCTGGGCTATTTGGAGGGAATGTTTCCTTCCCCTGGAGTGCGAAGCTCTGGCTTCTACGCGTCAGTAGCCTCCTTAGGGCTGAAGCCAGTGTGTGGCGGCCAGCACTGCAGGGTGCATGGCTTCAACCTCGCAGAGCTGAGCATGGGCTGTGGGGGCTGCGACCCGCAGAGCCTGGGCTGGGTGGCACCTCACAGTGGGGAAGAGGTAAGAAAGCCCGGGAGATGGCCCTCCACAGTGTCCCAGGATCCACCACGAATTTGCCCAGAAGTGGTGATGCTTTTGATTGGTTTGACTGCTGCTGCTGCTGCTGCTAAGTTGCTTCAGTCGTGTCCAACTGTGTGCGATCCCATAGACGGCAGCCCACCAGGCTCCCCCGTCCCTGGGATTCTCCAGGCAAGAACACTAGCTGAATTAAACTCCAGTGATCCCCAACATGATGTTGATTTAAAATGTTTTAAACTGGAATTTAAACATTGCTGTGTGCGAGCTGAGTCCCAGAAAGCAGAGCAGGGAAATAAGTCTGATTTATCGTGGTTGCCTGGAGGAGTAGAAGAGCAAGAGAGTGACACAGAGAGAGAGAGAGAGAGAGACAGGAAGACAGAGACAGAGGTTGACAGAAAGAGAGACAGAGACCGACAGAGACAGAGGGAGAGAGATCAAGACAAAGAGAGGCAGAGACAGAGAGACTTAGGGAGAGAGACCGGGAAGAGAGAGCAAGAGGGACCAAGTGATTTCTCGCTTACCCTGATCCTAAAGAGGTGGGAGGCTGGTTTTCACGTGGGCTGTGAACACCAGCCCTTGCTTGAAGATCTGTTTCGTTTCCTGGTCTCACCTCCAGCTTGAAATCAATCATCCCACTCAATTCTTGGAGTGAAGTCAAGGAGGGTTTACTCTTAAATCACAAACTCTGAAAGAGGGTCAAAAAAAAAAAAACACAACCCAGCACTGGCTTTTGAACTAATCTGTGGAATCTAAAGTGACATGAAAGGGCTTCAGGGGCTGCAAATATACAACAAGTCTCGTTTAGACACTTTCCTGATTCACATGGGAAACAAGATAAAAACAAAAAACAGGAAGCAAGTGTTGGTGGGAATGTGGAGAAATTGGAATGCTTGGGCATAACTGGTGGAAATGTAAAATGGTATAGTCTCTGTGGAGAACAGTATGGAGATACCTCAAAAAAATTAAATACAAGACCTAGGAATTCCATGCTTAGATATATTAATATATCCCAAAGAAGTGAAAGCACAGACTGAAACAGATACAAACAATTGTTTTTGGCAGCATTATTCACAACAGCCAAAAGGTGGAAATAAGCCAAGTGTTCACTGATGAATGGATAAACACAATGTGCTCTATCCATATAGTGGAACATTATTCAGGCTTAAAAATGAATAAAGTTCTGTTACACACAACCATATGGATGAACCTTGAAAACATAATGCTAAGTAAAGTAAAGCCAGCCACAAATAGACAAATACAGTATGATTCCATGTGTATAAGGTACCCAGAATGGTCAGATTCACAGAGATGGAAAGTAGGATCGTGATTGCCAAGGGCTGGAGGGAGAGAGGAATAGGAGGCTAGTGTTTCGCGGGTGCAGAGTTTCTGTTTGGGATGATGAAAAAGTCTGGAAATGGATAGTGGTGATGGTTACACAATATGAGTGTACTTAATGTCACTGAATTCCACACTTAAAAATGGTTAAAATGCTAAGTTTTATGTTACATATGTTTTACCACAATTGAAAAAATATTTACAAAACTCTTAACTGCTAAAAAAAACTATAATGGAAACGTCACAACCTTCCAGATAGTCAAATATACATGAATTGTGCAGAGGTTAGAGAACACCTGTGTGTTAAATTGGGCTTCCTTTAAGCTCTCCTGGGAATCAAGCTTCCTCCAGGATTTCTCTGGGGGATTTGCATTTATGGCAAATGTGTCAGGGACTACGAATCTTTTACAAATTCAGACTTGCCTTTATCCAGTTACATAAAATTATGGGAGCATAGCTATGACCTGCTTGTCACAGCCATGGGAGCCCGTTGTATAGAAACACCTTGTGACATGCCCAACCACGAGATTACATCTGTCATTTATTTGAAGCTTTTGACGCTTTGTGTCTAACTTTTATATTTATGAATAAGAAAATAAACCACCATTAGATACCATCAGGGGTTCTGCTTTGAAACAGAAACTTCCCTCTCTCTCCTTTTTCAACCATCTGGACAGTTTACTCAAAGAGCATCTTGACACAGCCATCTGGAATTCCCCCTTGATTTTTGTGTCCATCAAAATATACAAATGTTATCCATTTGAACTCAAAAACTAAAATTTTACTAATAACATACTACATTTGTTTCAAACACGGGTTTCTCTAAGATTCAAATTCCAAAAAGTTTCTGCTGATAAAAACGAAGTTTGAAAAGCACTGTTTTTGATCAATTTCTGTTTCATTCAATTCAGTGAACATTTATTGAAGTCTTCATTCAATTATTAGCTGAACACACTGAGTTCGTGGGGGATAAAAGTAAGAGAGAGTTATATTCAGACTGCCTGCAAGCTAAGAATGGTTTTCACATTTTAAATGGTTGGGGAAAAGTCAAGATAAGAATAATATTTCATGACACATGAAAAATTATATTCAAATCATGTCCGTAAGTAAAGTTTTATAGGAACATGGACACATTCATTTTTATTTATATATTGCTCGTGGCTGCGTTTGCTCTACCGGTGCAGAGTTGAGTAGTTCTGATGGAGACCATGTAGTCCCAAAGCCTGAAACAGCTGCTATCTGGCCCTTTACAGAAAAAGTTCACCAATTCCTGGATTAGACAACAGCTGTATCCATGTGAGGTCGGAACATCAAGAACTGAGAAGCCTGCCACTCATCTTGATGGTGCCAAAATTTCTGCAACATTATTGCATAAGCCCATCTAAATCAGTGTCCTCCAGCTTGGACAGGAGACATCCTGAGGGGACCTAGACAATGCGTGGGCACAACTTTGGTTGTTACCATTGGGACATCATGGGTGTGAGTGGACAGGGACTAAGGATGTCAAACATCCCACAGTGGCGGGGGCATCCCTGCACAGTGGAGAACTGTTCTGCTCCAAACATCAACGGCACATCCATTGTGAAGGAGTAACCTAACAAGTATGGTGATGATTACCTTTCTGTATGGACTTGATTGGGCCACGGAGCCCAGGAAATTGGCCAACTGTTCCTCTGGATGTGTCTGTGGGTGGTGTATGTGGGATGAAATGAACACTGAAATTGATGGACTTTGAGTAAAGCAGATTGCTCTGCACAGTGGGAGGTGGGCCTTACTCAATCAGTGGAAGGCCTTAGTAGGACCTCCCTGAGCAAGAAGGAAATCTTGCCAGCAGAAGGCCTTTGGATTTGAACACCAAATCCTCCCTGAGTCTCCAGCCTTTGGTCTAGCCTGCAGATGTGGGACTTGCCAAGCCTCCAGTCATGTGAGCCAAGCAATTCCTTAAAATAAATCTCTCTCTCTGTTTATGTATACACACAACACACACACATATACACACAGAGATGTACAACCTGTGGGTTCTGTTTCTGATGAATGCAATTACCCCAACTTTTCAGCTTGGGGTCTGAAAGTGGCTTTCAGTCTAGCCAGTCCTGTGCCTTTCAAATTTCACCTCTTTTTCAAATTTCAAAATTTCAATATATAAATAAAAATGAATGTGGCCATGTTCCTATAAAACTTTACTTATGGACAGTACTCTTGCCTGGAGAATCCCATGGATGGAGGAGCCTGGTAGGCTGCGGTCCATGGGATCACTAAGCGTCGAACACGACTGAGCGACTTCACTTTCACTTTTCACTTTCATGCATTGGAGAAGGAAATGGCAACCCACTCCAGTGTTCTTGCCTGGACAGTCCCAGGGACAGAGGAGCCGTCTATTGGGCTGCCGTCTATGGGGTTGCATAGAGTCAGACACAACTGACGCGACTTAGCAGCAGCAGCAGCATGGACATGATTTGAATATAATTTTTCATGTGTCATGAAATATTATTCTTATCTTGACTTTTCCCCAACAAAATTTCCAAAAAATTTAACAATGAGATGAAATTGCACTGAGCCTGCATGCACGCCCTCTAGCATGACTTCATCTCAACCATATCTTCAAAGACCCTGTTGCCACACAAGGTCACATTTGCAGGTTTGAGGGATGAAGACATGAACACCTCTTGGAGAGACAGGGACACAGTTCAACTCTTAACAGACTCCACATGTTCTAACAATCCCCCAGAAGCCACCACGACCCCAAGTAAAGCATCTCTTTCCAAGGTCTTCTCAGCCCATGTGGTGCCATCCCAGGGGGCCTCCTGGGCAGCCAAGCAGGGAACGGAAAACAGCGTGTGCGTTTTCCTTAGGCATTTGGCAGGAGGAAGCTGGTATGTCTCTCAGAATACCGCCCCCTTTGTCTTTCTCCCTGTGGACAAGGCTCACAGCTTTGCAAAGCGACTCTCGTGGGATCGTGGACCATCAGACGCTGTGACCTAGCAGCTGCTCACTTCAATTTCCAAGCTGCGCTGAGCAGAAGGCCCAAAATGGCAGTGGTTTGGGGGAAGGCCAGACTTTCTCGAAAAGCTGTCATTTCAAAAAGGAAGGGAAAAAAAAAATTCCACCGTTTGGGAGGCTAGGTGCTGAGTAGCAAAGATTTAAAAACTTGGCTGCGACCACAGAATGTCTGAAAATGGAGGCTGCTTTGTAAAGATCAGCTTCTCCTTAAACCTCCAGGCCATCCACTGGGTTCCTGGCAGCATTTAAGCCACTCCGTGGGAGAAACTGAGGTTTCATATGTCCCCCTCTGGTACCCACTTGGTGAAGGATGGAGAGGGAGGAATAGAAGGGAGAGAGGAAGAGGATGAAGTTAGAATGGGTGGGAACCTTTTGCAAAGGTGGTTTCCATCTTTTCCCAGCTCGCGGATACACAGAAGAGAGTGCGGTGGCCTGCCGAATATCTATTTAGGGCAGGACTACAGTTTCAGATGTTTTCCAGGTGGCTCAGTGGTAAAGAACCCACCTGCCAATGCAGAAGATGCGGGTTCGATCCCTGGGTTGGGAAGATGCCCTTGGAGGAGGAAATGGCAACCCGCTCCAGTTGTCTTGCCTGGGAAATCCCATGGACGGAGGAGTCTGGCGGGGCTGTGGTTCGTGGGGTTGCGAAAGAGTCAGACACGACTTAGCAACTAAACAACAACATAGCTTCAGGCATACCATCTTGTAACCAGAGCCACACAAACCTCGACTTCTGAATGTTCCCATGGCCAAGACAGAGATTTTCACAACATTCCGAGAAAATCCTGAAATCGAGTCCTGTAGATGGCTTGGAATTTGAAGGGGGGAGCAAGGAAATAATCTTCCACGCATCAGAGGTGCATCTGTGTGGGCAGATGTCTTGAGAGCAACTCGGTGAGGCCCAGAGCTGGTGGTCACTGCTGGAGGGGAAATCGGGTGGGGGCTGGAATGCAGGCTGGAGAGAGTGTTTCAGTCCTGATGCCGAAGGCGCTGAGCTGGGGCCTCAGGCAGGCTGATGGGGGTAGCGGGGCAGGGGGGGCACTGTGGCATGCATCTGTCCTCCCTGTTCCAAGCCCCTCACTTCTCCAGGGAACTGGCAACACTGTCACGATTTCTCCGCTAAAAAAAACATGTTGGGTGTATTCAGTTAACCTTAAAACTGCATTCCAGGGTACAGTAGGTGCAGACAAGTATCGCCTGACTCCACTTAAACGAGGTACCTAGAACAGTCAGATTCACAGTCAGAAAGGACACATGGATGCCAGGGGCCGGGGGGAGGGGGTGGGGAGGGGGAATGAGGACTTCAGTGTTTAACGGGGGCAGTTTCAGTTTAGGAAGGGGACAAGGTCAGGAGGCGGATGACGGCACAACCAAGTGTTTGCACTTAGTGCTTCTGAACCATACAGTTAAGGAGGGTGTGAACAGTGTGTTCCATATTATGTGACTTTTACCACAATTAAAAAGACATTTAAAAAATCATGCTGGAGAATATTTAGTGTTTTATTAAGACTCTTAGGCTTCAGGATGCTCTATCAATGGCAAAATGTCAGCTAAAAAAAATCCCCATCAGGTTATTTGGATTGTTTTGGATTCCTAGTCACTCAGTCATGTCTGACTCTCTGCCACTCTATGGACTGTAGCCCGCCAGGTTCCTCTGTCCATGGAGTTCTCCAAGCAAGAATACTGGAGTGGGTTGCCATCCCCTTCTCCGGGGGTTCTTCCCAACCCAAGGATCGAACCCAGGTCTCCTGCATTGCGGGCAGATTCTTTACCATCTGAGCCATCAGGGAAGCATCAAGTTATTATAGGAAATTCATTCATGACTTAAGGTTAAAAATAAAGGCCACACCTCTCAGCAGGATCTCTGTGTTCCTCTTGTGGATAAATGTGTCCCAACGTAAGAGAATGGCTCGATGGCACCTATGCTCATTATAAAAGTCATCTTCTTTTTATGTCCAGTATAATCAAGGCAGCCACACCCCACGCTCAACCCCCCTAGCCTTCCTTTCCCAGTTTCAGACCTCACGCTATCTGAGACTACGTGTGGTTGCCCCGGTGGGTGAGGAGCCTGTCTTGAAATAAAGTACATCAGGACCACAGCAGAGTGACTCAAGCCGAACGGTGCACCCTGGCTTGGCACACGTACACTTCCTGGCCTCACTGATTAACTCTGGGAGACACTGAGAGCTCCCCAGGATGGGGTGGGGGTCTGCGAACATCCCTGCCCCAAGGCCAGCAAAGCCCAGGACTCCCCCCACCTCCCCAGCCCCGAGGCCCCGGATTTCAGCAGCCCCAGGTGAAGCCATCCGGAGGATGCTGTGATGTATGGTCCCATCCAGGGGACAGGATGCAGACTCGCGGGGGAGGGTAACCCGAGAACAGCGCTGCGAGGCTGCTTCTGTGCCCGGGGTTCCACGCGTAAATTACAAACCACAGCTCCCAGTGGGAAGGCGAGTATTGGCGTTTCTGTCTTTTGCAAACTTCGACCTTTTTGTGCTCAAGGTAAGTCTGAGAGGAGCGTAGTTTTGACTCCAAGGTGATGTTTCCCCCCATTCTGTTTCAATCATCTGCTGGGTCCCCAGCAAACAGTATGTCCGGCTCGGTGACTAGGTCACGAGCAGCGAGGACTTGCCTCTACAGCCCCTGCGCCGCTGGCCACACACCCCCGGTGGCCGTGCGCGGTCGTTCCTGGGGGCAGAGGCGTTTGGTAAAGGGAAGGGGGAGATGACATGTGTCATACACAACACACTGTGGGCAGACCCCGTGTCAACTGCAGACCCAGCCTGAGACCAGCCAGGGCGCTCGGCGTGGACAGTCGTCTTCTACATCCTGGTCTGTCCCAAGTCACTCATGGTCCTGAGTGCGCCTTCTCCTCCCACGAGGCTTCCACCCTCCCAGGTCCAGGGAGCAAGGCACGAGCCTAAGCAGACCCAGTGTGCTCCCCACACGAGGGCAACCATCTCTGCCACCCCCCATATTTCTTTTCTTTGCCTTTGTACAGAGCAAACAGACAGCTTCAGATAATAGGTTGGTTTCCTGCACATCTTGCAGGAAACCAGCTTTTAGAGATCACAGATCCATCTCCTGAAATCTCATCTGGGCACAGAGTGATGGTGTGTGTTAATATGTGTGTGCGCGCCAAAAGGAACATTCTTAAGCTACATTGTGTGGAATCAGTGGTCTCTGACATCCTGGGCAGCAGGGACCAATTTTGTGGAAGACAATTTTTTTTCATAGGGTGGGGGACAGTTTGGGGATGATTCAAGCTCATTACATACATTGTGCACTTTCATCTAACACTGTCATTGATCTGATGGGAAGTATCCATCCATGACCTGGGGACTGAAGACCCCTGGTTTAGATGGTCTGTGTTCAGCCGAACTTTTGCAAACAAAAGGATTGCACTCAGGATCAAAACTTCAGTGATTCAGAAAATAATCTAAGGATGTCCCTGGCAGCCCAGTGGTTAGGACTTCTCACTCCCATTGCAGGGGGCTTAGGTTCAATCCCTGGTCAGGGAACTGTGTGTTCATTTAGTTGCTGAGTCTGTCTGACTCTTTGCAACCCTATGGACTGCAGCCAGCCGGGCTCCTCTGTCTGTGGCAAGAACACTGGAGTGGGTTGCCACTTCCTTCTTCATCGGACCTTCCTGACCCAGGGATCAAACCTGCATCTCCTGCACTGGCAGGAGGATTCTTTACCACTGAGCCACCACTAAGATCCTGCAAACCTCGTGGCATGGCAAAAAAAAAAAAAAAAAAAAGGAAGAAAAGAATACAGGGAGTTTCCCAGTTTGATGGAATGTGGAGTAAGCACCCTTTCAGAGTAAGGGCCATCCCCACCGCTTGACCGCCTGCTCTGAGATGCTTCAAACCCTCTGTTCCCCAGAAGACTCCATGGAGCAGTAACAGGACAGACGAGGAGGCATGCGACCTCAACACCGGGGCCTGACTGCCCTCCGTGAGCACAAGGAGGCCCCGCCACTCCATGCCATCCCCCAGCAGTGCAAGCTGCTGGCAGCGCACCGCTGCCTTGAATTTCTAACCGCACGAGGGAAACAGGGGAGCTGGTGACAAGGAGAACTAGATGCCCCCTCCCTCTGGGCAAGGCATCACATGACCACGGTGGAGGCCCAGAAACCAGGGGCAGTGTCTGCCTGGTGCCACGTGATAGCCAGGATCACATACCTAGAATCTGCTGGACCTTGGCCCACTGGGGCAAATGCAGGCACTTGGTGTTCAGGTTGTCACATTCATACACGGTCACTAGCCACGTTCCGGCGGGGCGGGTAGGCACTTGGTAAGATGAGAAACAGGACCTGCGTGGAGACACCTGATCAGGCCATGACGCGTGGGAGAGGTAGGACTGGGACCTGGTGGCGGGGGGGTGGTCCAGAGACAGCCCTCTTTTCTCAGGTCACCTCCACGCATGCTGGGGACGCAAGGCACAGAGGCAGGGTGCTTTCTGCTTTGGCTCTCCCTGCACTGCTGGGAGCCCCTGACTCATGCCCTTGGAGTTCTGGGCCCTTTGAGATCCTTCTTTACCTCCTGCTTCCCTTGGAAGATGCTCCATAGCCCTTATACAGCTGAGCAGACCCTCTACCCACGTGCACGAGCTCAGTGAAATATGCCAGTTGGTCAGTTATCTCCCAAGGAGAGTAGACACCGTGGCTCTCCTCAGCAGGGCTGCCCAAACCGGTTGAGAATCAATGAAGCACTTACTCCTATCAAGGTCCGATCCCGTGACCTCAAGAGAAACAAGAGACAGAGATCCTGACGTCAAGGGCACATTGTCGTGTGTAGAGACGNATCAAACCCAGGTCTCTCGCATGGCAGGCAGAGTCTATACCATCTGAGCTACCAGGGAAGCCAGTTCCCAATAAGGTAATGGATGATGCCAGGGGCTCTCCACATGTCCTGAAGACCTGCCCCTCTGCACACAGGACAGTGGGTAGCAGGGGCACCGAACTGCACAGACCCAGTAGCTGCTGATCTGCTGAAATATGCTAGAGGAGTTGGGAAGGGGGCAGGAGAGAGTGGTGGTCTTCCTGGAGGAGGTGAACACTGAGCTGAGCCTTGAAGGATGCAGACACCAAAGCTAAGGGCAGGGAGAAAGGAGGTTCTGGAGATGGAAGAGCAGCACAGTGGTTGAGGTAGGGGCGCTGCGGTGATCAGAGGATGGTGAGGAGCCCCCGGGCCAAGCCAGGGAAACTGGGTGATAACAGAGTAGCTGGCAGGAGGCTAGACGCGGGTGGGGGGGGCCTTCGGAAACTTGGCAGAGGCTTCGAAGGGCAACTTCCTGAGCAGGCGAGTGACAGTCTGGGAAGGGTGGGGACCATGTGGCAGCCACATGTGGGGTGCCCGGAGCACAGCAGAAGAGAGCAGATACCGTCAGGGTGGAATCAGGCCCTGCTGGGGAAGTGCCATCTACAAGTGCCACAGCACCCCTACCCCAACCACTGTGCTGCTCTTCCGTCTCCAGAACCTCCTTTCTCCCTGCCCTTAGCTTTGATGTCTGCATCCTTCAAGGCTCAGCTCAGTGTTCACCTCCTCCAGGAAGACCACCACTCTCTCCTGCCCCCTTCCCAACTCCTCTAGCATATTTCAGCAGATCAGCAGCTACTGGGTCTGTGCAGTTCGGTGCCCCTGCTACCCACTGTCCTGTGTGCAGAGGGGCAGGTCTTCAGGACATGTGGAGAGCCCCTGGCATCATCCATTACCTTATTGGGAACTGGCTTCCCTGGTAGCTCAGATGGTATAGACTCTGCCTGCCATGCGAGAGACCTGGGTTTGATTCCTGGGTCAGGAAGATCCCCTGGATAAGGAAATGGAAATGGCAACACACTCCTGCATTCTTGCCTGGAGAATTCCACGGACAGAGGAGAGTGGCAGCCTACAGTCCATGGGGTCTCAGAGTTGGACATGACTGAGTAACACTAAAGGGTTGTCATATCTTGAAAGTATGAGCTGGAGCCCTTCTCTGAACCCACCCACCCCCCCACACACACTTCCACCATGGGCAGGGACAAAGCAACATCACAAGGAAAACTAACATTTATTTCGGCCCATTCAGCCTCCCTCTGACCTTTCCCCACGTCTGTGCCGCCCCTCCCGCTTGGGTACCTACAGGTGTCCTGTTCCTTCCTTCTTCCCAGAATCACAGAGTTCAGGGTTGGAAGGAACCTCTATGAAGACCACCTGGTCAGTTCAGTTCAGTGAAGTCACTCAGGCGTGCCCAATTCTTTGCGACCCCATGAATCGCAGCACGCCAGGCCTCCCTGACCATCACCAACTCCTGGGGTTCACTCAAATTCACGACCATCGAGTCAGTGATGCCATCCAGCCATCTCATCCTTGGTCATCCCCTTCTCCTCCTGCCCC
>SJYA01000194.1:0-14014 GCA_006410615.1 Neotragus moschatus
ACCCCCCCCCCTTGCTTCTTGGGAGTGGGATGGAATAGTTTTTGTCTGGAAAGAAGTAAAGATTTACTCTAAGCAAACAGTTTTGGGAGAAATTTGAGATGAGTTTATCCTATGATCTATATATTGACTTTTTTAAGACCGTTTTTTAGTCAATCACAGGATATGCACGTTCTAGATGTCATGAAGAGTTCGTCTAGCACGACAAGCAGTTGTCATTGCAGGACTGATAGATTCCATGAGCACAAACCTTAGGGGCTGTGGGTGTAACCCTGATCCCTTTGCAGCAAGCAGGAGCTTTTAGCTCCCGCCCGGCCCGTAGCTGGAGCTCAGCTCATATTTATGAAATGACTGAGCGAAAGACTGCGGAATGTGGCGCAGAGTAGACGCTGCCACTTAGAGCTGCATTTTAGACTCTCCTACTTCTTCGCTTTATCTTGGAAGAACAGGGTTTTAACGATCTAGTGTGTTAGTCACTCAGTTGTGTCCGACCTTTTGCGACCCCCGTGAACTGTATTTCACCAGACTCCTCTATCTGTGGAATTCTCCAGGCAGGATACTGGAATGGGTAACCATTTCCTTCTCCAGGGATTGAACCTGGGTCTCCTGCATAGCAGGCAGATCTAGCTCGTCTTCTGACATCTAACTGAGAAACTTGCCGTTCCGTTTTGACTCCTTCTAAAAGCTGTGACCTAAATTCTTTTAAAGTATGCTTGGCAATTTTGCCAAACTTACAGTGAAAATACTCCTTTAAAGACAAAATAGGATGTTGTGAGATTAACATAAAAACAGGAAGGCATCAATGGAAGCAACTAGTCTTTGAGATGAAATTTGTTCCAGTTGGGGGAAAATGTAACTTGGAATGTGAGAACATACCAAGCAGAAGGTCTCAGACTGAATTTCTGGTTCTGGTGCTATGTTTAAAAAAAAAAAAAAAAAAAAAAGGAAGATTTTATGATTGTATGTCCCAGCTAATACGGCAAAGGCTTCCATGGATTCCAAAGTAGTTGAGCAATTACTTCCTCCAGCAGGAAGTCCACGATCCTTAATCTTGTGGGTTCTGGGAAAAGGGATGAGAGTCAAGACAATTGCTAAAGATTTGTGTACGAATTCAAAGTTTTATTTTGTTTTTCGTAGTAAGTAAAATAAAGAAATTTAAAGTTCGCCTTAAATTGTATTTCCTACTTTTAAAGTTTAAAAAGAATTTTAACTTTAGTTCAAATTTAAAGTTTTAAAAGAATCCTCCTGGATTTATACATGTTTACAAACATAGGTTTCTGTTTCTTCTTTTTCTCTGTGCCTACAAACTGGAAGGAAATACCTTTGATATCCTAGGATACCTGTATCTGCATGCACCCTTGTAAGTTGTTTGAAAAAGACCTAAAAAGTTAATTTAAGGCTGAATATGATTAATGTTACAGATATACTCATTGTTCTTTCTTTCCTCACATTATTATGCTTAAGTACTTTGTGGTTAATGATTGGTCAGTAATTGAACATCAGAGCACAAAGATCAACCAACACTGTCATCCAATAGCCATATAACTAAACTTTCCTTACCTGGTGGGATTTAAATATTTTTGTTAACTTTATTCATGGACAAACATCACTAGATACTGTATTTAAAATAGGGTATTTCCCTGTGACTGAACAGAACTTTTCCAGACACAGAGTTATTTTGAGGAAAAGAATGAATGACTGCAGTAGGCTATTATTCCACCACTCACCTAGAAAAACCAGTTAGGAGTCACCAACACTCATTGTTGGGGGTGACTGGCTCCGGGATGAGAAAACATGTTGACTATTGCATAGATCTGTACTTTACCAGAAAATACAAGGTCTGTATTCTGTCTGATTTGGAATCAGAACAAGGAGAAGTAGAGATAAATGTCTTGACCAAGCTCCGCTGCAGTTAGTGAATGTTTGCCAGTTTCCTCTGGTAGCCTATATGTGGTTAATTACATATATGTACATTTATACATTTATATTACATATATGTTCTCCAGGGTTTTTTGACAGCTGTGTTCCTATTACTGAACGTACCAGGGGTAGTTCCATTTCAGTGGTCAGTGCAAAGCATCTTTATGTGATGAGTTTGTTTCCCTGAAATTCTGCTGGCTAGATTGATCATCTTTAAAAGGGTGTAAATTAGGGAACTACATTTAAATTTATCTTTTTTCTGTATCTATATACATCCTACTTCATTCTTCTAAGAATTTTAAGAGGTGTTTACATCTATATATTTATGATTGCATAGTTTATAATAAGCTATGTAAACATATAAAATATATGTTATCTTTTTATTATTAAATTACTGAGTTGGTATTTATTACATGTGGTATAGTAGAATGAGTACTAGGCTTAGAATCAGAAAGCTTGAGTTGCAATTCCTGGTTGAGAAAAGCAAGTTAAGACACAATTTTTGGGCATTTGGTGTCAAAATCTGTTAAATGGATATACATTTATAAACATTAAAAAGGTAAGTACCTGTGAAAGAGCTCTCATAAATAACTCCACAAATAAATAGTGTTAAGATATATATCCCTGGAGCTCATCTTGATCTAATTCTGTAATCTTAATATTAACAGTATTACCCAAATCATGTATTTCCTACTAAACCTGTAAAATGCGTTAGAGAGGGACATACTGTTCTCAGAATTGTCTAGTTTCGCACTTGTATGTGGAATCTAAAAAAAACCAATACAAATGAACTTATTTATGAAACAGAAAGAGGCTCACAGACATAAAAAACAAATTAGGTTTACCAAGGTGGAAACAAGGGAAGGGATAAGTTAGGAGTTTGGGATTAACAGTACAATATATTAAATAAATGAACAACAAAAACCTACTGTATGGCACAGGCAACTATAAGATATTAAATATCTTGTAATAACCTATAATGGAAAAGAATTTGATCAAAGATTATCTATATAACTGCATATTCAGTTCAGTTCAGTTCAGTCACTCAGTTGTGTCTGACTCTTTGCGATACATGTATATATATATAACTGAATCATTTTGCTATACAGCTAAAACTGATAGAACATTGTAAAGCAAGTATACTTCAATTAAAAAAAAAAAGAATTGTCTAGTTTCATTGACTCGAAGACAGAGTCCATAAACAGACTCAAATAAACATGGAAATTCAGTGGAAATGAAAAATTATTCAGTTAATGACTTGGGCACAACTGATTGGCCCACTCAAAATACAAATCAATCTTTACCTCATTTATCCCACAACAAAATTAAGATGGATCTAATATGAAATGTCAGAAGTAAAAAAATAACCTTTTAAAAAATAACTAGGGGAAATTATAAAATGTTTAAAATGATAAGCTAGGAGAAAAGAAACCCCTGATAAGGAAAAGGTATAACCCAAAAGCTATACTAGAAAAGACTGATAAATCTGACTGAATAACAATTAAATTATTTACACAAAACACATAACACATCTAGAAAATGTCAGCATGTTTTGATATGCCAGGAACTTTTACAAAAGAAATGGACCACAGCCCATCAAAAAGAGAAATTGGCAAATGTTTTGTGTGTAGACTGCTGGCAGAAAGAGAACAATAAATGTTTTAAAATCATATGAAAAATTGCTTAGTCTCATTCATAATTAAATAAATAATAATTGAAACAGCAGTTTATTCTGTGCCATTTTCATCAATCAGCTATAAAGATAAAGTTTAATAAAAGTTTGTGTTGGCCAAGTTGTGGGGAAACTGGATCTCTTATATATGTAAATAGATTCATCTTCTTTAGAAAGAGATTTGGTAATAGCTATAATTTTTTTGTAATGCATACACATTTTGACTCAGCAATTCCACTTCTAGGTGTTGTCATATAGATATTGGTAGGAATGTCACCCAAGACAAATGGACAAGAATGCCCTTTTGCAGCATGGTTTCTCATCGCAAAAATCTGGAGACACCTTAAAGGCTCATCACAGGAACTGTATAATAAAAGATGATCTGTTCATGTAGGAGAAAATTGTGCAGCTGTTATAAGTGACACAGACAAACTGTATTAGCTGATTCAGAACATTCTCAGAGATAAACTGTATTTTAACTGAAGAAAGTAATCTGCCAAATAGTGTATAATGTGCACATAATTGGCTTCCCAGGTGGCTTCCCAGTGGGTAGAGAATCCCCCTGCAATGCAAGAGCTGCAGCAAATGCAGGTTCGATCCCTGACTTGGGAAAACCCCCTGGAAAAGGCCATGGCAACCCACTCCAGTATTCTTGCCTGGAGAACCCCATGAACAGAGGAGCCTGGCAGGCTACAGTCCATAGGGTTACGAAGAGTTGGACCTGATTGAAGTGACTGAGCACGCATGCATGCATGCACATAATTACATACAAAATGGGCATATTCATTCATTCAAATAGTATTTACTGGGTGTCCTGGGCATTGTGGATACAGCAATGAATAAAACATCAAAGACTGCCTTCCTGGAGCTTATTCCTGGAGCTTATATTATGGAAGGCAGAGAAAGGCAGTTCCCAGATACACATATATGATGGTGAGGTGTGCTATGATGAAAACAGAACATGAGAAAGAGAATGGAGAGTGCAGTGCATTTTACATCAAGGAGGGCACAGGCAGTGAACACAGCAATACTAAGGAGCAGTGACAGGAAAACCTTAGCCAAGTCCAGGTGCAGGAATCCATACCTGTTTGTGGTAAATTCACATGGTGCTATTATTCGTGGGAAGCAAATTCATGACACTGTATGCTTAAACTGTGATATCTCTCTCTGCATTACAGCGATCCTCCTTTGTGTAAGCACCACATGGCAACATGATAGACAATGCTCTTTGCATCTACTTTGTGGCTGAGGTATTCTGAACAATTGGTTGTCTAGGGTAACTAATTCGAGAACTGGAAGACAAACCACTGTGTCTGCATCCTTAAGTCACCCTTTGCTCAGTGGAGCTTCCCCAAGATCAAGGGAGAATACTAAATATCTGTTTACTAAAACCTTGGCTCTCTCTTTCGCTGAGGCAGCCTACCCCTGGCTTGACCCTTATCCCCTTTGCAGACATTTCTCATGGATAGGAATCCTGTTGACCATGTCTCTCATGTCTCCTAGGCAATTAAACAGCCTCAGTCAGCTGTGACTTGATTGTTCAATGGCTTTTTCCTCTTCTCATTGACTTCACTGGAATAGAAGACTAAATATAGGTACCGGCTCTCATATCTCCCAGGTCTTTCTATGCAGTCAGACTTGTTATCACTAACAGATAATGCTTACAAGACCCACACAGAAGAGCAGAAGAATAAAAAATGGGGGTTGGAGTGGTGCTAAAAACAAAGAAGCTTCAGAAAATTTCTCATTTTGTAAAATCAAAGAAGGCGAACGGTGTGCTTAAACCACCATGGGCCATGAACACAGACTTCTGAAAATTAGAAAAATGGAATGATGTCTGTGGCCTGTAAGGAAGAGGCAGTGGAAATATAGTTCTCAGATCAGAAATTTGGGAATTTGAGTTGCAAACGCTGGTGACTACAGGGAACAGGCATGGAGTAGAAATGGATGAGAGGCCAAGTGGGGCACTGATAATCTTGAGCTCACAGAGCCAAGGCCAGGGCCTGCTGCTTGCTTAGTGCTAATGATTGGCCAGCTAGAATATGGGCCTCTAATTGTTAGGTCTGATTTTTCCAAAAGAAGTCAGAGATCGGAGGCTTAGTGCGAACACTCCAATTTTTAAATGTTGGCAACTTAATTTATGCAAATATATTTAAGATATGACTGATCTCTTCCTCGCACTTTTAATGCACCAACTTCCTTCCCTAACCTTGCCTTACTGGCAGTCTTACTTGGGCAAGTGATGAGTAGACTTGTTAAATAGATGAAGAACTACTTCCTCCTCTCCCTCAGGAAAAAAAAAAAAAAAAACCTTTTATAAGGATGGGATATCCTTATAAAAGAGTTAGACTTTTAAATATCTGCTTTGGGTGGAAAATTGCGATGCAGAAGACCCATTCTTGGACAGGATTGCATCTTCTCCACTGGTTTTGTTATAAAATTTTGACACTCCAGATATTGCAAACATCAGATATTATTGAGTCATGGCCAGTGTTAATTGTATTTTCTGTGTTAATTAGCCCACTCACCCATGTTTAAAGAGATTGTTGATGCTTCTCTTCAGAGTGTATTTCTGTATAGGAAATGAGGGGGTGTTGGTCATGCATTTGGTCAGCAAACCTCCCTCAAAGCAACTACTCTGAAGCCGGCACTGCAGAAATATTGTGGGAATTAGTAAGTTGAATATAACACAGACTCTGCTTTTCAGAAAGCTACTGTTCTACATAGGAGATAAAACATATTTCTAAGAAATGATTCAAAGGACATAATGATAAATTATAGGACAATTTACTGTGAGCATAAAGGTGTACAAAGTGATAGTAATAACCCAGGTTATAACTTTCAAATCCAAGGGCGTTAAATATTCTTTTTACTACTAATGATATGAAACCAGGAAGTTCTCACTGATAGAAAGCTTGAATTAGAAATTTTAATAATAAATACTGAGTACTGAATATACTGTGTATCACCAAGATATATTTTATATGCATTGTTTTGTCAATTCTCATTGTACTGTTTAGTAACTTACCCCAAATCTCAGAGTATAAGCAGAAAATTCAGAACTCAAATTCAGGGCTCTTTTGACAATGGAGCCCAGACTTTTAACATTAAGCTTATAAATGTTTTCTGAAAAAAAGAAAAACAATTTGAGAAAAAATTTTTCTTGAAGGAGAATAATAAATTATTATGTGTAAGCACAATTAAAGAAAAAGTTCTTATTTGGATTCAATATTTATGGAATACATTGTCTTTATAGCGTTGTATGATACAATCTAAAGTTTCATTTTGTTGGAAGCTTTCAGTTCAGTTCAGTCGATCAGTCGTGTCCAACTCTTTGCGAGCCCATGAATCGCAGCACGCCAGGCCTCCCTGTCCATCACCAACTCCCAGAGTTCACTCAGACTCATGTCCATCAAGTCAGTGATGCCATCCAGCCATCTCATCCTTGGTCGTCCCCTTCTCCTCCTGCCTCCAATCCCTCTCAGCATCAAAGTCTTTTCCAATGAGTCAGCTCTTCGCATGAGGTGGCCCAAGTACCGGAGCTTCAGCTTTAGCATCATTCCTTCCAAAGAAATCCCAGGGCCGATCCCCTTCAGAATGGACTGGCTGGATCTTCTTGCAGTCTAAGGGACTCTCAAGAGTCTTCTCCAACACCACAGTTCAAAAGCATCGATTCTTTGGCGCTCAGCCTTCTTTACAGTCCAGCTCTCAAATCCATACATGACTACTGGAAAAACCATAGCCTTGACTAGACAGACCTTAGTCGGCCAAGTAATATCTCTGCTTTTGAATATGCTATCTAGGTTGGTCATAACTTTTCTTCCAAGGAGTAAGCGTCTTTTGATTTCATGGCTGCAGTCACCATCTGCAGTGATTTTGGAGCCCAGAAAAATAAAGTCTGACACTGTTTCCACTGTTTCCCCATCTATTTCCCATGAAGTGATGGGACTGGATGCCATGATCTTCGTTTTCTGGGTATGTGAAATTGACATCTTATTTTTTTCCTGAAATATTGTTATAGTAATGAGATATAGGTATATACTTCCTGCTTGCTGTGATATCTTGTAAAAAAAATCCAGAAAAGTAGAAACCTAATTCCCAGTTTCTGTGTAACAACTTTTCTTAGCACGTCTCGGTGATTATATGGTAAATAATAAGCTTAATTATCAAGGTTAATTTAGGATTATCAACTATATACTTTTCATTGTGACTTGTCAGATGATTCACTGATGGAAAATATGAGACACATAATGTGTTAGATAAAAATTGGTCTTCAGGAAGTATCTAGAATTTTATAATTTTCTTTTATAAAGATTCTAACACTTATTTCAAGCTATATAAAATAAAGCAATTAAATGGAGAAGGATATCAAGGGAAGAGGAATAGCTGATGTCAATTATTAAATTGAATTTGAGCCCAAACTGGACTTGGATTCTTACAAGATTTTAATCTAGGTTTTCTAAATAATACAGAATTTAGATAATTTCTGAGAAAGTTATAGGTCACCAACTCAAATATGTGTCAGTTAAGATGCCTTTCAGTGACATTGGCTAACAAAAAGCCCTGACTTTATTGGGTTTAAATAATAAAGGAATTTATTATCTAATAAAAGAAAGTTCAAGGGTATGGCTAGCTGTTGGTCTAATGACTGAGCACTTCAGCCCTGCCTCTCCTGATTGATTCTCAGCTTCATCCCAGAGGGTATCTTATATACTCATGGATGCAACATAGATACAACAGTTTCACAAACTATATTCAGTCTTGATAATGTCCAATGAAGAAAAGCAGCCATCATTTCCCTTTTTCTCTTCTTAAAATGAATGTACTTTTCCCAGAAGCAACTACTCCATTCAAGATTTTCTCACATCTCTTTTGCCAAAATTGCATCATATGATCATTCCAAAACCAGTCATTGGCAAAAGAAATAGGACCCATGTAATTGGCTTGGAAGGGAAGTTATGACCAACCTAGATAGCATATTAAAAAGCAGAGACATTACTTTGCCAAAGGTCTGTCTAGTCAAGGCTATGGTTTTTCCAGTAGTCAGGTATGGATGTGAGAGTTGGACTATAAAGAAAGCTGCGTGCTGAAGAATTGATGCTTTTGAACGGTGGTGTTGGAGAAGACTCTTGAGAGACCCTTGGACTGCAAGGAGATCCAACCAGTCCATCCTAAAGGAGATCAGTCCTGGGTGTTCACTGGAAGGACTGATGTTGAATCTGAAACTCCAATACTTTGGCCACCTGATGCAAAGAGCTGACTCATTTGAAAAGACCCTGATGCTGGGAAAGATTGAGGGCAGGAGGAGAAAGGGACTACAGAGGATGAGATGGTTGGATGTTATCACTGACTCGATGGACATGGGTTTGGGTGGACTCCGGGAGTTGGTGATGGACAGGGAGGCCTGGCATGCTGTGGTTCATGGGGTCACCAAGAGTCAGACACGACTGAGCAACTAAACTGAACTAAACTGAATTGGCTTGGAATAAACAGGATCATCCATTTGGACAGGGGTTTGACCCAGGTTCCACCAAAGTATGGCCGTGTGAAGGAGGGTAGATATTAAACTGGAATCAAAGTTTTGTTAGAAAAGAGAGAGCATTGGCTACTGGGTAGCCAACCACTGAAGGCTGTTATAGAGCAGTTCTAAATGTAACTGAGGAGGAAACAGCTGTTGAGATAAAATAGTCTTCTGTGGTTGTTTTGAGCTTAGCTCTTTGATTTCTAGGTGGTCCCCAACAATGATGCTTATCCTCCTCATAGTTATAACAGCAGAGAAATGTGAGCTGGAAGGGATCATTCTGAAACCCAGATTTATTAAATGTCTTCCCCAAAGTCACACAATAAATTAATGGCAAAGCCAGGGCAGGGTTTATTGACTCTCAGTACAGGGTGTTTCCTTTCATTCTTTACTCTTCAGACCATTGGAGCTACTTTAAAACTCATGGCAAGCACTGGCCTTTTTTTGTAATTAACAGCTCCTTATAATACATTTATTTTGTTTGCTCAGCCTCCTAGAAACTAAATTGAGTCTGTGCTTTAAAAAGCCTTCTGAGGTCCTTATTCTCTGTCCTGGTACCATGTTCGTGAATCAGCAATGGGTTTCCACACACTTCACATTTGGTGCAAATCCCTTTCCTTCCACATCTCTCCCAACTGCTTCCCCATCTTCTCTTGCTCCATCTATGATCAGCTTCCTGTTTCTAAATAGATTTTGTGGTCGCCCTTCCCTCCTTGTTCCCGTTGCTAGCCACTAGTTACTTAGGCTGTGGTCTATATTGTTCTTCCAACAGCCTACCCCATTGCGGTTGCCCCACACATCCACATTGTTATATGTCCCCAATTTGGGTTCTGGAATTATTTTGGTAACAACCACATTGGGTGAGAGTCAAACTAATAATTAAAGTGTTGGGACAGCTTCTCCTATTGCAAGTCTCCTCCTGTGTTTACAACCCAAGAGGAACAGCTTTTTGTACTCTTATTACACACAATGTGCAAATAGCATGTGACGTATGGCCTCCCACAAGCCTGAATGCTTATGATTTACTTTGTGTTTTTCTTCATTTCTAGGACAAGATGTTGATAAATATAAAGAGCATCTTATGGATGTGCTCCACCTTAATAGCAGCCCATGCACTACAGAAAGGTGAGTGTGGTAATCGTTTTTTAGGACTAATTGAAATAAAAATTAAAGTATTGGGGCATGGAATGTGATTATGGAATCATTAAAATAAAGGATGAATTTTTTATCTATTCGTTGCTGAAGACTTTTAGCTGAAATATCACTAGGCTGAAAACAGTGGTTTTAAATAAATTGGTTATAACAAAATCATGAACAGGATGCTAAAGAAGAAAGTGGGCTTTCAGTAACTTCCCAGATTACTTTCAGACTGTGCAAAAAGGCTCATTTGAGTGGCTGGGCATATTTTAAGGTTCCACTCTTTTTGACACCACTCAAAGGCTTTTCTACATAAAAAAAGACTATTGAACTTTCAGAGGGATACAGTTTGAAACAAATCAAGAAGATATAGAGAAGTCTGATAGACAAGTTTTTACCCCCACCTCCATTTCTTTCTTTTTCTCGTTTCTTCTCGCTCTCTCTTTCTCCTTCGTAACTGGATAAGTACACATGCACTGTTTTTCTTAGCTTTAAATTATATGTCCACCTAATGAGAGTTTTGTGATTCCAAATTTGTAGGCTCTTGGTCCATGAAGAAAGAATCTGTGCTGAGTATCAGTGACCTGCTCCCATCAAGGGTCTCCCTAGACTCAGCTTCTGCTTCTTTCTCACACTCATTGCCTGCTTCAGAGTCTCTGAAATAATTTATACTTTCCATTCTTATTCCCTATTTTTTCCTTATACCTTACTTCCCTTCCCCTGCCCCCGTGCAGTTCCTTCTGCTTAGCAGTCCCTTCTTCTGTCTTCTACAGTTCCGCTTCAGTTCATTCTTAAGATTCAGAACTTGTGTCACTCAATCTATTTATTCATCCATCCTCCCTATCTGTTCATTTATCTATCCATTGACAGTATTGTTTGAACAGATTCTACGTGCTATGTCTTAGTCTGGGTCTCCAGGGATATATCAGTGGATGAGTCATACATTGTTTTAGATTTCATTAAGCCTAATCTCCTTAGTTACATGAGGTAGGCAATAAACACGTAAACAATCCAAGTACTTCTGAATTGATGAAAATAAAGCAGAGTGAGGACATAGAAAGTGGCTTAGGGTGGGGGCAGGGGAGGTGGTAAGGCGTCTTTGAGAAAGTAATACTTGCACTGACGTGGGAATGACGAGAAGGAGCCAGCCAGCTAAGATCTGGCTCAAGTTAGGTAGTGTGAGCAATAGAAAGGTCACTGCAGTTGGAGAGCAGTGATCAAGGAAAAAGTAGGAGATCTAGATAGAGAGATAGGCAGAAATCAGCTCATGTAAATAGAAACACTATCTGACACTCAGAAAAGAGCTTCCTATGTTTATTTTTTCTGCACGCATGTGTCTATTTCTACTTTGCAAATCTGGATGGACACCAAGGGGTTGGGATGAATTGGGAGATTCGGACCTATATATATATATATATATATATATATATACACTACCATGTATAAAATGGATAACTAATGAGAACCCTCTGTAAAGCACAGAGAATTCTACTCAGTGCTCTGTGATGACCTAAACAGAAAGGAAATGCAAAAGAGAGGGGATATATGTATAGGAGTAACTGGTTCACTTTGCTGCACAGCAGAAACTAACACGACATTGTAAAGCAACTATACGCAAATAATTTTTGTGTTTTTTTTTTTTTAAAGAAGGAGCTTCCTATGAGCCAGGAACAGTTTTAATACTTAACATTAGCTATGACTTCTGAGATGGCTCCCACCTCTCACCCCCCAAATTGTTTCCAGGCAGTTTTAAAGCCCTTTCTCTACGTTCTCATCATCCCTTGTGCTGTGACAGCTATTATAGTTCATACCACTCATTGAGGATAAGTTATTCTTTGTTTCTCTTCCCAAGCACTATGACTTCAAGAGAGCTGGTTTTTTTGTTGTTGTTGTTTTTTGTTTTTTCTTTTTTAGCAGAGTTTCTGACACACTGCTAGCACTTAATCAATTTATGCTTGAGTGAATAAGTGAATGAATAAATAAATAATGAGTGAATACCACAATGAATGACCTGGATGGCCATCAGAGTCTAGGCGCCACCAATCCAATGGCCAAGAAGCTGTCCTCTTCAGCATTTCTGGGAAGTAAAGGTGACAGAGAGGAAAGGACAACAGCATTGAGTGCAGAGAGAGGACACAGAAAAGAGAGAAAGGGGAGTTGATTTGTTGGGTCGTAATAGAAGGAAATTACAGAGAAAGTAGCGGGAGGACCGAGAAGCAGGACCATCACCCTTTCACTTAAAACAAAGAACTCAACAAATAATAGGGAAACTAACACTTATGGTGAAAAAGGAGTGTGAAAAAGTTGGCTTAAAGCTCAACATTCAGAAAACGAAGATCATGGCATCTGGTCCCATCACTTCATGGTAAATAGATGGGGAAACAGTAGAAACAGTGTCAGACTTTTTGTTTGGGGGGGGGGCTCCAAAATCACTGCAGATGGTGATTGCAGCCATGAAATTAAAAGACGCTTACTCCTTGGAAGAAAAGTTATGACCAACCTAGATAGCATATTCAAAAGCAGAGACACTACTTTGCCGACTAAGGTCCATCTAGTCAAGGCTATGGTTTTTCCTGTGGTCATGTATGGATGTGAGAATTGGACTGTGAAGAAGGCTGAGCGCCCAAGAACTGATGCCTTTGAACTGTGGTGTTGGAGAAGACTCTTGAGAGTCCCTTGGACTGCAAGGAGATCCAACCAGTCCATTCTGAAGGAGATCGGCCCTGGGATTTCTTTGGAAGGAATGATGCTGAAGCTGAAGCTCCGGTACTTGGGCCACGTCATGCGAAGAGTTGACTCATTGGAAAAGACTCTGATGCTGGGAGGGATTGGGGGCAGGAGGAGAAGGGGTTGACAGAGGATGAGATGGCTGGATGGCATCACGGACTCGATGGGCATGAGTCTGAGTGAACTCCGGGAGTTAGTGATGGACAGGGAGGCCTGGCGTGCTGTGATTCATGGGGTTGCAAAGAGTCGGACACGACTGAGTGACTGAACTGAACTGAACTGAACTGAACACTTATGGTATAGCTCCTTGATGATATTTTAAATAGTAATAACCGCTAACAATATTGAGTAATTTCTACATGTTGGGCCTTCTTCTAAGTATTTTACTTTGTTAACCTTTTTTAGTCTTAACTCTTCCATGAGACACGTGCTTTATTCTCCCCATTTGGCAAATGAGGAAACAATAGTACCAAAAGATTTATCGACCTAACTAATGTAGAAGATCACACAGCAAGGTAGTGATGGAGCCTGAAGGTGGACCTGGCAATCTGGTTCCACTGTCCATGCTCTCAGCCAGTGTACTGTACTTTGCCCCAAGCATCAGGTTTTTTGTGAATTGGTGATCACTATTAAGCAATATCATTAGTTTGGGGCTAATTTCAGAAGAATCTTCATTTTTTCAAAGGGATGAAGTTGAAAATGTAAGATACATATGAAATATATTTGCCAAGTGCACAGTGAAGCACAGAGTAATAGCTAGTTGGGTCAACACAAGTACTCTCACCTTAAGGCTTTTTCTATTTAAGTCTAGGCACTTGAAAGGTGAGTAATTAATGAACATTTTGTCTCTTGGTTATTGGCTTTATTTTAATGCGTAAGGAACTCTTTGATTTAACAATACCTTTTATATGGATTATTTACCATTGACTGTTATTTGGATATTCATCTAATGTAATAAATGGAGTCCTGCACAGTCACAAGTAATGAATGAATGAGGGAGTGATATTAATACTTGAGAGGGTGATAAATTCCCCTAGTTT
>SJYA01000194.1:14027-146004 GCA_006410615.1 Neotragus moschatus
TTTCGAGGGGGGGGGGCTCCAAAATCACTGCAGATGGTGATTGCAGCCATGAAATTAAAAGACGCTTACTCCTTGGAAGAAAAGTTATGACCAACCTAGATAGCATATTCAAAAGCAGAGACACTACTTTGCCGACTAAGGTCCATCTAGTCAAGGCTATGGTTTTTCCTGTGGTCATGTATGGATGTGAGAATTGGACTGTGAAGAAGGCTGAGCGCCCAAGAACTGATGCCTTTGAACTGTGGTGTTGGAGAAGACTCTTGAGAGTCCCTTGGACTGCAAGGAGATCCAACCAGTCCATTCTGAAGGAGATCGGCCCTGGGATTTCTTTGGAAGGAATGATGCTGAAGCTGAAGCTCCGGTACTTGGGCCACGTCATGCGAAGAGTTGACTCATTGGAAAAGACTCTGATGCTGGGAGGGATTGGGGGCAGGAGGAGAAGGGGTTGACAGAGGATGAGATGGCTGGATGGCATCACGGACTCGATGGGCATGAGTCTGAGTGAACTCCGGGAGTTAGTGATGGACAGGGAGGCCTGGCGTGCTGTGATTCATGGGGTTGCAAAGAGTCGGACACGACTGAGTGACTGAACTGAACTGAACTGAACTGAACACTTATGGTATAGCTCCTTGATGATATTTTAAATAGTAATAACCGCTAACAATATTGAGTAATTTCTACATGTTGGGCCTTCTTCTAAGTATTTTACTTTGTTAACCTTTTTTAGTCTTAACTCTTCCATGAGACACGTGCTTTATTCTCCCCATTTGGCAAATGAGGAAACAATAGTACCAAAAGATTTATCGACCTAACTAATGTAGAAGATCACACAGCAAGGTAGTGATGGAGCCTGAAGGTGGACCTGGCAATCTGGTTCCACTGTCCATGCTCTCAGCCAGTGTACTGTACTTTGCCCCAAGCATCAGGTTTTTTGTGAATTGGTGATCACTATTAAGCAATATCATTAGTTTGGGGCTAATTTCAGAAGAATCTTCATTTTTTCAAAGGGATGAAGTTGAAAATGTAAGATACATATGAAATATATTTGCCAAGTGCACAGTGAAGCACAGAGTAATAGCTAGTTGGGTCAACACAAGTACTCTCACCTTAAGGCTTTTTCTATTTAAGTCTAGGCACTTGAAAGGTGAGTAATTAATGAACATTTTGTCTCTTGGTTATTGGCTTTATTTTAATGCGTAAGGAACTCTTTGATTTAACAATACCTTTTATATGGATTATTTACCATTGACTGTTATTTGGATATTCATCTAATGTAATAAATGGAGTCCTGCACAGTCACAAGTAATGAATGAATGAGGGAGTGATATTAATACTTGAGAGGGTGATAAATTCCCCTAGTTTCACTCTGGCACTTCTAGGCCAAGGTCTGTATATGTGTTTGATTAAATTATATAGATAGAATTTGCATCATTCTTGCTCTGCAGAATTTACTGACATAGAATGCAGCATAATTGATTATTCATTATTGTGTTCTCCCTTACAGTATTCAGTTAGACCACAAACTTGAATGGTGAACTGTTGTTAGCATTCATTTTTATTTCTTGCACTGTCAGAATTTCAGACAAGTTCTTGCAGGTAGCATTCTTTTTTAACGTGCATAGCCGATAAACATTATCCTCTGTGCTACTAAATTTCTTTCTTAAAATATTTATATTTGGTAAACTCAATTCTCATTACCCAGTGCATTAAGACCCAAGATTTCATACACAGAAGACTTGGCCACACAGCTTTTTGTTAATCTTGTTGATAAGACTGGATTCTCCATGAATATATATTTACATACAACTGCAGCTTTCAATTTTCTTGTATCTATAAATATCCAGAACAAGGGTTATGTAAATAACCCTTGGAAATTGCCTTTTGACATTATTTTGTTCTAATATATCTTTTCATTGCAGCACAGTTATGGAGAAATGCTCTAAGTGTCAAAAACCTCCCAATTGAATAGATTGGGCTGAATCAGAGTCTTATAAATTTATACCACAATGGATGTCAATGGCAAAGATGTTTACTCTCCATTTAAAAAGCTATCTTTTATTTGTGAGCTTAATTATCTATAACTCTTCAGGAAGGAAGATAGGAATTCCTAGAACATATGATGGGTACAAATTAAGACATTTTTAGTTTATAAAATTCTCACCTCTTTCCTTCTCAGGACCCCTATTCTCTGCAAAAAAAAAAAAAAAAAAAAAACCCACACACAATAGTACAAAACATATTTTTGTTGTCTTTAGCTCCCTAATGGGATCCAGTCCTTTTGAATTTAAGTCTTAGTCTTTAGCGTCTGTATCATTTCTAATGCATGTTCATTCATATTGAGATGTGTGTTACTAATGCCCTTAACCACTAACATACCAAGTGTTAGATACGTATCATTTTGTCAATTAAGAAATGTTATTTTACTCTACCTAGAGGTTACTATTGCTGTTCATCATGTTTGCATGAACTGGGAGTTCCCTGTGCACTATAATTTATATTCTATTAGCAACACATTGTCTCGCCAACTAGGAGAGACTGGGAGATGGGTGCAAGATGGGGAGGAGAGGTATAGATCCCTATATGAGTGAAAGAATGTGGGTTTTAGTTATTTATTTATCTGCATGTAATGGTGTTAAATTATAGTTGAAGTGTTCTTTCTCATTAAAAGTTTAAGGGCTTAAGCAGAAAAGCATTCTGTAGATTAATACTTTAGAAGGGTTGCATGTGTGTGTGTTCAGTTACTCAGTCATGTCTGACTCTTGCGACCCTATGGACTGTAACCTGCCGGGCTGCTCTGTCCATGAGATTCTCCAGGCAAGAATACTGGAGTGGGTTGCTATGCCCTCCTCCAGGGGATCTTCCTGATGCAGGGATCAAACCCACATCTCCTGCATCTCCTGTATTGTAGGCAGATTCTTGTTTTTTAAATAATTATTTTTTTTAATTTGGCTGCACTGGGTCTTAGTTGCAGTATGTGGGAATCTAGTTCCTTGGCCAGGAGTCGAACCTGGGGCCCCTGCATTGGGAGCACAGAGATATAGCCGCCGGACCACCAGAGAAGTCCCTGTAGGCAGATTCTTTACCCCTGAGCCACCTGGGAAGCCAGGCTTAGAAGGGTTAGGTGAACAGAAGCCAACATTACCCCCCAGGATATAATGGAGAGGTAATGTTTCTCTGCACAGCGACTGCAGCTGGATTTGTCATTTCGATGAAAGCCTTTGATTCAATAATGAACCATACTGGGTCCTTCAAGTGTTGGACATTTCCCTGCTCCAGTCTACTGAAGTACTTTGGATAATTTTCACTTCCTCTTGAAGTTGTTTTCATTTCTTCTAAAGTAATGTGGCAGTTATCTTAATCATTTGTCTTCTTCTCACCTGTTGACTTAAATCTGCTTTTTAACTATTCTTCCTAATATTGGTCAGGTCTTTTAAACCTGCATTGCTTAGTCTAGGTTCTTCTCACCCTTGATTTCTTGCCTTCTTACAATGGCCTTATTTTATCACTTGTTTTGTTCATATTAAAATCTAAGTTACAAATACTTTAAAATGAATGCTCATATTTTAGTGCATAAAAATGAGCATTATCCATTTGCAGCAATATGGATGGACCTAGAGATTGTCAAAGTGAGTGAAATCAGACAGAGAAGGAGAAGTATCATATAAGAAAAGTGTTATAAATATGCCCGGATGAGGGTCTATATGGAATCTAAAAAGAAATTGTACAAATGAACTTATCTATAAAATGGAAACAGACTCGCAGACTTAGAGGATGAACTTTTGCTTGCCATGGGGGAAAACGGGGACAGTGATAGTTAGGGAGTTTGGGATCGACCATACACACTGCTATATTTAAAATGGGTAGCCAACAAGGTCCTACTGTATAGCACCGGGGACTCTGCTCAGTATTATGTGGCAGCCTGGATGGGAGGGGAGTTTGGGGAGAGTGGATACGTGTATATGTATGGCTGTGTCCCTTGTGTCCCTTTGCTGTCCACCTGAAAGTATCACAACTTTGTTGACCAGCTATACTCTAGTATAAAATAAAAACTTAAAAAATAAAAACAAAAGCAACTTTTAATGAGCATTATTAATTCCTGTCTTTGTTATAAAACATTATTGAAATGATATACTATTCTCTGTATATAAAATCATCTTAATTATTTTACATACTGAAGATGTAACCAAATTCCTGTAATGGTTCTTATCCTTCCGCTTATTTAATAGACTCAGCTTGTCGATTTTGTATTTTCTTTTTCCTGTAGTCAACATGGAAAAAAGCTCATCTGTTAAGGGCTCCCTCTCTGGAAAAGTCAACCTACCTTGTCATTTCTCAACCATGCCTACCTTACCACCTAGTTACAACACCACCAGTGAATTTCTGCGAATCAAATGGTCTAAGATTGAATTGGACAAGACGGGAAAAGATTTAAAGGAGACTACTGTTCTCGTGGCCCAAAATGGGAATATCAAGATTGGTCAAGACTACAAAGGGAGAGTGTCGGTGCCTACACATCCCGAGGACGTGGGCGATGCCTCCCTCACCATGGTCAAACTGCTGGCCAGTGATGCGGGCCGCTACCGCTGTGACGTCATGTACGGGATCGAAGACACACAGGACACGGTGTCATTGACCGTGGAGGGTAAGGCTTGGGAATCTAGAAGAAGCTGGTATTATAGGATACCTGGTTCAGAAGTGTGGTGAAACAAGATTCAAAAATAGCCATTGCTCAGGGTTTGAACAAAGGGAAAAAACACACCAATTGACCCAACAGTCCACGTCTTTCACTAAAAATGAACTGTTAATTGTTCAGGAGTCAAGGAAGGTGACTTTATACCAGATATAACGAATACCTCAAGACATGGTATATAGCTCAAGAATCACTACTTCATTATTGAGACCTATCAGCAATTATTTTTTAAGACTACAAAGGCTGATCTACAGTTTAATTTTTTTTACATATGTGTATATGTGCATGTACACTCGCATGTATACACACACACACACACACACACACCTTTTTTCTCACTCTCCTAGCATGATTATTAAAATGTTTGAGTTTGCTTTTAAGAAATATAAGTTATATCTTAACTTACATTGAATAAATAAGGCCCCTAATAAGTCCATGGTATATATTAATCTCATAGTGCTTTGAAAAGGCAAGGACTCAATAAACATTTGAATTGGATCAAAACAAGAATTCGTTGTATTTTCTTTAAGGTCAATACACTAGTTATCCACCGTCTTGCAATGAGACATTTTAGTTTCAGCCCCCTTTCAGTGGTAGTTTGTATGTCATTTGAATTTAAGTTAGGAGACAAAGCAAAGAAAAATTGCCTTAATTGGGTACACACATAATGCCACAGCTCTTGGAAGCAGAATATTTTGGCAAGTTATTAAGCAAAATTCTCATACCCAGACATGATGGAACAGATTTTTCTTCCAAGCCTCCATTTCCCTATAAAATATTTACCTTTCAGAAACATATACAAAGGGTTTTATTAAAACTCTTTCTTGTGTAGCCAAAAGGAAATACTCTGAATTTCAGATGTGACAGATTAAATTTCTGAACATCCTTTCCCATTCAGATCCTATTGCTCTCTTCTATAAATCTATTTTTATGTTTTCCAGGCATTCACTGAACACCCTGGGCTCTTTACTCTTAATCTTTTTATCATTTACTTTGATTAGTCTTAGATTGGTTTTTCTCCTGATCTATCTCTTCCTCTTTTTTTGTAATGTAACATACCATATATATATAAAATATATAAGCTTAGATATGCATTATACACATCTTTTATATATATATACATACATATATATATAAAATCCCAGAAGAAGTTTAACAACTCCTTATAATCTTCATCATTAAAGAATTAGCAGTGGATTTGCCCCTTGCCCCTCTGAAACAATGAAAATTCTCCACTTAATCTCCTTAGCCCCATGAGTTCTTCAAATTATCCAGCAATTATAGATACTTATACAGCCTGATATTCCCTGCCTTGGTCATGGAGGCCCCTTTGTGCCCCCTTACCGCCAATCCTAGGTGCACAAGGAAGACTTTTAATTACCAGGAAGATTCTTTGAAGCTTTGATCAGCAGAAGACTAATTTAAAACCATGCAAAGTCTTGCTCAAGTCTTAGAGATCATTATAAACGTACTTATACGACCATATATACTTCCTGGAAATTTTACAGTTGTTCTGTAAAGGTACAGATTTTATGAAAAGCATTCGGTGGGTTTTTTTTTTTCTTTGAAATATCAGAAATGGGAAAGAAGTAGTAGTTGTCAGTGTATCCACTCGGGCCTTTTTGAATTGACACTGATCAGAGGTGCTTATTGGTGACATGCCTGGTTTGTCTGCTGTAGATGCTTATTGGCACATACCTGTTTTGGAAGAGAGAAGCAAGGATAGGCTTGTGGAAAACAATTTAATAGCTAGAAGTCAAGCTGTGTGTGTGTGTGTGAGAGAGAGATGGAGGTAGGCTGTGGTCAACTCTAAGAAATTACTAGGAATAAAAGGAAAGTGAAAGATATCTTGGAAACCAAAATTAATTCCACATAATAAATATGTGGTGTTAAATGATGTGACAATAAAATCTCATCCATAAAACCCAATTACTCCGATTTCTATTTTCCAGTGACTTCCTAGGCACATGAGCTTGACTCACTTTGCTCTCTGATGAAAATGAGTCACCATATTTACCCCAGTTAAAAATGGAGATGCCCTTGCTCAAGTGGGAGGAGGGGCCCAAGCTTCACCCCCTCAGTTGCTCTTTCCTCAGGCTTTTGACAGCTCTTTGACCCCGAAACACAGTTCAAGAACCACTAGTTTATGCAGCTCCTAAAATACAACAAAGTGGAATTTGAAGCACATATCAGGATGCTTGGCTTCTACCGCGGGAGTCTGCAGAACTTTATTTCAGGCCTTCCTTGGGATAAAAATCATACATTTTACCTGTCAAAGCGGAGATCCTACATTATGCAAATCAGTTAGTGAATGTGATAAACATTTGTTATAGTAGCCTATCCAATATTTTAAGATATTTTAAAATTCTTTATCTAATTTGATCTTCATTTCAATAAAACAACATAAGCACTGTTAGGTATACTTTATAGAGGAGGAAATTAAGGCTTATACATGATTAAGGAGCAAATCAGGAATTGGAATAGGCCTTCTCTTACATACTCCAGTGTCTTTTCCATTATAATATATTGTCTCTGTAAGTAAATATCGCAATATTTCATGTTTGGAGGAAGTGGGATCGGTGAAGGTTCTATATGCTTCTATTGAGTTGGCCCTGAGTACAAACATGAAGTAAGAGGAGCTGATCTCGAGACCTCCTTAACTCTCTGTATCTCTTGCAGCACCTTCCCTTTAGTCGTCCGTGGTTCCCCTGATAGCCTGTATGTGCATGCTCAGTTGCTTCAGGTTTGTCAGACTATTTTGCAACCCCATGGACTGTAGCCCACCAGGCTCCTCTGTCCATGGGGTTCTCCAGGCAAGAATACTGGAGTGGGTTGCCATGCCCTCCTCCAGGGTATCTTCCTTACCCAGGGATTGAACCTGCATCTCCTACATTGCAGGCAGATTCTTTATCCACTGAAGCACCTGGGAAGCCATGATAGCCTGAACACTACCTCTAATTAGGACAACTAGTCACCTTTTGGGATTTAGCGGCTTAAATCTTTTCTTCAGATGGTTTCTGTGGGAACAGAAAACTCCTGACTAGGAAATTCTCTGATGGAGCAGAATGGGATACCTGAGTGAATAGCATTTCTGGGGTTCCTCAGATCACCATAATTTTGCATAATGTTATATGAAGTAAAAGAAATTGTCATGGTCTTAAGACCATGTTAGCAAGTCATTTGACATATTGCTCCAATGAGAAACTGCATGGTATGTGGGGAGACTTGAACTTGCCTGTAATTGTTTGCTGCTATCGTTGCAGGGGTTGTGTTTCACTACAGGGCGGCAACCAGCAGGTACACCCTGAATTTTGAGATGGCACAGAAGGCTTGTGTGGACATTGGGGCCGTCATAGCTACCCCAGAGCAGCTGCATGCCGCCTATGAAGATGGTTTTGAGCAGTGTGATGCAGGCTGGCTGTCAGATCAGACTGTTAGGTGAGTGGTCTGGGGGCCACCGGCTTTACTTCATCATTTGGGGAGTGAGAATATAGTGCTACTTCCTAGTCCTTTATTTTCCCAGGTATCCCATCCGGGTTCCCCGAGAAGGCTGCTATGGAGACATGATGGGGAAGGAAGGAGTCCGGACCTATGGATTCCGTGCTCCTCATGAAACTTACGATGTGTATTGTTACGTGGACCATCTGGATGGTAAGATGTGCACATTTCTATAGCTTCATTTGACCCAAGAAAATCGAGGAAACACTGGGAGCACGTGGGGATAGAGTGAGTCTTCATGCTTGTTTGGATTCCAAACAGCAACATTTAGTTTAAATAACCGTATGATTCGGTGGTGAAATAAGCTTAAATTAAAGTGGAAAGAGAAAGAGGGCTGTGTAAATGGTTCTGTAGGTTTGAAATGTCTTTAGTTAATGGCAGGTTTGCTTTCAGTCATGCTGCCACTGGAACGTTTCCAATACACTTTTGGAGCGTTAAGAATAGAAACCTGTAAGGGCGGTACCTATTCTTGTAAGAACTTCAGGTAAAATCCTGTGATGACAAACCACTGTGAATCCAAGTGCTGATAAACATCCCAAAGTGCAACTGAATGTCACAAACTAGCCGAGGAAGGATTTTCATGGTTTGCTTCTCCTTGGGTTCACTTTGCTATACTAATATTTAAGGCAATCATTTATTCATTCAATCAATCAGCAGGCAAAAAAAAAAAACACACACCCACTGTGTGACAGATACTCTGCCTGTTAGAACTGTGAAGTCAGGTAAGATATAAGCCTTGCTTTAGCGATTCTTAGAGCCTGATTGATTCTGGCATCTCCCTTTCTTCCTGGGTGACAGACTGAGACTCTTAGAGATAGTAAGTTTGAGTTCTCTCCTGGCAATGTTACCTAAGGTCACAATATAGTTTTATTATAAACATGGAGTAGAAGTTTCTGTGACTTTTGAAACGGAAGTTCACTGGTAGCAATAGCTATCTTAGAGGCCTAAATATATAAATAGAGGTGTCGCATTGAGTTATACATTTAATTTTAGCTGGGTACCCATAAAAGAATGATCTCAATTTTCTTATGTTTAAAATGAGGAGGTTGGACTAGAAAATTTCCATAGTCCCTCCCAACATAATTAAGTTATCTGATTCTATGAACTGAATAAACAACCTCAGTGACTGAAAGCTAGAAAGTAAGCAGCTTTTATTTGCCTGGTGTCCTAAATTTGAACAGGATAGCCCGATTCCAAGGTTTGTTTAGTGTGGTTCTCTAGCATGTTAACATTCTTATTATGACTGTTATTTAAGATTGATACATGTGTTTTCTAAACCATAATTTCAGATACTAACAATTTACATTTTTCACAAAGGTAAAGGGAAAATAATCTAGAAAATTCAAGCTATGAGATATAGCTTATCTCCTTCCTTCAGTTTAATTTTAAATTTAGTTAACTTTTTCCATAGGATAAGAGATAGTTGATAGGAGATTCTGATTCTAGGAAACAAATCTTGTTATTGCTGTCTCAGTAAGATGGAAATTTGTACCTAAATTCCGTAAGGTGGAATTTATATTACCACTGTTGTTTTCTTTTGGAACAATGTCTATTAGAGTGATAGCAATAGAAATTTCTGGAATGTTGGTAATACTGGAACTGAATCAGAGACAGATTTTGCAAAAGTATATATGTTGTAATTATCTAAAAAATCTTTACCAAGTGTAATTGAAATGATGGCTTTCAGGTATAAATCTGTGGCCAATTTGATCCCAATATGAATAAACATCAACATCACAAGCCAACCTTTGTGGTGGAAAGTTAGGATTAGGTATTTACAATGCTCCCAGAAAGCATGCCTAGGGGGTCCCTCTGCATGTCTCTTTTTCAGTCTTATCCTGATGAAGGTACTGAAACCCCACTCTCTAAGGCTACAGGATTGCTAGCTTCTTTGAAGCCTAGAGGACTTTGTGCAGAAGCCCCAGAAATTCCATGCCCTCCACAAATTCTGGGTGAGATACTTTTGACAGGTCTTTGTGGGAAAAGCCCTGCCAAGGATTCCTAGCCATGTTGTACCCATCAAGAGCTGGCTCCCTCAAATCTGTTCAGAGTATCATAACTAGTGTTTGGGGAAAATTGAGCTGTCAGAAGAGCCATTCTGAGGATGTATGCGTACACCACAATGAGAAGGGTTTATTAGTCCTATAGGAGTTCTTCTCCACTTCCATAAACACTGTCACTTCTAGGGCAACCTCCCCCAATCTCTGCTCTGTGTTTTATATAGTTATATATTTACTTGGGATATATGTTCATGTATTTGATAACTGAAAACTTGAAGTGTGTAGCACAGCATAACTTTAGTTGAGGTATTTATACTGAAATGACAGAATCTGAAATTTTTTGTCTTACCACATAGAAGTTGGAAGACAAAGATGAAAGCATTGATATAAACATGAATTCAAGCACTGGTTGAAATTTGTGTCAGCAGAGTTACAAGGCTTTAATTTGTTTCACAGAAGGGATTAGTTTCAGAGGATATTCAATATGTTTATAATGACATTTATTGTGAAATGGGGTCAGTAAGGATAATTCCCTTTTCATCACAGTATGAAGATAAAATGAGTTAAGGTATAAAGTGTTTGTCACAATGTGTGGCACAAAGTAAGTGCTCAATAAATAGTAGTTATTATAGTTTATAGATTTTCAAAAAGTTCTTATTTCTGCTGAATTCTTAATTGATTTCATTTTTGCTCTTTTGTATGTAAGTCAAGTGGCTTGAGGGATGAACAGGACATGAAAAGACACCAAGAGAACAACAACAAAAAAATGAAAAATGATAACTTTTAGTTTTGCATGTCTAGCCCCAAACTCTCTTCTGAATTCCATACCTGCATTTCTGGTTTGTGAATCATTTTGGTGTCCCATCTCTGGTTTTCTGTCTTATCTCACAAGTAATCCCCAAGCCTTTAATAGTTCTTCAAGGGACCTGTTTTATGACCATCAAAACAAGCAATCACCATGGCCATATCATTCGCCTACTCAGCATGGTATGGTGTGAATTTCCTGTTGCCTTCCTCTGCCAGGGTCCTGCCCTGGTGGATCCAGGGTGATTCGAAGGTGGAGACGGATAGGCGAGGAAAAACTTGTTTCATTACAGGTAGTGAGGGATTAGAAAATTAGCAAAGAAAAGAGGCTGAATAACTTGGCTTACGTGGAATACCAATCACCACCTACGGAGGCCACAGGCGTCTTTCCGTTCTCCCGAGGGAGAGGAGGCACTGAGACCCCCCCCCCCATCCGATCTTAGAAGCCCAGGCNCAGCACACCAGGCCTCCCTGTCCTTCACTAGGTCCCAGAGTCTGCTCAAACTCGTGTCCGTTAAGGCAGCAGTGCCAGACCTGGCTTCACATTCTGTCTCCACTCGTTACTGGGCAGGAAGTGCACTGAGTCAGCGGACGCTCATCCACTCCTTCCCGGGACAGACACACACCAGCCCCTGTGGCAGGCCGGGCACCGTCTCAGCGTCGAGGCCACCGTGGTGGGCGAGGCAGACACGGCCCCTGCCTTCCTGCTCAAATCCAGCACTAAAGCAGAGGCGGGAGCCTGTAACTGACCTTAGAAACACACGCCCAAGGGACTTCCCTGATGGTCCAGTGGNACTCCTTCCCGGGACAGACACACACCAGCCCCTGTGGCAGGCCGGGCACCGTCTCAGCGTCGAGGCCACCGTGGTGGGCGAGGCAGACACGGCCCCTGCCTTCCTGCTCAAATCCAGCACTAAAGCAGAGGCGGGAGCCTGTAACTGACCTTAGAAACACACGCCCAAGGGACTTCCCTGATGGTCCAGTGGTTGAGAGTCCTCACTCCTGGCGCAGGTGGCCCAGGTTCGAACCCTAGTCAGGGAACTAGAACCTGCAAGCTACGATGAAAGATCTTGGACGCTGCAACTAAAAAGATCCCACACGCAACAACAAAGACCCCATGTGCCGCAAGACGCGGACAAATGAACAAGGAAAAAAAAAAAAACAAAACAGAGCTCTCACCACAAAGGGGCAAAAAATCTTAGAAAGGAAAAGGAAGAAATAGTCCTTACTGCCCTCTCAGGTCCCTCAGGGGCTCGCATGGCAAACACGAGGCCCAGCTGCCCTGCTAGACTCAGGACTGGATGAGCTAACCAAGGAGACGCGGCGAGGAGACAGGGTTCGGGCGGTGCGGCTTCCTTCACCACCAAACGACGGAGGGTAAGGAAGCCATCTCTGCAGAGCTCTTCCCAGAAAAACTGATCTCTGCATAAAGGACACTTGCTGTCAGCGCACAACGTCTTCAACTGTGGTTTTGGGAAAACTGTAGAAACCCCTTCAAAGAGAAGATTCCTCTTCCAGCTCTCCAAAGGGCAGAGAGCTTCTATGTAGTAGGTGACATCATATGTTCTAAGTGGTTTGCTTTCTGATGAACCAACTGGCAGCCCCAGACCAGCGAATTTACAAGACTACACGGCTAACATGTCCCCGAGATTATACTTTGCAAGTCTGATACTNAAACTGTAGAAACCCCTTCAAAGAGAAGATTCCTCTTCCAGCTCTCCAAAGGGCAGAGAGCTTCTATGTAGTAGGTGACATCATATGTTCTAAGTGGTTTGCTTTCTGATGAACCAACTGGCAGCCCCAGACCAGCGAATTTACAAGACTACACGGCTAACATGTCCCCGAGATTATACTTTGCAAGTCTGATACTTCAAGCTATAAACTTATATACATGGTGATCGAATTTTCTATACCGAACATCAAAACATCATATAAGTATCAAACTGAATATCATTATAAAAAAGAATGAAGACGCTCTTAAACCACTATTAAGGAAACATATACAAGATATTGTTAATATCAAAGCAGAACATGCTCACATTTATGTGAAGAGGGTGTTGACACATAATATACACACACGCAACGGCTGCTTGCAGACACATAAAATTTCTCTGCCTGAAGAATTAATCATATTGGTTAGATCTAGGGAACCAGGAGACAAGGATGGAAGAAAGTCTTTCCAGTGTATACCTTGTATACACTTTGATTCTGAACCATATACATCTATCCAAAAAATTAAAATTTAAATAAAAATACAATCAAATCAGGCCATCAAGCCAAGCAGTGGAAGAAGAAGAGCTGAAACCACACAGCACAGTGAGGCAGGCAGACCCAGGTTCAAAGCCCACCTCCCGGCGCAGCCACACGACAGGAAGCATGTTACTGACCTTTCCTGAGCTTCAGTTTCCTCTCCTGCAAGATAAAGATCATTTCCACGGGACAAGACTGTCTTGAGAATCAAAAGATGATGAAGGTAGAAACACCCAGGACAGGTGCCTGGCCAAGAGGAAGCAGTTTCCTTGGTTTAGATTTCCTAATACCCATGTGTCCTTAGGCACATGACAATCACACATAAGTAGGAAATGCTTTAGGTGACAGGAGTTTCTTTAAAATTTTGATTGCATCACCATTTCTTTCCCAAAAGGGGGAGATGCTCATTGTCTTTCTCTCCCACAATAAAGGGGGAAAAAAATTGGGTCTTGAGGGACAAGGGAGCTTTTTAATTCTTGAAAAGGCTCAGAAGTACAATAGAATCCGTCTTCAAGACAAGTCCATTTAAGTCCACCCACTAGAACTCAAGGAGCGTTCGTTTTCCCCCTTCAAAAGTTTCCACTGGTGCAAACTTCAGAAGAGGAAAAAAAAATGGAATAAGTCTCAGGCCAAGGGCAAATCTCCTAGAGAAAGTCAAGAAAGGGGCACTAAGATATTGTTTGTACTCCTGCCTTTTCAAGAGAGCCAAGTTCTTCTTTTCAGCTCCCAGAACCACGGTTTGTTTTCAGGCAGAGGCCTCTAGGTCAAGACTTGAGACAGGAATAGACTTTTAGGCAAGCACGCAGGGAATACGGAAGAGTCGCGTCACAGAAAAAAGTGACAGCCCTAACTTTGGGCTGCCGATGGAGGCCTCGGAAAGACAATGATGATCACTGCTGAGGGCTGACTGTGTGCTGAGGCTTTCCATCTACCAACTCGTTTTAATCCACATAACCCCAGGACAGAGGGGTTGTCACTTAACTCTGGAAGCAAGCCCAGACAGCTGAAGGGACTTGCCCACAGTCACACAAGCTAGTGAGTAACAACAGGGTTCAATTCCAAAGACATCCCCCCATTTCACTCTTTGTCTCAATTATAAATAATGAGAAAACAGCAATTGAGATATGGTAAGTCAGAATTCCATTTTAAGAAGAGGGAAAGACTCCATTAAAATTAATCTTGCAGCGCTTTGCATAGTATTAAGGTCATTCTATTATCTTTACGCTCCCTGTAATCAATCCAGATGAACGGAAAGCAGCGCTATCTGTTCGTGCCAAGTTTGGGAACAACCATTAATCTAGCCGCTGCTCTGAACGGCAAAGGGGAAGGACGCGGGCGCGGCAGCGCCGGGCCGGGCACTCACGGTTTTGCAGGCGCGCTCCGTGCGGCCGCCACGCTCCCGCTGCAGGCTTTCCTCGAGGAAATAGATGCGGAGCTTCAGGTTAAAGTTTTCTTTCTTCAGTTCGGTGATTTGCTAGAAAACAAGCACACACGGGTCACGGAAAGTGAGGCCTGAGGGACGAGACCTGCAGGACGCCCGCAGCTTCCAGGGCTCCGAAGGGGGGCAGAGCTCAGCTCCGCTACCACCGCACAGACGCGGGGTTCGGAGCCGGAAGCGGGACAGTCTGAGCGCGGAAATGCGCGCTGCCGGGCGCAGAGGGAGAGTCCCCGACGCCACGCTGAACGCAGGCAGGAAAGGAAAGGAAGAGGGAAGCTCTTCTTTACAAAAGAAATCGCGTCACTAAACGTACAGAGTAGCAGGAAGAGAAAGGCACCATCACACGGCTGCTAGAGTCGACCACACACACGCGCGGAGAAGTAAGCGGCTCGGGCCCAGATCGACACGCAAACGCGTCGGGTGAAAGAGCGCTGGGGGCACGGTATTCCCACCCTCTCTAGACGGTCTCCCCACAGACGGCCTATCATTTGGGAAAACATACCGTCACCATTTAGAAGCCTAGCAGACATCACCCCGATTGACAGAACACATGACCGCTACCCCATGAGACAGACCGCCATGCTCTCTGCCTCCTGAACTGAGTCACTGAAAGTAAGCAAGTTCACTTAAAAATGCTAAACTACCTATAATCTTCTCTCTTTTTTTTGCAGCTTAATGGCTTGTGAGATCATATTTCCCAAACCAGGGAACTGAACCTGGTTCACTTTCATGCGGTTCACTTTGCTGTATAGCGGAAACTAACACGACACTGTGAACCAACCACACTCCAATAAAAATAACTGTTTTTCAAAAAGAATACTTCAAATCGAGCATCTCAGCTTCTATTTTAGGAAACCATGAAAAGAACAAAATAGACCCAAAGCAAAAAGAATGAAAAAGATAATAAACATAAGAGCAGAAATCAGTGAAAAGGAAAAGAGGAAACAACAAGGAAAAATCACTTTTAAAACATGGCTCTTTCAAGCGATTCAGTTCAGTTCAGTCGCTCAGTCCTGTCCGACTCTTTGCGACCTCATGAATCGCAACACACCAGGCCTCCCTGTCCATCACCAACTCCCGGAGTTCACTCAGACTCACGCCCATCGAGTCAGTGATGCCATCCAGCCATCTCATCCTCAGTTGTCCCCTTCTCCTCCTGCCCCCAATCCCTCCCAGCATCGAAGTCTTTTCCAATGAGTCAGCTCTTTGCATGAGGTGGCCAAAGTACTGGAGTTTCAGCTTTAGCATCATTCCTTCCAAAGAAATCCCAGGGTTGATCTCCTTTAGAATGGACTGGTTGGATCTCCTTGGAGTCCAAGGGACTCTCAAGAGTCTTCTCCAACACCACAGTTCAAAAGCATCAATTCTTCGGCGCTCAGCCTTCTTCACAGTCCAACTCTCACATCCATACATGACCACTGGAAAAACCATAGCCTTGACCAGACGGATCTTAGTCAGCAAAGTAATGTTCCTGCTTTTGAATATGCTACCTAGGTTGGTCATAACTTTTCTTCCAAGGAGTAAGCGTCTTTTAATTTCATGGCTGCAATCACCATCTGCAGTGATTTTGGAGCCCAGAAAAATAAAGTCTGACACTGTTTCCACTATTTCTCCATCTATTTCCCATGGAGTGATGGGACTGGATGCCATGATCTTTGTGTTCTGAATGTTGAGCTTTAAACCAACTTTTTCACTCTCCTCTTTTACTTTCATCAAGAAACTAATTATACCTCTAGCCAAACTGGTAAAAANCACTGTTTCCACTGTTTCCCCATCTATTTCCCATGAAGTGATGGGACCAGATGCCATGATCTTCGTTTTCTGACTGTTGAGCTTTAGGCCAACTTCTTCACTCTCCACTTTCACATTCATCAAGAGGCTTTTTAGCTCCTGTTAGCATGATGTTTTCAAGGTTCTTTCGTGTTGGCAAGAGTATCAGGAAGTGGCTCCTTTCCAAGTCCTTTGCCACCACATTTTATTTTATTCCCTTCACCAGTTGCTAGACATTGGGTCGTGTCCATGTGGGGGCTGTGATGGCCATGCTCCTGTGAACACTCATGCTGAAGTCCTGGGTCGACGTGTGCTTTCCTTCCGTATGGAATTGCTGGGCCATCGGCTAACATTTGGGGAACATTTGCCAGCTGTTTGCCGTTTTTCCATTCCCATCGGCAGTGCACGAGTGTTCCAACTTCTCCATATCCTAGACAGTGTTTGTTATTTCTCATCTGTTCTATTGTGGACGTTGCTATCTTTCTGTGGTTTGGATGTGCATTTCCCTAGTGGCTACGGAGAAGGCAGTGGCAGCCCACTCCAGCGTTCTTGCTGGAAAATCCCAGGGATGGGGGAGCCTGGTGGGCTGCCGTCTGTGGGGTCTCACAGTCGGACTTGACTGAAGCGATTTAGCAGCAGCCGCAGCTAATGATGGTTGAGTGTCTTTCTCATGTACTTCTTGGCCACTACTGTATCTTTTCTTGGAGACATCTATTTAGATCCGTTCCCCAGTTTTGAAGTGGGTTATATTTTATTCCCAAGTTATAAGAGTTCCTTGTATTATAGGTNGCTAATGATGGTTGAGTGTCTTTCTCATGTACTTCTTGGCCACTACTGTATCTTTTCTTGGAGACATCTATTTAGATCCGTTCCCCAGTTTTGAAGTGGGTTATATTTTATTCCCAAGTTATAAGAGTTCCTTGTATTATAGGTACAAGGCCTTTACCAGATACAGGAGCTTCTCACCTCAGGGATGTTGCAGACCACGGGCTCTGGGGTGTGTGGGCTCAGTAGGTGCGGCTCCTGGGCTTTGGAGCACAGTCACCGTGCACACTGGCCTAGCTGCTCCTCGCAGGTGGGCTCCTCCACGCCCAGGGATCCAACGCGTGTCTTCTGCGTTGGCAGGCAGATTCTTTCCCCCTGACTTGCCAGAGAAGCCCTCTTTTCACGTTCTTTGTAGTGTTCTTTGGAGCGCAGAACTTTTTTTTTTTGTTTAACTGAAGTAGCGCTGATTTACAGTGCTTTGTTCCTTTCTGGTGTTCAGCAAAGGGATGCAGTTCTGTCTGTGAATACATACACACACATATATATGTAAGTATGTTTCATATTTTTTCCATGATCGCTTATTACAGGATATTCAATATATAGTTCCCTGTGCTATACAGGAGGTCCTTGTTGTTTATCTGTTTTGTAGATAATAGTTTGTAGCTGCTAACCCCACACTCTTAATCTCTCTGCTCCCCCATTCCCCTTTGGTAACCTTAAATCTGGTTTATGGTAACCATAAATTTGGTCTGGAGCATGAAAGGTTTTAATACTGGTGAAGTCCAAGCTGTCTTTTCTTTTGACATTTGTGCTTTGGTGTCATGTCTAAGAAACCGTCGCCTCATCTAAGGTCACAGAGGTTCACATCTGTGGTTTCTTCTAGGAGTTTTGCAGTTGTAGCTGTTGCGTTTAGATTTCTAATCCATTTGAATGTACTTTGTGTGGACGGTGTCAGGTCGCCATCTGGTGTTTCCAGTTGCCCAGGCGTGAGCATGTGTTGGAGCCTGGTTCCTTAGGATCGCTAGCGGTGACCAAAGTGAGCCCTCCTTGTTTCAGAACTTTATGAGCACTCTGATAAGCGGGCGCAACAGGGCTCTCTCATTCAGAGGACTTCAGCCTCCAGACTTCTGGCTCCGGGGGCTGCCACACCCGCTGCTCTGCCCAGCGCACCTGCTCTCTGCTTCTTGAAGCTTCCCTCGACAGGGCTGCAGGAACACAGGCTCGGGCCGGGACTCTGCGTCCCCACGGTGAGTGGGCGGAGACAGACAGCGTGGCTCCCCGTTCCGCTCTGCGTCGTGTGGCTGACTGCAGCCAGTTGCTCACCTTTCTTAATGTTGTTGTTGTTGAATCACCACGTCATGTCCCACTCTTTTGCGACCCCATGGAGCCACCAGGTTCCTCTGTCCGTGGGATTTCCCAGGTGAGAATCCTGGAGTGGGCTGCCCTTTCCTTCTCCAGGGGATCTTCCTGACCCAGGGATCGAATCCACATCTCCTGCACTGGCAGGCAGATTCTTTACCACTGAGNCACCACGTCATGTCCCACTCTTTTGCGACCCCATGGAGCCACCAGGTTCCTCTGTCCGTGGGATTTCCCAGGTGAGAATCCTGGAGTGGGCTGCCCTTTCCTTCTCCAGGGGATCTTCCTGACCCAGGGATCGAATCCACATCTCCTGCACTGGCAGGCAGATTCTTTACCACTGAGCCGCCCGGGAAGCCCGCTAATATCTGCATTACCCTGTATTCAAAGTAGGACCGACAATCCCTACCTCACGAGGCTGCTGGGAAAGTGAAATGAGAGCCGGCATGCGAATTTCAGGTACCAGGTGTGCTTTTTTATTTTGTCCTGCACCCAGCTCTCCCAGCGTTTGCTGTGTGGCCTTAGGCGAGTTCCTTAGCCTCTCTGGATCTCTGCGTCTAAGTCTGTACAGTGGAGTGGACAACCCTTGTCCTTCTTTGCATCGGGGAAATGACGTGAGGACCAATGATACCGTTTAACAGACGTTGATTTCGTGACCGAGGCGCTTATTAGCATCGCTTGGGGGTTCCCTGACCACCCCTTTCTTTCTTCTCAGCTTTGGTGGATGGCTCACCCACCCGTAGGGGCATCGCAGCTAAAGAGGACTCTGTTACTCGAAAGTAGGCATAGGCGATTCAGCTGATGACTCAAGCTGCACGTGCTGCGTGAATGCCACAGCAGTGAGCAGCAGCCAACGCCCACCCAGCGCTGACTGTTGGTTGGTGAGATCTTTGGAGCTCGCACAGTGTTGTGAGACCCTCACGACAGGTCTGGGTTTGTAGCAGAGCAAGCTGGAACTTCCCTGGCTGCCGGGGTCCAGCTCCGGTGGATCCAGGCTGATTCAAAGGTGGAGACGGATTTAGCAGCAAACATCAGCCCAACAAAGGAAATCCCTTTACCTGTGTTCCCTTTAAGATCTATTTAGTCTTAAGATAGTGATAAAGTTACATTTTTACACAGCAAAGACACGGTGATTTATAACAAAGTACAGTGGTCTATAACAAAAGAGAAAATTCATTAACTCAAAAGGTCTAGTATTGCTAACATCAAAAACTACCATATTTCCTTTTCCATATTCCAAATACATTGATTAATATATTCCCNATAGCAAAGACACAGTGATTTATAACAAAGTACAGTGGTCTATAACAAAAGAGAAAATTCATTAACTCAAAAGGTCTAGTATTGCTAACATCAAAAACTACTATATTTCCTTTTCTATATTCCAAATACATTGATTAATATATTCCCAGGTGCCTAAGGACGTGGAGGCCTGGCGGCAATCACTGACTCAACAATGAGAAAAGCCCTATGCTAATTAAGACCTTCAAAATACTCCAAACTCTCTGTGCTGTTTATGGTTGAGAGGTAGTAAGCAATCACATGCATAGGGGCAGGAGTATGGATAATCCTGTCACACAAGCTAGTCTGCCCGCAGAGAGGTTTGATCTGAGACATCCTTGTCACACACAACAAATGAAAAACCCTTCTCCAATATAATTCTTAACCAACCCATTATACTAATAAATTCTAACTTCCCAAAAGAATCTGCCTTTAGTAAGTCTAAAACATCTCGTGCCTCTCATGGTTGGGAGGCTGTAAACAATCACATGTGGCCGGAGGAACCTATACAGGCAGGCTAGATAACCTTCAGAGGAGTTCGCAAGCTGAAACACTCTTGTCACACCCAGGAATTTTTATTAACTGGAGCTATAGGTCAACTCCTTCTCAGAGAGAAATGGCTTTACGGGGGAGAGCCCCCGTAAAGTCAGAGGTATAGGTGAGAGCATAAAATAGACTTTAGTTTTGGGGGTAGATGCTCGGGAACAGGGGATTTCCTGAGGCCTGATCACGCCTTTGCATATGCCAAACCTCCTTCCTCATGACCTTTGCCACGGGCGGAGTTCCTCACGCTGGCTCCCGGCATTCCTCCTCAAGCAAATGCTGCTGGCTCAATCAAGAACCTCAGTCCTGGCTCAGGAGTATAAGCTTTTCAGCTCTGTTTCCCTCTCTCTGATACGACCTTGCTTACGTGCACCAGCTGTCCCTAGCTCCTGCCAACAGTCGTGCTTTGAACCTTTCTGAGAACAAACCTCTCATTTTCCCAGCATTCCACGCTTCCCTATGCCTGTGAGCAGACTGCCTTCAAGAGCCCATCTTTGGCCCTTCCAGCTCACACTGCCATTTTCTGATTTTGAACTACCACTTTTCTTAGAGTTAGGGCCACATATCTGGTGTTGAATTCTTCTTTCTGGTTGTTTTATATTCATCATACACAAACTATTACCTAATATTTTTATTTCTGAAAAAACTTTTGTAAGATCCTGGTAGAAATAAGGGAATAACCGCCTTCTATAACTCTCCAGCCACAGTGAAGAATCTATTCCAGTATAAGACACATAGCAGAACTCAAGAACTACACAGTGGTAATTGCAGTATTTTTCCAAACTTTGTCTCTTTCGGAAACCACCTCCACCACCCTACCATTTCTACAGTACTTGAAAACAAATGCCAAATTTTGTTCACCAGACTTACTAAGGATCTATTTTTTTCATTGGATCACCAAGGTGCTAGTTTTTCTCTTTGAATTTCTCCTTTCACTCTTTTCTGTGGTGTCTCTTAGAAATAACTTTTTCCTAGAGATACTCCTTTATTCTTTCTAGCCTTTCCAGTCATTTCCCTTTTTTGCCTCCCCAGCCAATTGTCTTTTCTGAGATTGATCCCTTTGTACCTATTCATAAATAATAGGTTGCTTTTTCTACTGCTTCCTTATTTCAAAATCAGGATAACACCTCTCTAACTTGTCTAATGCTTCCATGTCATCCAGGTGTCTGACCTAGGACCAAAAGCAACTTTTCCTTTTTGTCTTATGAGCTCCTTTATATATGAACGCTTCTCTGGTGGCTCAGTCCACAAAGAATCCTCCTGCCAATGCAGGAGATGCAGGTTCGATATGAAAACCTAAAAGTAGTCAGGTAAAAACCTGAATGTCATTAAACAGGTCTTAGAGCAAGGCTTAATTCCAGCTTCTTTAGAGGATTTGATAGGATCAAAATCAGATAGCAAATCTGTAAATTGTGTGATTTCCTGCCTGTGGATTCTCAGATTGACTTTTAATATTAATGGAGTTTGCAGTGTGTAATCTACAGATTACTTTACTGCTGGGAGTTATTTAAGAATTAGTGATAATTGGGTTGATTCCATTAAAATGCCCCATGTCAACTAGAATAGCTTCCTGCACACTGTGGTTCAGCAGATGGCTTCAAATATTGATTCCGGATTATAGAATCTCTCCACGTTGATTGATGTCAGTGCTCAAAGATGCTGAAACTTTTTATTCTCTACAGAACTCACAGAATCATAGATCACAGTTAAGGCTGTGGGTTCCCAAACAGGCTGTAGACATGAACAGACCTTGCTAAGGGTTTGAAATTGAACTTGGAGTTCTTTTTGTTTAAGTATTTGAATGTTTCACTGAGAGTCACTGAGGAATGTGTCCAGGTGTGGACCCTGGCAGAATCTCTGGAAAATGATGTCCTCTATCAGTATGACTTAAATAGATTGACTGCGAAGTAGCTCCATGGGTAGAATTAAAAAAAAAAAACAAAACCTATTTGTTGTATGGTTGTATTGTCCTTTAACTTAATTCTCAGAAAAACCTTGACTGGGATTTTTGTAAAACTTTCCTTTTTATACATGAAGATACTAAGGAACGGAAGTTAAGTTACTGCATATACCCTTTTTTTTAAAAACTGTTCTTCTGGAGTAGCTTTTCAGGACCACCAAAGATTCCCCAGTAGAGCAACAGGCAGTCTTACAAACCAGGAGGGTGCAAAGTATTCTTAATACTCCCCCAAATCTCTGGTTTTTCACATAAAAATATCCTAATTCTTACTGAGTAATGATTGCATTCCTGTTTGGATTACGGTGATTGGGATTGCTGGGTTAAATGGCAACCTTATTTTTATTTAATTTAATTTATTTATTTATTTATTTATTTTCATCTCAAGTGTACATGAGTTCCCAATCTTGAACCCCCTATTTTTAACATTTTGAGGAACTGTTTTGAAATTTTTACCAGAAGTACCTTAGGGTCCTGATTCTTTCATTCTTGCCAACATTTGTTTTAATCTGATTTTTTGATTATAACCATCCTAATGTGTGCAATACTATCTCAGTGCGGTTTTGATTTGTGTTTCCCTGATAGGTAGTGATGTTGAGCAACTTTTCCTATGACTGTTGACTATGTACATAATTTTCTTGGAGAATTATCTATTCAGAAGCTTTGCTCATTTTTAATAGTGTATTTGTCTCTTTATTACTGAGTTATAGGAATTCTTTGTATACTCTAGATTCAAGAATGTCTATTCAGATATATGATTTGTAAGTATTTTCTCCCGTTCTCTGATTTGCATTTTTACTTTTTCAATAGGACCTTTTGATGAACAAAGTTTTTAATTTTGATGAAGTCCAATATCTAGTTTTTCTTTGATAATTTGTGCTTTTGGTGTCACATCTAAGAAAACACTGCTAAATCACTAGTCATGAAGACTTATTTCTGTTTGTTTCTAAGAACTGTAGAAGTTTTCACTTTTATTTTTGTCTATTTTGAGTTATATTTTGTATATGGCAACTCTTTGCAGAAGAAGTAAAACAATTTTGAAAGAGAAGATCACAGTCGGGAGTCTCATATTTTCCACTTTCAAAATTTACTACAAAGCAATAGTGATCCAAACACTGTGGCAGTGACGTAAGGATAGTCACAGAGATCAATGGGACAGAGTCCAGAAACAAACCCGTGTATGCATGATCAATAGACTTTCACCAGGGTCCCCAGGCCACTAAATGGAGAAAGAATAGTCCTTTTTAACAAATAGTGCTGGCATAATTGAATACCTACATACCAAAGAATGGATTTGGATTCTTATGCCATATACAAAGGGATCTCCCTGGTGGCTCAGATCATAAAGAATCTGCCTGTAATGCAGGAGACCCTGGTTCAATCCCTGGGTCAGGAAGATCTCCTGGAGAAGGGAATGGCTCCAGTATTCTTACCTGGAGAATTCCATGGACAGAGGAGCCTGGCGGGCTACAGTCCATGGGGTCGAAAGTGAAAGTGAAAATCACTCAGTTGTATCTGACTGTTTTCGACCCTGTGGACTATACAGTCCATGGAACTCTCCAAGTCAGAATACTGGCATGAGTAGCCACTCCCTTCTCCAGGGACTTTTCCTGACCCAGGGATCGAACTGAGGTCTCTTGCATTACAGGCAGATTCTTTACCATCTGAGCCACCAGGGAAATGCTTTTATATATGGCATAAGAATCCAAATCCATTCTTTGGTATGTGAGTATTCAATTATGCCAGCACTATTTATTAGAAAGACTATTCTTTCCTATTTTAATGGCCTTGACACCCCGGTGAAAATCTATTGGTCGTAAATATATGGATTTGTTTCTGGACTCTGTCCCATTGGTCTGTATGACTATACTTATGTAACTATCACATTGTTTTGATTACTATTGCTTTGTAGTAAATTTTGAAATTGGAAAATATGAGACTCCCAACTGTGTTCTTTTTCAAAATTGTTTTACCTCTTCTGGACCCCTTGAATTCCTACATGATCTTTGGGATCCGTTTATCAATTTCTGCAAAAAATCCAGCTGAGTTTGAATTGAATCTCCAGATCAATTTGAGGTGTATTGTCATTTTGACAAAATTGAATCTTCAGGTTAGATCTGTAAACATGGGATATTTTTTCATCTTTTCTTTAGATATTCTTTACTTTCTTTCAGCAGTGTTTTATAGTTTCAGAGCTTTCAGAGTATAGGTTTTGCATTACTTTTGTTAAATTTAACCTAAATATTTTTCTCTTTTGATGTAAATATAAATGGAATTTTCTTTATTTCTTTTTCTAATTGTTCACTGGAAGTGTGTAGAAACAAACTGATTTTTTTATATTGGCCTTGTATATTTTATCCTACAAACTTGTTGAAATTATCTGTTAGTTCTCACATATTTTTATGGAGTCCTCAGGGTTTTCTGTATATAGTCCCTTTTATTTTATAATCTAAAATTAAATAAGTAGAAATGTCTTAACAGAAACCCCTTAAAACTTGTGACAGTCATTTGCTTTAAGGCTTGATGGCAATTTCTAGAATTCTGAATTGAAAGAGCTTCTTTGGAAATACAGGGCCATTTAACTCTGGGCTGTGAAAAGTTAAAAAAAAAAAAAAAAAAAAAGGCTGATCTTCCTATGTTGACCTGCAGCCATACTGTGCCTGTCAAACCAAATAACACATTCCATCTTTTGTGTATTTTGAAGACTCAGACATCCAGAAATTTTTTAGAATCTCTTTCTCACTCTAATTAAAGTCTTACTGCTCTGTCATGGAGAAAGAATGAGATCTGACATCCTGAAAAACCATAAAAATATGCTTAAATGTTGGTGGGATTTCCTGTGTCTTTAATCCCTTCAAATGACATATAGAAGAGCCTGTGTAATAGCACATCAACAAATATGTGGATTCCTTTTCCCATGAATCTTATTCGATTTAAAGAATGCAAACTGACTATCACATGACTGATGATAATACTCTAAAACTAATTAAAGGTTGAATTTTTCAAAACCCAGTGTCTATGCTTTAAGCCACATTTTGTTTCTCAGTTCAGTTTAGTCGCTCAGTTGTGTCCGACTATTTGTGACCCCATGAATCGCAGCTTGCCAGGCCTCCCTGTCCATCACCAACTCCCGGAGTTCACTCAGACTCATNGAGTTCCTCATGCCGGCTCCGGCAGGTTGCCATGCCCTCCTCCAGGGGATCTGCCTGACCCAGGGATCGAACCCAGATCTCCTGCATTGCAGACAGATTCTTGACTGCTGAGCCTCCATGGAGAGCCTACACATTCTTAACTGACGCAGCACCTCAGGATTTTTAAGTACAGATTCGTGAACAGAAGGAACTTTCCTCTTTTGTGGGGCTCATAAGATCCCAGAACTTCTGTACAACTCCAAGGAGGAACCCCAACAGAGATCGTGGTTGGATTTCCTCCAGGCAAGCAAGATCTCGCCTTGGCTTTAGAAATGACAGCCTAGTCCAGCCTCGCCTTTTCATTCTGTCAGAAGAGTGGCATCTCTGTTTTACCCTCTTTCCCTGTGTGGGTTCCTAAGGGGTTAAGTGTTGGGCTCTGCAGGCAACTTCCTGCTGTTCTACCGTGTACCAGAAACTGTGACCGTGGGCCTCAGTTTCCTCATCTGTAAAGTGAGCCTAATAGTACTAAAGAAATTAACATAAGGGAAACACTCAGAACAGTACCTGGCACATGGGAGGCACTCGCTAAGCATTAACCATTATTTTTGTTTTCTCTGCCACATGTTCTTCCCTCCTTGATTACCCTGTCTTCCTCACATTGTCACGTCCTCCTTCTCAACAGTGGTTTTCTCCACTTAACCGGTCTCCATCATATTAAATCTTTCCTCAGAGGGTCCTCAAGAGATCTGACCTTGGTCTCTTATAACAGCTTATATTACCACCCTAGTATCTGCAGCTTCTCAGGCAGGATCTAGGAGGCAGCAGAGGGTGGAGTTGAGAAGCATGGAGTTGTGGGCTTTGCATCGGAAAATACCTGGGGTTGAGAGAGAAGGGAGACGGATTTAAGGGACAGGCTCATGGAACTGCGTGGGGAGTAGTTGGAAAGCCTGAAATCTGAAGGGCAGGCTAGTAAGCTGGAAATTCAGGCAGAACATCTTATAGGTTTGAGGCAGATTCTGTCCTTTCTAAGAAGACTCAATTTTTGCTCTTAAGGCCTTCAACTAATTAGATGAGGTCTGCAAACATTTATGCTTTACATAAAGTCAGACTGTAAATGTTAATCACATTTACAAAATTTCTTTCCAGCATCTTCTAGACTAGAGTCTAAGGATACCACTGGACATACGGCCTATCCAAGTTGACACATAAGACTAACCATCACACCATGTAATAAGTTTGTGGGCAGGGTATCTACTCCTCTGAACCTCATTTTCTTTCTCTAAAAGGGTATAGAAGGGCCTACCGCCTCATAGGACTGGTGAGGGGAAAGTGCAGAGAGAGTCAATATTAGCTCTTGTACCAGGGGGTGCTCAGACACACGTTGAGGACGGCCATGCTCCTGGGAGCACCCAGAGATCCACGCCACAGCCGCCGCTCTTGAGCTTCAGTGCAGCTGCATGGCCATCACAGAAAGCCACGGAGGCGCACCCATTCCCGTCTGCTCCCTCCTGGCAGACGGGCTCAGAACCTGCAGTTCATGCAGAAAACGCCCAAAGAAGTGAACCTCACTCTCTTTTTTTATGGGGAAAGGAGGAAAGTCTCTCCACTGGGTGTCTTCATCCTTGAGACAGTGGAGGGCTTGGAGCAACACGTCAGAAAGAATTATTCTTCAGCAGCCATTTCACATTTTGTGAGAACTGCATATTCATGTTGGTAAAACAGCCAAGTAGGAACCAGATGACAGCTCAGTTTTCCTGAAAATCAGGAAATCAATCAAGCTGCCAAAATGAGATGACTGCATTGTGAAATACTGCTAACAGTCCAGAAAGTTGTTTTAAGTAAGAATGTTTTGAAATGGAAATTCTGTTTCTCTCCTCCTTCTTCCCCCCTGCCTCTCTCCTCTCCCTCCTTCCTTCCTTCCCTTCACTCCTTTTTAAGGTCGATGGTTAAAAGCCCACTGTTCAACTGTTTCTAGCACGTTCAGCCTAGGTGTGAGTTTTCAAAAAACAGGTGAGATGACATATGGCTCTCTCTGCCTCTCTCTTTTGTTTTTTCCTTTGTTCCAACTAACTGACACCCTTCTCTGCCCATCCAGGAGCCTGCCTGCCGTTGTCCACACCTGTCTCTCGTTTCCTGTCCTTTTTTAAACAGTGAAGCCATGACTTCAGCCACCTCCCCAACAGTCAGGAATAAAATTATTCCAGAAAATGATTCTGTGTCTAGTGTTAAGCTGTACCTTTTAAACTTTGTTTAAATATATAAAATAAACTTCTAGTTTTAGAATAGTTTTAGATTTACATAAAAGCTGCCATCCCTGGTGGCTCAGACGGTAAAGAATCCGCCTGCAATGCAGGAGACCTGGGTTTGATTCCCAGGTCCAGAAAATACCCTGGAGGAGGTCATGACAACCCACTCCAGTATTCTTGCCTGGAGAATCCCATGCACAGAGGAGCCTGGTGGGCTACAGTCCATGGGATTGCAAAGAGTTGGACGTGACTGAGCGACTACACACTTTTCTTTCCGTGCGCTCCCTATCCAATCTCCCTATTATTAATATCTAAAATTAGTATGCTATGTTTATCACAACTAATAAATAAATATCAATATATCATTAACTAAAATCTATAGTTTTATATTTCCCTAATTTTTACCTACTCTCTGCTATTCCAGGATCCCATTCAGTTTGCTACATGTCTCCTGAGGTTCCTCTCAGCAGTTACAGTTTCTAAGACTTAGCTTATTTTCAGTAATTTTAACAATTTTGAAGAGTACTGGTCAGGTATTTTGTAAAATGTCTCTCAGGGTTTGTCTGATGCGTTCTCATGGTAAGACTGGGATAATGTGTTCTCGGGACAAAGGTCACATGGGTAAAACATGATCATATTATATCATGAGTTTGTTGTTGTTTCGTTAGTGTCAAAATGATTTATCACTGTCAGTGTTAACCTTGATTACTTAAGTAAGGTTGTGTTAGCCAGATTTCTCCACTGTTTGGTTACCTCCTCCCTCTTTACATTGCCATTCCTTGAGAAGGGAAATTATTTGGAGTTCCCCTGCATGGGAGATTTATTCAGCAACTTATTTATATCAGAATGGATTCATGGATATTTATTTTAAACACTGTGTTATAATCAATTAAATAACATAATAAAATAAAAATAATAAAAGTTTTATTTTTTGGCTTGATTTGTAGGTTTACTTCCTTTTGTGTGGATTGAGCCCATCTCCCTGAAAGGATCTGGAGGTACTGTCCACACCCAGAGAGTCTACTCATCAATCCTGCAGACACATGGCGTCCTAGGGCTCGTGGAAACAGTTTCCACTTCTCCCACCTGGATGCTGGTCAGTCCACGGAGCCCACTTTAGACAGGCATCCTGAAGGCCCTACTTCCTCTTGCCCGTTTCCTTACTGATCTCAGTCTTTTCCATCCCTATGTCCACTGACCCCTGGGTAAGGAATCTGGGGACCTTCATTCTATTTGCGTGAAATAGTAATGCTAAATACAACAAATTGAACATTCACGGGCATTAGAGCTGTCCTCTAGGTGGATGTTTCCTGGGTGCACTGTTTCGGGCACTTGGCATACATCGTTTCTAATTCTCTAATGACAGGGTCATTGTTAGTCCCATTTTACAGATGTGGAAACTGGGACTCTGGGAGTTTAAAAAATACACCCAGGGTTTTTCTCCTGCTGCATGGTTTGCTCCTTCTCAATAGTCTCCTTCACTAGTCCCTCTTCTTCGCTTCCACCTCCTATGTGACCACATGCAAACCACTTCACTCTGAGCCTTAATTTCTTGCCTGGAAATACTGTTGGATGAATTCAATGAGATACATAGAAAGTCTTCTGCATAGGGCTCAATAAATAGCAGCTGTTATTACTTTTAATTTAATGAGGTTTAATTTCTTTTAAAAAAAGACCTCTTTCTACTCGTTTCCCTTTCACATTTATGCTCACCTCTTAAGGGTCTCATTTATTCTCATGGCTTTAAATACGATCTATATGTCAGTGAATACCAAATGTATATATCTACCTTGGATCTTCCTTTTAAATTTCAGACATCTTCACGTGAGTGTTTTGAAACAAAAGTTGGAGGTTCTGGACTTCCCTGATGGTACAGTGGATAGGAATCGCCTGCTTATACAGGGGCAGGGGTTCAATCCCTGGTCCGGGAAGGTTCCACATGCTGTGAAACAGCAAAGCCTGTGCACCACAACTACTGAAGCCTGCATGCTATAGCTCCCATGAGTCACAAACACTGAGCCCGTGTGCCACAACTATTGAAGCCTGACGCCTAGAGCCTGCACTCTGCAACAAGAAGCCACCACAGTGAGAAGCCTGTGCATTGCAACGAAAAGTAGCCCCCACTTACCGCAGCACAACTCAAGAGAAAGCTGTGCACAGCAACAAAGACCCAGCACAGCTAAAATTCAATCAATTAATTAACGTGCGTGCCAACGTGCTTCAGTCATGTTCCTCTCTTTGTGACCCATGGACTGTAGCCCACCTGTAGGAGCCTGTAGGACAGGCTCCTCTGTCCATGGGATTCTCCAGGTAAAAATACTGGAGTGGATTGCCATTCCCTTCTCCAGGGGATCTTCCCAACCCAGGAGCAGAACTCTCATCTCTTATGTCTCCTACACTGGCAGGCAGTTTCTTTACCAGTAGCATTTGGGAAGGCAATTAATTAACAACAACATCAAAAGAAGCTGGAGATTCTACTTCCAGTAGTTGTGAAGTACTGTATTATAATAAATATGGACGCTGGGTAAAATAAAAGAATACAATTATTTGAAGGGACTGGAGAGAACAAAAAAAAGGAAGAAAAATTGGAAGGGAGTTAACTGCTGATAGAAAGGAAGTGCAGTGGATAAGACTTGTGATTATGAGGATTTTTGCCTGAAGGCACTACCCAGAACAATTCCAGCATAGGATGACCAGAATTCAAGCATGATGTTGCTGGTCTTACTGGTTTGACAAGTCAAGAGAATCAAGTTTAGAAAGGAAATCCAAGAAAGGAAGAAGCCACAGAGGCTTCTTTAAAATGCATATAAAATTTGACCAAACCCTTAGCTGACTCCTGACCTGTGCATGTACAAGGGATATTCCAAGGAGCCCAGCAGAAAACAACCAGAAAAAGACAACTGGAAACTAAAAGAACTGAGCAGAAATATTAGAAGCTGCCCATCTCAAGGGACACAGAATTTGAAATTTTATGTCTGCCAAGCTAACTGCCTGATAAAAATAGTCTCTAGAGGAAGATAACAGAATCTAGATTTTCTACAATGTATCAGCTACAATGCTCAGCATTAGATTTTTTTTTTTATGCTGAACTTGCAAATAAGCACAGAAATGTGAACCATAGCTGAAAGAAAGCAGTCAATAGGAAGCAATTCTGAAATAACACAGATATTTAATTAGTTGGTGAAGCTTTCAAAGTGGCTATAATATATATGTTCAAGAACCTTAACAAATGCACTCATAATGAATGAGCAAGTGGTCAAATTCATCAGAGAACTAGAAACTATTAATAAGAGATAATTCTAAGTGAAAACCATAAATGAAAAATTCACTAGACAGGCGTCATACTACATGATCCATGGCGGGTAAGGACCATAGTGGCAGAGCCCTGGACACGGAGGAACCACACAGATGGAGGGCTGACTGTAAGTTATACACAGAGTTTTGACTACACAGAGGATCTGTACCCTTAACTCCTGTATTGCTCAAAAGTCAACCGCACATTCTTGATCAGAGTTTCTTTGAAAGAGACATGAGTACTTAAAGTGAAGAGTATACCACTACATTGCAGAGTTTATAATATATGTCCATTTAACAAATACGAAGACAATAGCACAAAAGATAAGCTGGGGAAAGAACTTTACTGTTTCAAGATTCTCATATTTAATGTGACATGATACAATGTAAGATCCAAGTACACTATGATAAATTTGGGATGCATATTATAATCCCCAGAAGAGCCACTAAAAACTAATGCAAAATAAGAATTAAAACAAAATTAGTAAAACATTCAATTAACCCAAACAAAGGCAAGAAAAACAGAGATGGAAAAAACAGAAGTAACAGATAGTAGACCTAAATCCAACCATATTTATGGTTACATTAATGTAAATAACCTAAACACTACAAATGAAAGGCAGAGATTGTCAAAAAGGGTAGAAAAGACCCAACAACTTGCTATCTACATGAGAAGTACTTTAAAAAAAGGCACAGGTCGATTGAAAGTAAAATGATAAAAAAAATCATAGACTATGAAAACAGTAAACACAAGGCAGCATGAGTGACCAGAGCATACCAAATCAAAAAGATTTCAGGACAAAATTATGGGAGACAAAGAGGGACATTCATAAAAACAAAGGGTCAGTTTTCATCAGAAGGACACAACCATCTTAAATCATTAAGATTATGTAACACTTATGTAACACGTAAATGTGTCTGTGCCTAATAACAGAGCTTCAAAAGGCATGCTTACTGACAGAACACACCCAATATATCTATTTCATTTTTTGTGTGTTTCATATCATTAATATCCTTCCTTAGCTATTTTAATGTCTATTATGCTTGTTCTAAACTTGTGGTTTATCTGTGTGAACACATATTCTTCTGAAGGCAGGGCCCCTTGGATGTCTTTTTGTTTTGGCTTCTTTGTCTAATAATGAACAGTGGGGAAAAGCAAAGGTCATACCTAGTCTGTATAAAGATAAAGATAGTTGGCAACCTTGCCTTGTTTCAAAGGAAGTTTGCTACTAAAATACTTAATGTTGCAATTAAGCATAAATGTTTACTGGGTTTTGGTGGATACATTTAAACAGGTTAAGGAAGTGAACTTTTCCCCTAATTTCCTTTTTTTTTTTTTTATTGCATGACTTATATTGCATTGAATGCCTTTTCTGTAAAAATATCATGTTTTCCCACTTGCATCTGTTTATATAATGAATATATTAATGTATTTTCTAGTAGATTCTCATGGTGAATCCTTTCTGGTTACAACACGTAGGTGCGTATCTATTATAAACAGCTTGTGGTACGCTGGGTACAATCTATGAACCAGTACTGATATGACAGTTCATAGTTCACATTAATGCCCAGTCTGTGTGCTGCATAGTTCCATGTGCTTTGATAAACGCACAATATCATGTATCCACAATTATAGTATCATATAGGTAATATGATACTATATGATAGTAATGACAGTTTTACTGTCCTAAGTGAATCCAGCTATTAATCATGCCATCCCACATCCTGCCTGTTGAAGCCCTGGCAGCTAGTTTTTGGTTTTTTTTTTTCACTGTTTCTATAGTCTTGCCTTTTCTAGAATGTCATATAGTTGGATTCACAGAGTAGGCAGCCTTTTCACACTAGTTTTTTGTTTAGCCATATGCATTTAAAGTTCCCCCATGTCTTTTTGTGACTTGATAATGCTTCTTTCTCTCACTTAACATTCCATTGTCTGGATGTGCCACCACTTGTTCCTCCATTAACCTCCTGAAGGATATCTTGGTTGCTTCCAGTATTATTATGAATACAGCTGCTATAAGTTTGTGTGCAGATTGCTGTGTGAGCACATGTTTTTAACTCAGTTCAGTAAATGCCTAAGAGCACAACTGCTGGATTGCATGGTAAGCCTTTGTTCAACCTCATAAGAAACTTTCAAACTGTTTTCCAAAGTGGCTGCATCATTCTGCATTCCTACCAGCAAGGACTGAGCTCCTGTTGCTTCACATCTGTATCTGCCTTTTGTGCTATCAATATTTTGGATTTTAGCCAATCCAATAGTTGTGTAGTGGTATCACATTGTTGTTTTAATTTGTAATTCCCTAAAGACATATTACGTAGATCATATTTTCATGTGCTTACTTTCCATCTGGCCATCTTCTTTGGCAAAGTGTCTATTCAGATTTTTTCTTTTTTTCCCATTTAAAAGATTAGTTTGTTTGGGGAATTCTCTGGTGATCCAGTGGTTAGGACCCTGTGCTTTCACTGCTGAATGCCCAGGTTCAATCCCTGATCAGGAACTAAGGTCTGGCAAGCCATGTAGCACAAGCCAAAAAAAAAAAAAAAATGTTTTCTTACTGTTAAGGGTTATTTGTATATTTTGGATACATGTCTTCTACCAGATACATGCTTTGCAAATATTTCTTCCCAGTCCATGACTTATCTTTTCATCCTCCCAACAGTGTCTTTTGCAGAGTGTAAGTTTTCAGTTTTAATGAAATTCAACTTATGTGTCTATGCTTTCATGACCCTGCTTTTCATGTTATACCTAAAAACTCATCACCAAATCCAAGGTCACCTAGATTCTCTCCTGTATTATATACTCATCTGATTTGAAATGCTTGCCTTTTTCATTCTTCTTCACAGTACAACCCTCTTCTGACTGTATCCTAGAAGTTTCTGGGCTATTTTCTTTTGTCTTCATTGAATTCATTACAATACTGCTTCTGTTTTAGGTTTTGTTTTTTTGGCCACTAGGCATGTGGGATCTGAGCTCCCCAACCAGGAATCAAGCCCAGACTCCTGCACTGGAAGGTGAAGTCTTAACCACTGGGCCACCAGGGAAGTCCCTGGGCTATTTTCTAGTTTTCCCTATTTCAGCAGCCCTATTTCTGAATACTTTATTTCTCAGATACTAGTTTTCGCCCCTCTTGGGCAATCATCTCCCTGAGTCAGTAAAAGATAACTATTTTTTCAGTTTTCCAGTGTCTCTGATCTCAGAGCCATGTCCTCTGACTTTTGGACAACCATCACTCCATTCTTTAATCCTCAAAACACTGCCAGAGGTCTAAAAGGAAAGAAAGCAAAAGATAAGGAGGCAGCATTTGCTAGTTTCCAGAACCAATCTCAGAACATAAAAGAGCAAACACTTCCCAAACTTTGTAATTCCAGTCTGTTTGATCTAAATTCATATCCAGTGCTCACTTGTTAATTACAGCCTTCTTTATTGATTTTCTTTGCATACTTACTAAGGAAAAATGTAAGAAAAAATTTTCAGTTACAGAATTTAAACTGACAAAATCTCTTATATCAGAAATGAAAAACAAATTAATTTCTTCCTATTTGCCTTTTCCTTTTATAATTGAGTAATTTGAGTTTCTAAAGGTTCTAACAATCATGTGTTCAATATTTTATTTCATTTGAAAACAATAACAGTAAGAAATGTGTTTGACGGACTTGTTAGGTAATTTTTACAACTGACTGCTGTTTCTGATTAAGTATGCTTTCACAAAGATAAACTACTAAATCATTCACATAATTTCTGTCTGACATGTTTAACTTAAGCTTAGGCAAAGAGAGTGTATTAGTTACCTAGGGGTGTGGTAAGAAACTTCCACAAACCGGGTGACTTTATAGTTTAAAGAGATCCATTTTCTCATGGCTCCTGGAGGCCAGAAGTCTGAAATCAACATGTTAGCAGAGCCATGCTCCCTCTGAGGAATTTAGGGAGAAGAAGACTCCTCCCCAGACTCTTTCTAGCTTCTAGTGGTTACCAGCAATCCTTGCCATTCCTTGACTTATAGCTACATCACTCCAGCTTCTGCTTCTGTCTTCATGTGACCATCTTCCCTGTGTGTGTACAAGTTTCCAAATCTCCATCTTCCTTATAAGGACACCAGAGCATTTAGGGCCCACCCTATTCCAGCGTGACCTCATCTCACTAATTACATCTGCAAAGACCTTCTTCCAAATAAGATCATGGTCACAGGTATCAGGGGTTAGGACTTCACTGCATCATTTTGGGGAACACATTTTAACCCACAACAGAGTGCAAGCCAGAGGTCTCAGGTATAAAAACAAAAAGTGACACACTAAAGAAAGAAAACCACAGGACAAAATGTGCTGCAGGAAGAGTTAACTGGGGGTGGTGGTGTGGTGTGTGGTTATAGCTGTCAAGAAAGGCTGCTTCAGATGGAGACAGTGCCTGCTCTAGACCTTCAAAGAGAAGCAGGGTCTAAATATGCTTGACTTCAGTCCCCGAAAGAATGAGGAAAACAAAGACCCAGATCCCCAATATTAACTAAAGAAGAAAGAAGATACTGCTAAGTTGTGTCTGACTTNTCAAGAAAGGCTGCTTCAGATGGAGACAGTGCCTGCTCTAGACCTTCAAAGAGAAGCAGGGTCTAAATATGCTTGACTTCAGTCCCCGAAAGAATGAGGAAAACAAAGACCCAGATCCCCAATATTAACTAAAGAAGAAAGAAGATACTGCTAAGTTGTGTCTGACTTTTGTGATCCCATGAACTGTGGCCTGCCAGACTCCTCTCTTCATGGGATTCTCCAGGCAAGAATGCTAGAGTGGGTTGCCATTTCCTTGTCCAGGGGAACTTCTCAACCCAGGAACTGAACCCAAGTCTCCCGTATTGCAGGCAGATGCTTTACTGATTGAGCTATACAGGAATCAAAGTGGCTGATTTAAGTTACAAGCAAGATAATCACAACTGAACATGAGCAAGATGTGATGGACTAGGTCTCATACCTGCTCAGCAGCCAGGTTACTGAGGGCAACACACTCGCTATACCTTTAATTTTTGCTTCTTTTGTTTGTTTTGCTTCATTATTCGCCAATCAGGTGTTCTGGTAAACATTTCTCATCTATATTATTAGTTGGCATTTCCCTCAACCATTTGTTCAAATCTCAGAAAGCACTGGGTGTACTATCGTGCCACATAAGGCCACGAAAGATTCATTATAATAATTTTGTGTGGGATTAATACTGATATTTTTCTATTGCTCCTTTTCTACCCCAGTTTTCATAAAATATACATTTATTTGACTGCCTTGGGTCTATGGAGGGGGTACATGGGCTTGTAGTTGCAATGCATGGGCTTAGTTTCCCCATGGATGTGGGATCTTAATTCCCCAAACCAGGGATCGAACCAGCAACCCCTGCATTTGGAAGGTGGATTCTCAAACACTAGACCACCAGGGAAGTCTCTTAGGTTATTTTTTAATTGTGGTAAGATACAGAGAAATATCAATAACCTCAGATATGCAGATGACACCACCCTTATGGCAGAAAGTGAAGAGGAACTNAACACTTTCTGGTACACCTCAAATTAACCCAATATTGTAGATCAACTATACTTCAATAAGCTGAAAATATATTCCTATAGTATGAAAAACATTTGAAATCATCTTTGGTATTACATTACATGAAATTTTAATGAAAATTGATATTTCAGAGCTATGTATAATGGAACAATTCCTTAGATATAGGTCTGTCTATAATTGTTTGGCAGGAATGCAAATTTGGCAATTAAAATGATGGCTTTGAAAATTCAAAAATAGAAAGAATGACTATTCATTAAAATTTTTCCAAGAGAATCATGTAAAATTATTTGTATACCTAGAAATGTTAAGATAGCATGTTAAAGAGAAGTGAATAAATGATCCTCAAATTCATATTAACTAGTGACTGGCATCTGGTCCCATCATTTCATGGGAAATAGATGGGAAAACAGTGGAAACAGTGTCAGAATTTATTTCTGGGGGCTCCAAAATCACTGCAGATGTTGACTGCAGCCATGAAATTAAAAGACACTTACTCCTTGGGAGGAAAGTTATGACCAACCTAGATGGCATATTCAAAAGCAAAGCCATTACTTTGCCAACAAAGGTCCATCTAATCACGGCTATGGTTTTTCCAGTAGTCATGTATGGATGTGAGAGTTGGACTGTGAAGAAAGCTGAGCGCGGAAGAGTTGATGCTTTTGAACTGTGGTGTTGGAGAAGACTCTTGAGAGTTCTTGGACTGCAAGAAGATCCAACCAGTTATTCTAAAGGAGATCAGCCCTGGAATTTCTTTGGAAGGAATGATGCTAAAGCTGAAACTCCAGTACTTTGGCTACCTCATGCAAAGAGTTGACTCATTGGAAAAAGACTCTGATGCTGGGAGGGATTGGGGGCAGGAGGAGAAGGGGACGACAGAGGATGAGATGGCTGGATGGCATCACTGACTCGATGGACGTGAGTCTGAGTGAACTCCGGGAGTTAGTGATAGACAGGGAGGCCTGGCATGCTTCGATTCTTGGGGTTTGTGCTGCAACTCGCAAAGAATCAGACATGACTGAGCGAATGAATTGAATTGAACTGAACTGACATTTACTCATGTTTTAGAGGACAATGGATGGAAAAACATCACTTGCATGATAGATATCTTTTCTCATCTGTAAATGTTTGGGGACGTTTCATTGACATATTAATAGAAGTCGTCTCTTAAACTTGGTATATGTGGCAGAGTTCCTATCTTTGGATGTGTTTCAGAAAGACAAGCAAAATATGCCTATCAACTTGGCTGCCCTTCAGCTCACCAATTTCTCCATGAAAATATTGAAAGTCTCTAGAAACAAAAAAAAGGCAATGTCCATAGGTAAAGAACAGCATAAATAAATGAAGTAAGAATGAAATATGAAAGAAGTTTGTGAAATTAAAAGGAATTTAACTTGAGGTAACTTAAGAAAGACGTGCATAAATATTTAATTGAGAGAGAAGGTAGATATCCAGGAGAAGAGCAAGTCAATGGATGGTTATAGGTTAAAAGGCAAAAGACATCAATGCAAATAGAAACCATCATTTTGATGGGTTTGGGAGGAAGAGAGTTTTTAAAAATTTACCTGATTTCACTGGAGGTTTTTCTGAAACAGAAAATGAAAAGATCAAAATAAATATAATACAAAAAAGGGAAGGTATACATTGACATGAATCCAGCCACGAGTGAAATGAATACAGTATTGTAAAGCAAAACAAACTAAAAAATAAAAATTAAAAAAAGAATAAAAAACGGAAGGTAATTCAATTTTAATGCAAAAGTTATNAGAAAATGAAAAGATCAAAATAAATATAATACAAAAAAGGGAAGGTATACATTGACATGAATCCAGCCACGAGTGAAATGAATACAGTATTGTAAAGCAAAACAAACTAAAAAATAAAAATTAAAAAAAGAATAAAAAACGGAAGGTAATTCAATTTTAATGCAAAAGTTATCTTTCAAATCGAACCCATGGAGATGTGCAAATATACACATGTACATGCCATTGCAGGAAGGCACACACACTCACATAAATATACACGTGGCCAGTAGGTGAGAGCCCACTTTTATCCAGTGAGTGTTTTTCTCAAAGTGAAAATGGGTGTAAAATTAGTCAGTATTCTGATTTGAGAGAACTTTTTAGAAATAGCAATTCTCATGCTCACCTTAAAAGTNAGGCCTGGCGTGCTGCGATTCATGGGGTCGCAAAGAGTCAGACACAACTGAGAGACTGAACTGAACTGACATACTAAATGGTAACTGTCCATTTCCCTATGATTTTGATTATTTTAAGTACTTCATATAAGTGGAATCATATATCCATCTTTTTGGGACTGGCTTTTTTCATTCACCATAATGTCCTCAAGGTTCTTCCATGTTATACCATACTGTGGAATTCTTTTCAAGTCTGAATAATATGTGTATACCACATTTTTGTATCTGTTCATCTACTGATGGACACCTGGGTTGCTTCCATGTCTTGGCTATTGTGAATAATACTGCTATGCTTATATGGGTGCACAAATATCAGTTTGGGATCCTGTTTTCAATTATTTTGGGTATATACCCAAATGTGGAATTGCTGACTCATGGTAATTTATTTTTTGAGAAATTACCATAATGTTTTCCACAGAGGCTATACCACTTTACACTGTCACTAACAGTGCAAAAGGGTTCCATTTTCTTCACATCCTTACCAACACTTGTTGCTTTCTGATTTTATGACAGTGGCCATCCTAATGGGTATGCAGTGGTATCTCATACTCTCTCCATGCCTAGACCAGCAGCTTACCGTACAGCGCAACAGAGTGGCCTATTGAGGATCTAGGCGAGTCTCCAACTGAGACAACACCTCATGAGGTTGGGGTGCTGGCCTGCAGGATGTACTACATGTTTGAAATCATAAAGCAACGTATCAGCACACATTGCTTCTTCTAATTGCAGGTATGCAAACTATGAGGTGGAGGTGGGATAGCCTTTCAGTATTAAGTGAAATGACCCACCAAATAACTGCTCCTTATCTCTATGACTTGGGACTCTGCTGACTTGGGACTAGGGATACAAGAGCTTATACTACTCAGTTCAGTTCAGTTGCTCAGTCGTGTCCAACTCTTTGCGACACTATGGACTGCAGCATGCCAGGCCTCCCTGTCCATCACCAATCCCATAGCCTACTCAAACTCATGTCCATTGAGTCGGTGATGCCATCGAACCATCTCATCCTCTGTTGTCCCCTTCTCCTCCTGCCTTCAATCTTTCCCAGCATCAGGACCTTTTCATATGAGTCAGTTCTTCGCATCAGGTGGCCAAAGTATTGGAGTTTCAGCTTCAGCATCAGTCCTTCCAGTGAATTCTCAGGATTGATCTCCTTTAGGATGGACTGGTTAGATATCCTTGCTGTCCAAGGGACTCTCAAAAGTCTTCTCCAATACCTTATAATATTATAAGGGAAAAAGACAATGTTTCCAGTGTTGGTCATGGGGGCTTTTATGCCACAAACAATGAGATGGAAAAGGGGTTATTGTGTTAGCTAGGGGAACTGATCCTGAAGAAACTTGACAATCAAAGTAAAAATGTTATAGCTTCAAAGTTGGGCATGAGAGAACCTTAAATCCGATCTGTCGTTCTAGAGCAGGACTTATACTACCAAATCAAGCGGAAAAAGCTAATGTTAAGACCACCACGCCCACAAAGGACAGAATTATCAAGGGCTAGATGCCTTGAGAGGGTAAATTTGGTATGAAACCCCAAATCACTGAGTGCCTGTGTGAGGGCAAAGCAAATGTGGCATAAATTATAGAAGGAGAAAGTCATACATGCCAATTGCATCCTCATAAGCTAGTTGGTGATGGACAGGGAGGCCTGGCATGTTGCGATTCATGGGGTCGCAAAGAGTCGGACACGACTGAGCAACTGAACTGAACTGAAAGCTGTTACAAAATAAAGACATCACCTCTAGCCATATTTCTTTCATTGCTGTGTATACGTTTATACATTTTAATGAATTTTTTCCTTCCTCTTCTCTACTTCCATTATATTTGGAAAGTAAGTTGTGGTTAGTCATACAATTTTTAAAAACCAGGTTTATTGAGCTATAATTTACTATACTGAAATTTATCCTTTTTTTTCTTTTCACTTAAGAATTTTTAATTTTTATTTGAAATAACAGTGTAATAGGTAGACAGTATACAGCTACTCATTGTGCACCAAGAATTTTTTCTCACAGAGCAGTGATGGATTCCACTCAAACTATCTGTCCCAGAGGACAGAGCCTTCCTCTCATGGATATCAGAACCTTCTTCGCCTTTTCATTTGCCCTACATTTGGAAGTGCAACAAGCTGAAGAGCAGCATATGCAGAATGTACAATACTCTATCTGCTAAGTCACTTCAGTCGTGACCGACTCTGTGCGACCCCACAGACGGCAGCCCACCAGGCTCCCCCGTCCCTGGGATTCTGCAGGCAAGAACACTGGAGTGGGTTGCCATTTCCTTCTCCAGAAATTTATCCTTTTAAAGTGTACCATTCAATGAATTTTGACAAGAGTACAGTCATGTAACCACCACCACAATTATGACATAAAATACTCCTTTTACCTCCAAAATTCCCTCATGCCCCTTCGAAGTCAATTTGCTCCCCTAACTCCCAGTCTTTGGCAAACACTTATGTGAATTTTGACCCCATGGCTTTTGCCTTTTACAGAATGTCATTAATACAGACTTGGACGCTACATACCCCTTTGTGTCTGGCATCCTTCCCTTGACGTAGTCTTTTGAAATGTATGAAATGCTTAAAGAAATAAAAATGCCATCATACTATGAGTGAAAAACAAGACCCAAATTGGAACACAGAGAGATAAGCAGCTGACAAGCTCTGAGAGAGGGCTTAAAAGGATATGGGGGATAGGACGAGATGGTCTAATGTAATTTAATCAGTCACAGAAGAAGAGACTGGAGAGAAGCAACGTTTGGAAAAGCAATAAATGAGACTTTTCCAGACTCGAATCCTCTGATACAAATGTAGAATGTATACCAAGCAAGATAAATAAAAAAGAACCACATCTAAGCACAATATAGTAAAACTCAGAACATCAAAGACCAGGAGTAGGCTTCAAAAGCAACTCAAGAGAACAGGCAGATGACTTACAAAGGAACAACAAACTGACTAATAGCAGACTTTTCAACAGCAACAGCAAGTTGAGGCTGTTGGCGTAGTGCCCGAAGTGCCAAGAGAAAAACAGCTCTCAGCCTGACCCGATAACCAGAAAATTATCTTTCAAGAAAAACCATTAACTAAAGATATTTTCAGATAAACAAATACCAACTAGCCTTCTCTGAAGGAATTTCTAAAGTATATAATTACAGCAGAGGGAAAAAGATCCCAGTGAGAAGATGCAAGAAAGGGTGGAAAGCATTAAAAAAAAAAAAAAAGATGTAGGCAAATCTGAGCAAACATTTTGTACAGTCATAATGAAAATATCTAATATGTAGGGTTAATAAAAGGGCAAGGCTTGTGGTAAAGAGGGGTTGGTGAGAGCAATTTCTCTCTTCTTTAAGATATCTTTCAAAAACTGTAAGATATATGGAGGATTAAAAACCTGTTAACTCCATTTTCAGGAAAGCTGAGTGACAGATATCTATCTGTACAAGTCAAAAATGCCTAAGTGCTGCCAGAGGCATCACAGAAGCCGCACGGGGATCAAGTAGATACCATGGGGATTAAGTGAACAGAAAGAGGCCAGAGGTGACAGATCTCAGAAAATATTAGTAAAACTACATTTCCTGTGGGTAACGGGCTCATCCTGAAGTGAGCAACCTACATCCTTTACACACCACAAGAGATGAGAACGCTGGAAACCACCAGGCAGAAGGCACCTGGTCAGAAGCTTGTGTGATAGAAGTACAGAAAAGATAAAGGGAGAAAAGGGGAATGACCTAGAGATGGCAGATCTCAGAAAATGCCCACACAATACACTCACAGAACAAGTCTCTTACAAACTGCTGGGCCAGAAAAATCCAACTCATTTATTGAATAAAGAGCCATAAAAAAAGGATCTGGCACATTATTATTACAAAGACACTATAAGAAGCAAGGTGGAAAGAAAGAGCAAAAGTTAAAAGATGAAGAACCAGATAAGAAACAGATTTTAAAGATCTAACCGAAAGTTAACTATAAACAACAACAAAAAAACAATCAAGTACTTCAATTAAGAAAGTCTACATAGCAGAAATGCAAGAAATCAAAGAAGAGATGTCACAAAAACAGAAGGAATATTAAAAATAAAAAGGAAAAGCTGAAATTAATAATTAGAAAACAAAAAGAACCAAGACAGAAAAGGTGAGTGTGTGGGAAAGCATCCTAACTTAATGAAGAAAAGACGCAAGAAGGCACAAATACACAAAAATAAGAAGTAACCATGGAAACAAAAAAAGTTTAGAGAATCACTTAAAAATTACTTTGTTGGGAATTCCCTGGTAGTCCAGTGGTTAGGACTCCACGCTTTCACTGCCGAGGGCCCAGTTTCAATCCCTGATCAGGGAACTAACATCCCACAGTTCAGTTCAGTTCAGTCAATCAGTTGTGTCCAACTCTTTTCGACCCCATGGACTGCAGCACGCGAGGCCTCCCTGTCCATCACCACCTCCTGGAGTTTATTCAAACCCATGTGCATCGAGTCGGTGATGCCATCAAACCATCTCATCCTCTGTCGTCCCCTTCTCCTCCTGCCTTCAATCTTTCCCAGTATCAGAGTCTTTTCCAGTGAGTCAGTTCTTCGCATCAGGTACCCAAAGTACTGGAGTTTCAGCTTCAGCATCAGTCTTTCCATTGAATATTTGAGACTGATTTCCTTTAGGATGGACTGTTTGGATCTCCTTGCAGTCCAAGGGACTCTCAAGAGTCTTCTCCAACACCACAGTTCAAAAGCATCAATTCTTTGGCACTCAACTTTCTTTATAGTCCAACTCTCACATCCATATATGACCACTGGAAAAACCATAGCTTTGACTAGACGGACCTTTGTTGGTAAAGCAATGTCTATGTTTTTTAATATGCTGTCTAGGTTGGTTATAACTTTTTTCCCAAGGGGCAAGCATCTTTTAATTTCATGGCAGCTGTCATAATCTGCAGTGACTAGTGAAAGTGGCTCAGTCATGTCCAAATCCTTCCGATCCCATGCAATTCCATGGATCCCTATACAATCCATGGAATTCTCCAGGCTAGAATACTGGAGTGGGTACCCTTTCCTTTCTCCAGGGTATCTTCCCAACCCAGGGATCTAACCCAGGTCTCCCACATTGCAGGCAGATTCTTTACCAGCTGAGCCACAAGGGACAAGCTATTTGGCCAAAAAAAAAAATTTTTTTTTTGTTTAACCCTATGTAAGCAATTTTGAAAACCTATATGAAATATATCACTTGTGAGGAGTTATATAATTTATCAAAATAAATAAAATAAGAATAACATAAAAATATGATCATTTTTAAAGAACACCTCTACCAAAAAAAAAAAAATTCAGTCCCAGATTTCAGAAGGAAGTGCTACCAAGCCTTTAAGAAGTCTAATGCTTAATTCAAAATGCTTTTTGAAGCTATTTCAAGGGACTGAAAAATGAAGAAAACTTTCAAGTTATTTCTATAAAGTAGGTATAACATTAATATCCAAATCTGATGAGGAAGGAAATTACAGACCACTCTTACTTCTGAGTATTTATGCAAAAATACTGAGTGTTAGTTGTCAACTGCTATGAGATAAATTACCACAAATACAGCAGCTTAAAACAATATACAGTTATTATCTCACAGTTTCCATTGCTTAAGAGTCTGAACACAGCTTAGCTGGGTCTTCAGGGTCTCACAAGGTAACAATCAAGGTGCCAATCAGGCTGCACTCTCATCTGGGGATCACATCCTTTTTCAAGCTCACATGGTTGTTGAATTCAATTCTTTGTGGCTGTAAACTCAAAACAGTCGACATCTTCAAAGGCAGCAGGAAAGCTCTGACTTCAGAGAAAGCCCTAAACTCTCTTTTAAAGCCTTTACCTGATCAGGTAAGGCTTATCCAAAGTAATCTCCCTTTCATCAAGTCAAAAGTCAACAGATTAGGGACTTAATTACATCAACAAAATCCCTTAGTCTTTGCCACATTACATAAACATAGTCATGGGAGTGATACACTCTATTATATTTCATATATAAAATATAAAATATATGTCTACCTTCAAGAGAAAGGGATCATACAAATTCTGCTTAAGTACATTAAGTAACATATAGCAAAAACAAAAACTAGGAATACATTAAAAACAACGTTACAATCGAGTAAGATTATTTTAAAAATACAAGGATAGTTCAATCAGTTCAGTTCAGTTCAGTCACTCAGTCGTGTCCGACTCTCTGCAACCCCATGAATTGCAGCACGCCAGGCCTCCCTGTCCATCACCAACTCCTGGAGTCCACCCAGACTAACAACCATTGAGTCAGTGATGCCATCCAGCCATCTCATCCTTGGTCGTCCCCTTCTCCTCCTGCCCCCAATCCCTCCCAGCATCAGAGTCTTTTCCAATGAGTCAGCTCTTCGCATGAGGTGGCCAAAGTACTGGAGTTTCAGCTTTAGCATCATTCCTTCCAAAGAAATCCCAGGGCCGATCTCCTTCAGAATGGACTGGTTGGATCATACAATATAAGGATATAGTTTTCACAGATACTAAGAAAGGTTTGATAATGTTCAACAAACCATCCTTGATTTTAAAATCCTCTAAAAAATAGGGATAGATTCTTCTTTATATCCCCTAAACAAACATGATGCTTAATGAGGCAACAGCAGGAGCATTTTCATTGAAATCAGGAAAAGTCTGTCTACTACCGAGACTATTATTAATATTATACTAGTGATACTACCAACACAATGGGCGAAGACTGAAAAGAGTTCAGAAGTACAGAAATTGGAAAGGAGGGGGTCTATTACTCTTTGCACATGATGTGACTATACACATGGAAAATGCAAGATAATCAACTGAAAACTACTACAAATAATAATAAAATCCAGTAAAGTAGAACATAAGTAATTTTCACATATGCAAATAATAATCAGAAAATACACTGAAAGGAAAGGCCTCATTCACTACAGCAACAAAAATATAAAATACTCAGGAATAACACTAACAGAAATGCATAAGACCTAACGAGCNTTCCAAGGAGTAGGCATCTTTTAATTTCATGGCTGTAGTCACCATCTGGACCTTATACCCAGAATTTCTGATTCAGCTTGTCTGGAGTGCTGCTGAAAATCTGTATTTCTAACAAGTTTCCAGGTGATGCTGCTGCTACTGGCTAGGATCCATACCTCAAGAACCAGTGTGTGTTAGAACTATATCTGCAAAATATTTGTATGAGCTGATCAAAGCATTCTTTTCTAGTTTGGCTAATAAGCTTGGGAAAATCAATTATAACCATCAAAGTAATCAATTGCAATTAATATCAAATTTTGACTCCTGGTATAATAATTCTTACCCCCATCCTGTCCTCTATGTGGTTTATGATCTTTCTTTTAAAATTCACATACCATAAAATTCGCTGCTTTAATCATTTTATAGTGTACATTTCAGTGGTTTTTAATGTATTCACAGAATTGTTCAACCATCACCACTGTCTAATTCCAGGATGTTTTCATCACTCCAGAAAGAAACCCCACACCCAGTAAAGGAGTCACTCCACATTTTGTCCTCCCTTCCCACCAGAGTCTGGCAACCAGTCATCTACTTCCTGTTTCTATGGATTTTGCTTCTTTTGCACATTTCATATAAGTGGAATCATACAATATATGGCTTTTAATGACCTACTTCTTTCACTTAGCACATGTTCTCATAGATCAGCATTTCATTTTATTAATAGCTGAATGATATTCCATTGTATGGATATACCATATTTTATGTACACTTATCAGTTGATGGACATTTGGGCTGTTTCTGCTTTTTGGTTATTATGATGCTGCTGTGAACAGTCATGTACAAGTTTTTGTGTGAACGTGTGTTTTTTAATTGTCTTGACCTAGGAATGGCTGACGTTTCTTTTATCTTTATTTCAACTTGCACTTTGTGCTAAGTTTCTTCAGACTTAGAAATTCTGACTCTTTGTGACCCCATGGACTGTAGCTTGCCAGGCTCCTCTGTCCCTGGGATCCTTCAGGCAAGAGTACTGGAGTGGGCTGCCATTGCCTTCTCCAGGGGATCTTCCTAATCCAGGGGTTGAACCCACAACTTGTATGTCTCCAGTGGGTTCTTTACTGCTAGCACCACCTGGGAATGAGAAATAGTATGCTTTCATTCATTCATCCTTTCCAATCAACGAGTAATTCACTGGGGACTTACTGTATTACAGGAACTATGGCAGACCCTCCACACATATCATCTCATTGTCTTACCACAACAACCATCCTAGTAATCAACCTTATTTTATACATGAAGAACCAGAGAACCAGAAAAGCTTAGCAAATGGTAGGACTGAACGTGGAACCTAAATCTTCCAGCCTGTGCTTTTTCCTTACCCAGTGATGCCTTCTGGGAGGAAAAAAAAAAATAGGAAAATGAATAAATAAACCATTGTAGAGAGTTAATGACTTTGGGAAATGTTCTTCTTGACAGCAAATTCCACCCATGACTGTTAGTGTTAAGGGTGTTCCTAATTCCAGCGTGGAAACGCCTGTCCTTTTTATGACCATTGCCTCAATCAGCTTTTGTCCCGCATTTTGAAATTTAGTTTCCTCTGAGCCTTTAACTCTTGACTGCCTCCAATACATATTATTCAGTGCACTCCACTTAAATGTTCTTCTTATGAATTCTTATTGACTTTGGTAACATACTTAACATTCACACAAAATGGAATAAGTCATTTGTTGTCATTGTTCAGTCACTAAGTCATTCGATCCAACTCTTTGCAACCCCATGGACTTCATGCCAGGCTGCCCTATCCTTCACTGTCTGCTGGAGTTTGCTTATATTCATGTCCATTGAGTCAGCGATACTATTGAACTATCTCACCCTCTGCTGCCCCCTTCTCTTCCTGCCCTCAATCTTTCTCAGCCTCAGGGTCTTTTCCAGTAAGTCGGCTCTTCGCATCAGGTGGCCAGAGTATTGGAGCTTCAGTCTCAGCATCAGTCATTCCAATGAATATTCAGGGCTGATTTCCTGTAGGATTGGCTGATTTGATCTCCTTGCAGTCCAAGGGACTCTCAAGAGTCTTCTCTAGCACCACAGTTCAAAAGCATTCCTCAGCCCTCAGTCTTATTTATGATCCAGCTCTCACATCTGTATATGACTACTGGAAAAACCCATAGCTTTGACTGTATGGACCTCCAACCTTAAATTGCCTTGGAGGCCATGTTTTCCAGTTGCAGCTGCTGCTGCTAAGTCGCTTCAGTCCTGTCCAACTCTGTGAAACCCTATAGACGGCAGCCCACCAGGCTCCCCCGTCCCTGGGATTTTCCAAGCAAGAACACTGGAGTGGGTTTCCATTTCCTTCTCCAATGCATGAAAGTAAAAAGTAAAAGTGAAGTCACTTAGTCGTGTCCAACTCTTTGCGACCCCATGGACTGCAGCCTACCAGGCTCCTTCGTCCCTGGGGTTTTCTAGGCAAGAGTACTGGAGTGGGTTGCCAAGAGAGAAGGGGTAATCTCCTCCCCACCCTAGCTGAGTGAGTCCACCTCTGTGGCTGAACACACATTCTCACCTGACTGAAGGACTAGGCAGTACTCAGGGGCAAATACCCTCAGCTGTTACTCTGGCCCACAGTAAGTCCTCAATATATTGTTGTATGATTGAATGAATAGTCCGTCTCTGAAAAGTACAGGAATGCAGGTTACCTTCTGAAGCCTCTGTGTGCCCTCTGGCTGGGCTGGCCAGGATTGCTATCACATTCCTATATGTAGTCTTTGCCATAGACCCCACCATACCCAAGAGAAGCCCCTACCAGGAGGTCAGGAATGGGGGAGCTGTGGCTGCGGGCATCTGGCTTGAACTGGTGGACAGATCCACTCCCAGGAGGTCTATGAGCTCTTCTTTTCTCTTTACAGAAAACCGGCCGATCATGAAGAGCCTGACCCTGCCCGCCCTCTCCCTACCCATGAAGTTGGTGAGTCTGGAGGAAGCTCAGGCCCGGAGCCTGGCTACTAATCATCCCGCCAGGAAGGAAAGAAGAGAGAATAGCCTGCCCGAGATTGTCCCTCCCATGGGCACCCTCTTCCACACTGTCCTTGAGTTACCAGACAACAAGTAAGTGGCCTTCTTTCAAATTCTGGGAGATGTTTGGGTGGCAGGGGACAGAGGAGGAAGTGGTTAGAGTCTCAGGGCTATAATGGCAGCATGGGCTGGGGTTGTGATCTGGTTTGGGGGGTAAGGCGGCCTTCCAGAAGAGATGGGAGCTGATGCCACGACATCCACCAGTGTGCATTCCCTTACTGCCCCAAAGTCTTTGAGACCTTGATCTCCCACCAGAGATCCCTAGTACTATGGTGGGGATAGGGCTCATAGGTGTCAGGAATCATAACTAAAATCCCTTATTTCCTAGCTTAGACAAAATAGCCTTGATATTTTCAAAAGGACGGTTGCTAAACAGAAAAGTTTGGCTGCCTCCTCCCACCCTTCACCTTCTTGGCACATTATAAAAGGCGTGGAGATGGACGGAGGAGAAGTTGACAAAGCATGGCTCTGGACTGAAAACTCTTGAGGACACGGCACTTGAGGACATGCATCCTGGCTTCTGTTCCTCCTCTCTTACCTGTCAGAGCCCTCCCTTCTCTCCAAAAACAAAACAAACGCCGTTTTCACTCATGTCTTTCCTCACTTCTCCTTTTCATTTCTTCTGTTGTAACCCTGGTCTCCACACATTCCTCGGTTATGGAAGCAAGAGTCCTAAATTCTAGGCAGACAGTAGGTGGAGGAGCCGGAAGGCAATCTTTGCATTGAAGAGTATCACGCTGGCTGTTTGGTCAGCGAAAGGAGGTGTGAAAGCGGACCCCTCAGGCCTCTTGTCAGTGTCCTCCACATTATGGCACAGCTGTTTCCCTCTGGGGAGGGAGAGCGTGCTGGGTGCCTGGGAAGGGTGACTGGATCTCACCTGGCAGGAAACGCTCCATTTCCTGGAGGGCACAGATGGCACTGCCCCTCCCCCCAAATCCCTGGAGGGTGAGACTTTCATCCAGGGATCAGGAAGAAGGATACCTCTGAAGGACAATCAAGTATACCTTTCCCATGCTGTCAACCACACCTGGGGTGCACCATGCCTCAAGGTATAGGCGGTACTGTAAAATCTACCCCAAGGCCAAGGGCTTGGCAACGTTAGGCTAGATCCAACAGAAACCACGAAGCACTGCAGGTCTATCCCTGATGGTAGAAGCATGTGTTCTATGAGAACCCTGTGGAGAAGAGGTCCTCTGTGGAGCCCACAGGTGCCAGGGTTTCATCCCAGAACTTTATGAAATATAATGGCTAGGCCAGCCAGAGCCCGGCAAGGCCTCTGTGGTGACCTCTAGTGGCAGCAGATGCTCTGGGCCCCGTCTGAGTTCAGTTCAGTCGCTCAGTCGTGTCTGACTCTTTGTGACCCCATGAACTGCAGCACACCAGGCCTCCCTGTCCATCACCAACTCCCAGAGTTCACTCAAACTCATGTCCGTCGAGTTGGTGATGCCATCCAGCCATCTCATCCTCTGTCGTCCCCTTCTCCTCCCACCTTTAATCTTTCCCAGCATCGGGATCTTGTCAAATGAATCAGCTCTTCACATCAGGTCGCCAAAGTATTGGAGTTTCAGCTTCAGCATCAGTCCTTCCAATGAATATTCAGGACAGATTTCCATTAGGATGGATGAGTTGGATCTCCTTGCAGTCCAAGGGACTCTCAAGAGTCTTCTCCAACACCACACTTCAAAAGCATCAATTCTTTGATGCTCAGCTTTCTTTACAGTCCAACTCTGACATCCATGCATGCCCACTGGAAAAACCATAGCTTTGACTAGACAGACCTTTGTTGGCAAAGTAATGTTTCTGCTTTTTAATACGCTGTCTAGGTTGGACCTAACTTTCCTTTCAAGGAGTAAGCATCTTTTAATTTCATGGCTGCAGTCAACATCTGCAGTGATTTTGGAACCCCCAAAAATAAACTCAGCCACTGTTTCCCCATCTATTTGCCATGAAGTGATGGGACTGGATGCCATGATCTTAGTTTTCTGAATGCTGAGTTTTAAGTCAACTTTTTCACTCTCCTCTTTCACTTTCATCTAGAGGCTCTTCAGTTCTTTGCTTTCTTCCATAAGGGTGGTGTCATCTGCATATCTGAGGTTGTTGATATTTCTCCCAGCAATCTTGATTTCAGATTGTGCTTCGTCCAGCTCGGCGTTTCTCATGATGTACTCTGCATATAAGTTGAATAAGCAGGGTGACAATATACAGCCTTAATGTACTCCTTTCCCAATTTGGAACCAATCTGATGTCCCACGTCCAGTTCTAACTGTTGCTTCCTGACCTGCATACAGATTTCTCAGGAGGCAGGTCAGATGGTCTGTTATTCCCATCTCTTGAATTTTTCACAGTTTGTTGCGATCCACATAGTCAAAGGCTTTGGCGTAATCAATAAAGCAGAAGTAGATGTTTTTCTGGAACTCTCTTGCATTTCCAGTGATCCAACGGATGTTGGCAATTTGATCTCTGGTTCCTCTGCCTTTTCTAAATCCAGCTTGAACATCTGGAAGTTCACGGTTCATGTACTGTTGAAGCCTAGCTTGGAGAATTTTAAGTATTACTTTTCTAGTGTGTGAGATGAGTGCAGTTGTGCGGTAGTCTGAGCATTCTTTGGCATTGCCTTTCTTTGGGATTGGAATGACAACTGACCTCTTCCAGTCCTGTGGCCACTCCTGAGTTTTCCAAATTTGCTTTCATATTGAATGCAGCACTTTCACAGCATCATTTTTACAATTTGAAACAGCTCAACTGGATTCCATCACCTCCACTAGCTTTGTTCATAGTGATACTTCCTAAGGCACACGTGACTTCACATTCCAGGATGTCTGGCTCTAGGTGAAGCGTCACACTGTTGTGACTATCTGGGTTATGAAGATCTTTTTTGTATAGTTCTTCTGTGTAGTCTTGCCACCTCTTCTTAATATCTTCTCCTTCTGTTAGGTCCATACCATTTCTGTCCTTTATTGTGCCCATCTTTGCATGAAATGTTCCCTTGGTATCTCAAATTTTCCTGAAGAGATCTCTAGTCTTTCCTATTCTATTTTTTCCCTCTGTTTCTTTGCATTGATCATTGAGGAAGCCTTTCTTATCTCTTCTTGCTATTCTTTGGAACTCTGCATTCATATGGGCATATCTTTCCTTTTTTCCTTTGCCTTTTACTTCTCTTCTTTTCACTGCTATTTGTAAGGCCTCCTCAGACAACCATTTTGCCTTTTTGCATTTCTTTTTCTTGGGGATGGTCTTGCTCCCTGCCTCCTGAACAATGTCACGAACCTGCGTCCATAATTCTCAGGCACTCTGTCTATCAGATCTTATCCCTTGAATCTATTTCTCACTTCTGCTGTATAATCGTGAGGGCTTTGCTTTAGATCATACCTGAATGGTGTAGTGGTTTTCCCTACTTTCTTCAATTTAAGTCTAGCACTCAACTTTCCCTGCTTCATCAGGGAAAGGAGAGACAAAGCCAGGGACACAGTGACCACCCTCTGCGTTTCTCTGCAGTGACCACTGCCCACACCCGGCAGTCTGCAGCTCTCCCAGGCCAGGCTCTCTTCCCAGTTGCTTTCTCATCCACCTCCTGTCCAGCCCACTGAGGTCTCCCTAGCCTTCGCCTCACCTGTGTATGTCCGAGAAGTGTGGCTGCAGCACAGGGAGCATAAAAGGACTGAGGTCTCGGGCCTTTAGTGTTTACTCCTCTAAGAAATAGATGTCTTTGAAAACCCAGGAGGAAAGTGTTCATCAGAATTTCTGCCAGAATTCCCAGAACTGTGGTTGCTTGTGACCTCTGAGTCTCCCACCAACCCCTGCCTCTGTTTGCCCCCAACCCCTGCTTTTAATGGGCTTCCCTCGTGGCTCAAACGGTAAAGAATCTGCCTTCAATGTGGGAGGCCTGGGTTCAGTCCCTGGGTCAGGAAGATCCCCTGGAGGAGGAAATGGCAACCCAGTCCAGTGTTCTGGCCTGGAGAATTCCATGGCCTGAGGAACCTGGTGGGCTACAATCCATGGGGTCACAAAGAGTCAGACACGATTAAGCCAGTTTCACTTTCCTGCTTTTAATAGCACATCTGAAAAATGTGGTCCTCCATTCTGACTCATGAAAACCTGGCTTGGTCATCAAGGGCATCCTCGGACAGGGTGAGAGTCAGGCTCAGCTTGGATTTTTTAAAAGAATTTCTTGCCATGTCAGAGTCCTTCATAACTAAGAACATGTTTGGGATATTCCTTCAATAGTTCAGAGTCCCATTGAAATGGCTAGTTATCCTACTTACGCCCTGTGGCTTGGCTCTTTTAGAAGAAAGCTCTCCAGTAAATCCAAGAAGTGGAAATCAATATTTAACCTGGGACGTTCTGGATCAGACTCCAAATCAAAGCTGAGTAGAAACGGGAGTGTATTTGTGAGAGGACAGAGGCTCTCAGGTAAGAATCAACAATGGTTATGTTCATAAGAGAGACATAGATATATATTTTTAGTTCTGTTTCTTAAGTCTTTGGTTTGATTAGGTCAAGCTCACTAATCCTAGAAGAGAAGCTTATAAGTTAGCTGAAGAGCCTTTTTTGTTTCTGACTGAGTTTGTTTATTCTTTTCGGCTGCACTGGGTCTGCTTTGCCACATGGGCTTTTCTCTGTTGCAGCGAGCGGGTGCCACTCTTGGTTGCAGTGCGCTGGCTTTTCATCGCCGCGGCTGCTCTTGCTGTGGAGCACTGGCTCTAGGTGTGAAGGCGTCGGTATTGTGGCACGTGGCCTTTAGAGCATAAGCTCAGTAGCTGTGGTGCATGGGCCTCATTGCTCTTGAGGCATGTGGGGTCTTCCCAGAGCAGGGATGGAACCCCTGTTCCCTGACTTGACAGGTAGATTCCCAACCGCTGGACCACCTTAGAAGTCCTGTTTTGTTTTATTTTTTTTTAAATAATTTTGGATTTACAAAAATTTTCCAAAAATAGTACACAAAGAATCCATATACCCTTCATGCAGCTTCCCCAAAAGCTAATGTATAAAATAATTGTAATACAATGATCAAAACCATAATGTTAATATCAATGTAATACTGTTAAATAATTTACAGATGTTGTTTGTATTTGGCCCTTTGTCCTACTAATGTCCAGGTCCCAGCGGGCCAGGATCTAGTCCAGGAGCCCACATTGCATTTAGATGTCATGCTTCCTTAGTCTTCCAACCTAGGCAGCTCCTCCCAATCTAGATAGCGCCTCCGTCTTTCTGACTTTGACACTTTGGGAGAGTTTTGGCCATTTATTTTGTAGGATATGTCTCAGTTGGGATTGTCTGATGTCTTCTCATGGTTAGATGGAGGTTACACGTGCTGTGCCTGCCACAGTGTGTCATATCAGAGCCCATGAGGCCAGTGTTTAATTGCTGGTGATGTCGACTTTGATCACTCGGTTAAAGTGCTGTCTACAAGGTTTGTTCCTATGAAGTTACTTTTTTTTTCCTTTGCAATTAATAAGTGTCTTGTGGGAGATACTTTCAGACCATGCAGATATCCTTTTCCTCATGATGCTTTCATTCATGAATTTTAATATCCATCAGTAGTTCTTGCCTATAACAGTTATAACTATGGCATTTACCATATGGTAATTTTCCACTTCCATCATTCTTTCTACATTTATTAATGAACTTTACTGTAAGGAAGATCTGGCATTTAAATAAGGATGCTGCCCTGTGGGAATTATATCTGAGTAGTAAGTAGAACTGATGCAGGAGGGGACCAAGGGAACCACTATAAAATGGGGAATATAATCAATGAAGCTGAATATTGTATCAGAAAGGGAAGGCCAAACAAATTTGCCACAGTGGCATTTAGTGTTATAGACTGAAAGCAAGATTCTTTAAAAATGAGAGCAATAGTTATGAAAACAAGTAGTAAAAGGTAAACATACAAATGCGATGAGCAAACCTTGATTGAATCTTAGTTTGAAAAAATAAAAAAGACTACAGGGCTTCCCGGGTTGTCCAGTGGTTAAGAATCCACCTGCCAATGCAGGGAGCATGAGTTCGATCCCTGGTCCAGGAAGAGCCCACGTGCTGCAGAGCAACTAAGCCTGTGTGCCACAGCTACTAAAGCCCACACTCTGGAGCACGTGCTCGGCAACAAGGGAAGCCGCCACAGTGCGAGGCCTCCACACTGCAGTGAAGAGTGGCCCCTGCTTGCCAAAACTAGAGAAAATCCACAAGCAGCAATGAAGACCCAGTGCAGCCAAAAATAAATTAAAAAATTTTTTTTTACAAAATGTAATTTTGAGGATAATAGGCTAGATTTTAGATATTAAAAATAGTAAATTTTCATAGTTTCCTGGTGCTTAAGAGGCATATGCTAAAGTATTTAAAGATGAAGTGTCAAAATACTGAGACTCACTTTCAAATGATTCTGCAAAATTTAAGTATGTAGGTAGATAAATAGATTAGAAATAGATGAACCAAACAGATGGCAAAATATGAACCTAGATGGTAAGTTTAGAGGTCTTCAATGGTTCTGAATGTTTGAAATTCATAACAATAAAGATTTTTGGGGGAAAAAACGAATATCTGTAGAGGAAATTTAGAGAATATCTTTAAGAACCTGCCTCAACACTGGTGATAATTGTGTGCCAAGGATCATAAAGCATAGATGTTAGAAGTCATCACATTGTCCTACTGGAGTAATGAGGGATTTCACCAGGTATAGTGGGTAGAGTGGTTCAGGCTGTGTGTGTGCTCAGTTGTGTCCGACTCCTTGGACCGCATGGACTGTAGCCCGCCAGGCTCCTCTGTCCATGGAATTTTCCAGGCAAGAATACTGGAGCAAATTGCCATTTCCTACTTCAGGGGGTCTTCCCAAACCAGAGACTGAACCCACATCTCCGTCTCCTGCATTGGCAGGTAGATTCTTTACCATTGCATCACCTGGGAAGCTTGGCTTCAGCTCCAAGTAAGAGCAAATCCAACTCTATTGGCTTATGCAAGGAGGTAACTTATTGGGACACCCAGATGTAGGGAAAGCTTCAGGGACGATTTAGTCCAATGGCTGTGTTTCCACTTCTCCATGTTTTCCTCAGCTATGCCCTCCTCTGAGGGTCAGCTTTATCCTCAGACTGGCTCCCTTTGCAGCAACAAAGTGAGTATAGTATTAGTAGTTCTAGGTTTTACCTTTGACTATCATTATGACCAAAAGGAGAAAGAACATCATTTCTGGTAGCTTGCTTCTTGGTGCAGGGACCCTTCTTTCCCAGAACCTCCGCCTTAAGTCTCTGTCGCCCTCCCCACCCCCCACCCCACAATAGTAGCCTTCGCTTAGTCACATGGGTCAGTCGTTACGGCCAGGAGAGTGCTGTGTGCTGACCAGCCTAGGACTGGTTCCTGAACCAATTACTGGCATGAGGAATGGCATTATACCTGTTGGGTGAGGAATGAGGTACACCCAAGCTGGACAGGGCTTTGTGAGAAGGGGAAGGGAAATGGATTCTGGGCAGCCATCTGTAATATCCGTTATATGGGGGAAAATGTATTTCACAACATGGCAAGGTAGCCAGGTGAAGAGGACAGGTCGCCGTAGTTACGGGAGGCCAGACACAAGTCAGAAGTTAGGATTCTCAAAGGAGAATTTAAGGGGTGTACCTGGCAAGAAACTCCTGATCTAATAATAGATTTGCTGAAGCCCATCAGAGAGAACTTCAGTTACAGAATTAGTGCCACAATGTAAGAGGTTCACCAAGTACCAAAAAGTTAAAAGAACAAAACAATTGAATAAAAATAGAATAAATGATTTGCTTTGATCGTGACTTAGGAAGATTTCCACCCCCGTGTGGTTTTCGAAAGGAAGAAGCTCCAGGTGCTGGATCAAACAGTGGTAAATTCATAGAACGTACAGGATGTCCCTGGCCGGCTCCTCAGCTCCGCTACACCTCAGAATCACCCACAGGATGTGGTTCACACCCACAGCAGCTCTGTGTCAGGAGGACTGTGATAAAGCCAGAGTATTGGTAACTTTTTAAAAGCTCCCAAGGAGATTCCGATATGCAGCCAGAGTTGAAAACCACTGCTAGCTCACGAACAAGCTAGTCAGAAATAGTTCATCAAAAATGGCTGGCTTTTGATGGGGTGCAGAGGTGAAATTAAAGAACCATCAGTGTCAATATAAATATCTCTCTGTGACCTTGACTGTTGCCTGAGTGGCCATGTTTCACCAGAAGAGTGTTGTTGAAACCCTAGAAATTAAAGAATGGGTGGGGGAGGATAGGGGGTGGTCATGACCCTGTAATAGCCTTATTATTTGTTGGAATATACTTGTGAAAAAAGGAAATCAGTGGATTAACATATTTAAATAATTTTTAAATCTTTTTTTTTAAGTTTCATAATTAAGAACATTTAAAAAGTTGATTCACCATGTTTATAGTACTGGAGTTTTTTGTGGGGAGGGGGTGCAGGTGAAGGGATGTTTAACCATGTTTAGAAAATGGAACAGAAATAGGAGATACTAAAGAGCACTATTGCATGGGAACCTGGAATGTTAGGCCCATGAATCAAGGTAAACTAGAAGTGGTCAAACAGGAGATGGCAAGAGTGAACTAAAATGGACTGGAATGGGTGAATTTAATTCAGATTATCATTATATCTACTACTGTGGGCAAGAATCCCTTAGAAGAAATGGAGTAGCCCTCATAGTCAACAAAAGAGTCTGAAATGCAGTACTTGGGTGCAATCTCAAAAACAACAGAATGATCTCTGTTTGTTTCCAAGACAAACCACTCAATATCACAGTCTCTATGCCCCAACCAGTACTGCTGAAGAAGCTGAACAGTTCTATGAAGACCTACAAGACCTTCTAGAACTAACACCCAAAAAAGATGTTCTTTTCATCAGAGGGAACTAGAATGCAAAAGTCGGAAGTCAAGAGATACCTGGAGTAACAGGCAACTTTGGCCTTGGAGTACAAAATGAAGCAGGGAAAAGGCTAACAGAGTTTTACCAAGAGAAACCAAGAGAACACACTGGTCATAGCAAACACCCTCTTTCAACAACACAAGAGAAGACTCTACACATGGACATCACCAGATTTTTAATACCAAAATCAGATTGGTTATATTCTTTGCACCCAAAGATGGAGAAGCTCTATACAGTCAGTGAAAAGACCAGGAGCTGATTGTGGCTCAGATCATGAACTCCTTACTGTAAAATTCAGACCTAAATTGAAGAAAGCAGAGAAAACCACTACACCATTCAGGTATGACCTACATACAGCAAATCCCTTCAAGGGATTAGATCTGATAGACAGAGTGCCTGAAGAATTATGGACGGAGGTTCCTGACATTATACAGGAGGCAGGGATCAAGACCATCCCTAAGGAAAAGAAATGCAAAAAGGCAAAATGGTTGTCGGAAAGAAGAGAAGCTAAAGGCAAACAAGAAAAGGAAAGATACATTCATCTGAATGCAGAGTTCCAAAGAATAGCATAGAGAAATAAGAAAGCCTTCCTCAGTGATCAATGCAAAGAAATAGAGGAAAACAATAGAATAGGAAAGACTAGAGATCTCTTCAAGAAAATTAGAGATACCAAGGGAAATTTCATGCAAAGATGGACTCGATAAAGGACAGAAATGGTATGGACCTAACAGAAGGAGAAGATATTAAGAAGAGGTGTCAAGACTACACAGAACTATACAAAAAGATCGTCATGACCCAAATAACCACGATGGTGTGATCACTCACCTAGAGCCAGACATCCTGGAATGTGAAGTCACGTGGGCCTTAGGGAGCATCACTATGAACAAAGCTAGNCTAACAGAAGCAGAAGATATTAAGAAGAGGTGGCAAGAATACACAGAAGAACTGTACAAAAAAGATCTTCATGACCCAGATAATCACGATGGTGTGATCACTCACCTAGAGCCAGACATCCTGGAATGTGAAGTCACGTGGGCCTTAGGGAGCATCACTATCAGCAAAGCTAGTGGAGGTGATGGAATTCCAGTTGAGCTATTTCAAATTCTAAAAGATGATGCTGTGAAAGTGCTGCACTCTACATGCCAGCAAATTTGGAAAACTCAGCAGTGACCACAGGACTGGAAAAGGTCAGTTTTCATTCCAATCCCAAAGAAGGGCAATGTCAAAGGATGTTCAAACTACCACACAATGTCACTTATCTCACACTAGCAAAGTAATACTTAAAATTCTCCAAGCGAAGCTTCAGCAGTATGTGAACGGTGAACTTCCAGAGGTACAAGCTGGATTTAGAAAAGGCAGAGGAACCAGCGATCAAACTGCCCACATGCTTTGGATCATAGGAAAAGCAAGACAGTTCCATCTACTTCTGTTTTATTGATTACGCCAAAGCCTTTGACTATGTGGATCACAACAAACTGAAAAATTCTTAAAGAGATGGGAATACCAGACCACCTGACCTGCCTCCTGAGAAATCTGTATGCAGGTCAAGAAGCAACAGTTAGAACTGGACATGGAACAACAGACTGGTTCCAAATTGGGAAAGGAGTAAATCAAGGCTGTATATTGTCACCCTGCTTATTTAACTTATATGCAGAGTATATAGTATTTCGTATATAATATGAAATGCTGGGCTGAATGAAGCACAAGCTGAGATCAAGATTGCCGGGAGAAATACGAATAAACTGCTACCCAGATGACACCACCCTATGGCAGAAACTGAAGAGGAACTAGAGAGCCTCTTGATGAAAATGAAGGAGGAGAGAGAAAAAGCTGGCTTAAAACTCAACATTCAAAAAACAAAGATCATGGCATCTGGTCCCATCACTTCATGGCAAATAGATGGGGAAACAATGGAAACAGTGATAGATTCTATTTTCTCAGGCTCCCAAATCACTACAGATGGTGACTGCAGCCATGAAATTAAAAGACACTTGCTCCTTGGAAGAAAAGCTATGACCAACCTAGACAGCATATTAAAAAGTACAGACATTACTTTTCCAGCAAAGATCTGTCTAGTCAAGCTATGGTTTTTCCAGTAGTCATGTATGGATGTGAGAGCTCAACCATAAAGAAAGCTGAGCACTGAAGAATTGATGCTTTTGAACTGTGGTGTTAGAGACAACTCTTTGAAAGTCCCTTGGAGTGCAAGGAGATCCAACTAGTCCATCCTAAAGGAAATCAATCCTGAATATTCACTACAATGACTGATGCTGAAGCTGAAACTCCAATACTTTGGCCTAATGTGAAGAACTGACGCACTGGAAAAGACCCTGATGCTGGGAAAAATTGAAGGCAGGAGGAGAAGGGGATGACAGAGGATGAGATGGTTGGCTGGCATCACCAACTCGATGGACATGAGTTTAAGCAAGCTCTGGGAGTTAGTGATGGACAAGGGAAGCCTTGTGTGGTGTAGTCCTTGGGGTCACAAAGAGTTGGACACAACCGAGCTACCGAACTGAGCTGACTGAAAGAGTAAGAAAACACTTGGGTACTGACTGAATGGAGACGCATAAACTCTGAAGTCTCCCAGACACATGTGTACTGGAATTTGTGTCAATATATTATCAAACAGGAAGATTCTAGGGAACTCTCTAAAGTGAACTCCTTTGAGCAGAGAAATAAAGCCACAGAGATCATCTAAGAGAGGGAACTCAAAGACCCAAAGAAAACAGGTGAGTGCATTTCCGTGAGGCCAAGGTCTCAGGCAGAAAAAAAATCATCTAAATACAGTTAGCCAGACTTTCCTGGTGGTCCAGTGGTTAAGAGTCCACCTGCCAATGAAAGGGGCATGGATTCAATCCCTGGTTTGGGAAGATCCCACTTGCTGCAGAGCAGCTAAGCCCTTGTGCTTAGAGCCTGTTCTCCTCAACAAGAGAAGCCATGCAAAGAGAAGCCTGCACACTGCAGTGAAGACCTAGTCCAGCCAAAAAGAAAGAAGTAAATAAAACAAAACAAACAAACAAAGCCCGTTCCTGAAAGCCCAGGGGAATTCAGGTCTTTGAATGAATAAATGAATATCTACAGTTAGGCCTTCATATCTGCATATGTGGGACGTATGGGTAGACAAGGCTGATTGTAGTTCACCATTTATATGAGCTAGAACATCCAGTGGATCATGGTATCTTTGGGGGTCCTGGGACCAATCCTCTGCAAATACTGAGGGACAACTGTACAGTCATAGGCCACAGAGCCTTGAATGCTTAGTCACTGTCCAGACAAGGAGCCAGGGAAGTGTTGGAGACTGTTCCCTTCTGTGTTCACCAGGGCCACAAGGAGCTTCATTGTCAGACAGAGGGCCCCACAGGAAAGGGGAACACTGATGGCCCTGCAGCCAGAACTGTTGTCTGTTCTCTCTGACACTCAGGGTCACCAGGCAAAATTTTGTCGCCGAATACATGATTGGAGATCTCCTGGTGGTCTCATGGTTAGGATTCGGCACTTTCACTGTCATGGCTGGGGTTCAGTCCCTGGGCAGGGAACTGAGATCCCGCAAGCTACATATGTGCTTGTGCTTAGTCACTCAGTCGTGTCTGACTCTTTGAGACCCCATGGACTGTAGCCCGCTAGGCTTCTCTGTCCATGGGGATTCTCCAGGCAAGAATACTAGAGTGGGTTGCCATGCCCTCCTCCAGGGGATCTTCCCAACCCAGGGATCAAACCTAGGTCTCCCACGTTGCAGGCAGATTCTTTAGCAGCTGAGCTACCAGAGAAGCTACCATGCAAACTGTATAGTGTGGCCAAAAGGAAAAATGAATACATGAGTAAAAAGAGGCTGGCCAGGCAAGATTTTTTGTTTGTTTCTAAATATTTATTTATTTGGCTGCATCGAGTCTTGGTTGTTGTGGCATACAGGCTCTTTGTTGCAGCAAGCAGGCTTCATTGCCCCACAGCATATGGATCTTAGTTCCCCCACCAGGGATCGAATCCATGTCTCCTACATTTGATGGTGGATTCTTAACCACTAGACCACCAGGGAAGTCCCAATGGCCAGCAGTTTTAGAAGTCATTTTATAAACTTGTGGAAATAGTCGATCTTCCAAGGATGAGAATTCTGCTTACTTCTGAAAGGAAGGAGGTGGAAGGCAGTCTTGGCATCACCACTGCTAAGTCCTTCCAATGCCCAGTGAGCCCCAGGCAGAGACGCTCCGAGCCTGGGAGGCTAAGGGGTTAATTCAGAGCCTCTCAAAAGAAGCAGGATGTGGACCAAGAAGGAAAAAAGGAATTTTGAAAGGGATTAAACAGGCGTGAGTTAGGACTCAACTGAGGCTAGGGCAACTCTGAGTGCTTCTTTTAGAACCATCTCCTGGGTTCTCCCTTGTTGCTGAGCCCTGGTTTATCTTGAATAACATCAACAACAATAAACAATAATGACTTCGTCAGCATTTACTTGATTCTAGATTAATACAACCTACTTTACATGCATTACTCCTTCCATCCTCATAACAGCTCTAATTTTCTTCCTTTTCATGCCAAAAAAATGAAAGTTCAAAAAGGTAAGCTGCTTATCTGAGCCCAACAGTGGGAGAATTGGGATTCCAAGTCAGATCTGTCTGGTCCAAAGTTACCTTAAAGCCACTTCTAAAGAGTTACTTTAGAAGCCCTGGTCAGCTTCTAAATTGCCCTCTCTCCCATCCTAGCAAGTTTGACCTGGAAGGAGCTACCTTCCAGCCAGTTTGGCTTCCTGAAAAGAGATGATTTTGTGAAAATGCTTATGCCTATATGTGGACTAATAAATTTTCACACTCTTCTGAAAACCTCCTTAAGTGGCTTACAAAGATGCATAAAGTCCTTCAGGCTCATAGCAGGTGCTCAAAAAAGGTTTGTTTGGTTGGGATCTGCTCCAGGGTGAGGTTGGTGGGTGAGAGCTTTAGAGGAGCAAGAAGCAGAGCTGCGTGTGGGAGAAGGGTGACCCACAGGGAAAAGGTGACTCCTGAGAGACAGAGGGGAAAGTTCCCTGGGCCCTCTCACCTGTTGTACTAAATTTCTGGTTGTTGAACAATGTGGCTACAGTCAAGAATCCTGCTGCCTGGCCCATCATCTAGGAGGCGTTAGCTGGAGCCCCATGGGTTCTACGCTATGGATGAATCTTTGAATATTTTCTGTAAAGTAAAATTGAGTTCAGGACTCCTCACTGGCTCAGAGCTTTGTGGTAAAATTGTAATCTACCTTTATCCGTAAAATGTTAATAAACCTTTGATCTGTAATTGCCCTGTCTTTATAAGGTCAGTCTCCTAAAGAAAGTGAGAACATCTAAGGTGGCATGGAGAATGTTTTCCAACGGGGAAATTTATAAATACTTGAAAAATATTCCCAAAGAAATTCTCTTTTGTACTTACAGTCTGACCTATTGTTCTAAACACTTCCTCCGAAAGTGCATTCATCAGGGATGTTCTTTTCTTTTGTCTTTAGTGGAAAAGGCTACCATCCGACCAGCTAAAAGCATGGACTCACTGTGCTCAGTGCCTGTGGAAGGTAAGTCTCAGAGCTGGCTTGGGAACTGGGGATCACAGCTGGAGGAGTGGTGCCACCACAGAGGACTTGCTTCATCAACCCCAGAAGCTGCTCATCTTGTCTAGCTCACACGCAATCCCCCAGGCCCAGATTCCTCCCTGACCCTGAACTTCAGATGCCTGCATAGCCCCTTCTCCCAGAGGCCTGTTTCTGCAGCCTTCCTCCAACCATAGCTGGAGACAACAGCCTCTTGACATTCCATCCTGAAGCCGGTGATAGATCAACACCTGAAAACTAAGGCAGAAGTGGCTCCCTCTTGGGGCATAAGGAAGAGTTTTGAGTTTTGGTGTTTCCATAGGCATTGTCTTCATTGTGTTTGTCAACTCAGGATTCTGAGTTGGGAGATTCCTTCCTTCATTCATTCATAACACCGACGGCACCGGCCTGGCACACAGCTGGTCCTCGCTTATTGGAGTAGATGCGGTCGCAGCTGCGTGCCAGCCGACCCCTGTCACCAAAGCAGCACCTCACCACGGTGGTTCTTACAGCTTCAGCCTTAAGAGGCTGACGTCCTGTCGCCCTCGCTTCTGTGTCTGTTAACTAACAAGCTGACAAGCGTTTTTGTAGCTAGCAAGCATTGCTACAACTTGCAAGACCCAGGGTGTTTAAACTCCCCCATACTTAAACCACAGCTTTTCAGTCCCTTTAATACAAGATATTTTGCTCTTTGATAAATGAGGCAGCCTGAAACAAAACAGAAAATCTTTAGAAACGACTTCCACAAAATAATTCTAAACTTGTGAAATATTCAGTGAGGTCTTTTTAAGCGGACACGATCCTTTTAGCGTTTTCTCACCTTTATATTCATCACTTTGCTTGGTCTGAAGCCTCTTGGGGGCAGTTCTTGCCCAGTTTTGCAGAATTTAATATTTCAAAAGCTAGGTCACCACTTCCGTGGGCTTTGGGGAAGTTATCTAACCTCTCAAGTCTCATTTCCTCATGAGTTCAGGGAGATAATTACACTTCTCCTACAGAGTGTTTTTAAGAATTTTAAATCCAATATTATCTAAGATGTAGTGCTTTGTGAAAATTCTTTTCCAGATCCCTGGCAATTCAGTTACTGTCCCCTCAGCTTCGTTATTTCCCATACAGGCTTTTCTTTGACTTCACTTCTCAGTCAGTCAGGAACTCACTCCTCACAGCTGTGCTTTCTAACATTTGATTAATTTACATTTCTAGTTTCTGAGCCTCTGAATCAGCAGGAAGAAGCCTAGGAAAAAGTGGAAAGGTCTAGCTGAGGACAGCATCTCTTTCCTTGCTGGGAAATCTAACCCCTGTCTGGGTCCATCTGCCAGAGAAAACTTAAATAAGTTTTAAAATGAAACAAGACTTTATTATTTTGGCCTTTTTGTCTTCACCTTCATTTTGAGCAAACATCATTTTGTCATCTCCCATCATCTTTTTATTTTTTCATGATCTACATTTAATGCTTGGTGGATGACTATTCCATTTAGCCATTTCAGCAGTATCTTTCTTTTGGAAACTGCTCTACCTGCAAAGTTTAACTCAGATACATGTGTTGTTGTTCAGTTGCTCAGTCGTGTCTGACTCTTTTGACCCCATGGACTGCAGCATGCCAGGCTTCCCTGTCCTTCACTATCCTTCCCTGTCCCAGAGTTTCCTCAAATTCATGTCCATTGAGTCGGTGATGCCATCCAACTATCTCATCCTCTTTCGCCCCCTTCTCCTCCTGTCCTCCATTTTTCCCAGCATCAGGGTCCTTTTCCTGTGAGTCAATTCTTCACATCAGGTGGCCAAATTATTGGAGCTTCAGCGTCAGCATCAGTCCTTCTGGTGAATATTCAGGGTTGATTTCCTTTAGAATTGACTGGTTTGATCTCCTTGCAGTCCAAGGGACTCTTAAGAGAGTCTTCTCCAGCACACAATTTGAAAGCGTCTATTCTTCAACTTTCAGTCTTCTTTATGGTCCAACTCTTACATCCATATGTGACCTCTGGAAAGCCATAGGTTTGACTATGATACCCGTGACACAACAGCAGAAGGTTCTATCAAGATATCATAACAAAATTCTGTGCACATGTTTCCTCTTGTCAACCAAATGTTATGTACCTGTCTGTATTAGGATAGCTATAACCTTACTGATGAGCTTTCCTCCTGGCTCAGTGGTAAGGAATCTTCCTGCCAGTGCAGGAGACACAGTTTCCATCCCTGGGTCAGGAAGATCCCCAGTGGAAGGAAATGGCAACCCACTGCAGTATTCTCGCCTGGGAAATCCCTTTGGCAGAGGAGCCTGGTGGGCTACAGCCCACGGGTCACTAGAGAGTCGGACACGACTTAGTGACTAAACAACAACAACATCCCTTACTAGCATGCTGTGCCTTTCCAGTCTTGCCAGTATTCAAGTGTTGTGTGCTGGCCCTTCCTGGAAATCTCTGCAGCGAGGCCTGTACTCAGACTGCTGACCAGGTTTGTTTGCTTTTTCACTAGGGAAAGAAACCAAAGGAAATTTCAGTCGAACCGTCACCACTGGTGGATTTTTCATCCCAGCAGTGAAAATGCACTCGACTAGCACTGGCAGCTCCTGTGACCTCAGCAAGCAGGAGGGCGAATGGAGCCAGGAGGGGATGCCAGCAGGGGCAGAGGGTGGCTTTGATGTGAGCGGAGACCGAAGCCAGCTGCAGGGGGCTCAGGCCCGGGCCCCGCCTGAGCAGCTGAAGGTGTTCCGACCCATCGAAGATCCCGAGAGTGAGCAAACAGCCCCGAAGATGCTGGGCATGTTCTACACCTCAAACGACAGCCCCAGCAGATCTGTCTTTACCAGCAGCCTATTCCAGATGGAGCCTTCTCCCCGTCACCAGCGCAAGGCCCTGAACATTTCCAAGCCCTTTGCCGTGTCTGTGCCACTCCGTGTATCAGCTGTCATCAGCACCAACAGCACCCCATGCAGAACCCCCCCAAAGGAGCTACAGTCTCTTTCCAGCCTGGAAGAGTTTTCTTTCCAGGGCTCAGAGAGTGGAGATTGGCCTGAAGAGGAGAAGCCACTGAGTGCTGAGACTTCTATAGGTAAAATGGGAGGAGAGGGTCTCTTTCCATTGCAAGAGAGGAGAAACCAGACTTAAACATTGTCTTGTTGCAAGACAATGTAGTGAAGTGGTTAGAACCATGGGCTCTGGAGCCAGACTGCCTGTTACAAGTCCAGGCTCAGCCATTTTGCTATACAGTCTTCAAGAAGTTTACATAACCACTCCATCCCTCAGCTTCTTGATCTGTAAAATAGGAATATTAAATTGTGAATATTAGTTAATATATATAAAGCTCTCAGAACAGGGTCTAGTACATAGCAAGTACTATGTAAATGTTACTTATTATTATTTTATTCCTTCACATAGTGAGAAGGAAGGGGAGGGAAGCTTACGGAATGGAATGCAGAGCTGGAATTGGGGATTCAGCTCTTTCAGACACAATCCCTCCATCCACCCATCCCAAATTTCTACCTCACGTCTGCCGGGAACATGGCTAGCAGCCTGAGCAACAAGAAGGAGCATCTACCTCTCAGTTTCCTTGTATCAAACACAGCAAGGACTCTGATTGGGTCTGCTTGGGTCACGTGCCCGGCCTTGGGCCAATCACTGTGGCTGGATGAATAGGAGTCTAAGATTGGCCAAGCTTGAGTCTCTGGGCCCTGTCTGGAGTAAGAACCAACAACGTCCTGTGAGCAACACAAAAGGGAAATAATGAGAACCTCAGAGGAAAGGATGACTGAGAGACCAACCAACAGATTCTCATTGTGGTTTAAGAATATTTCTATTTCAATTAATATTAGCTAACTTTTTCTGATTACTTATCATGATGTCAGGTACTGTCCTAAGGGTTCTGCATGTGTTATCTCATTTCTCCTCACAACAACTCCTTGAGGTTATTATATAGTTACTATTATCCCTGTTTGCTAAGAGAGGAATTTGTTAACTTGCCTAAGGGCTCCTAGCCAAGACATATAAAAGTCAGGATTTTAATCCAGACTTTTAAAAAATCCAAGCATTCTGCCATGCTCCCTCTCATGTTTGCTACGGGCTGCAGGGTTACAAAGATTCTTAAAATGCAATCCTTTCCCCTTAGCAAGCTCACAGGCTAGGAAGGGAAGCTGAAACCCTGCGCCCTCCTTCAGCACAGGGTCAACTGGTAGAAGTAGCCTAACACCCTCCTTGGGCTTTTTTTTTTTTTTTCTTTTTTGAGACTTTATTTTTTTAATTGAAGTATGTGTTAATTTTTGCTGTACAGCAAAGTGATTCAGTTATACATACATATACATTTTTAATATTCTTTCCCATTAAAGTTTGTCATGGGATGTTGAATATAGTTATCTGTGCTATACTGTGGGACCTTGTTGTTTGTCCATTCCATATATAAAAGTTTATCTCTATCAACCCCATCCTCCCGAAACCCCTCCCACTTGGCAGGCACAAGTCTGTTCTCTATGCCCACGAGTCTGTTTCTGTTTTGCAGATAGGTTCATTTCTGTCATATTTTAAAGAATTTTTTTGACGTGGACCATTTTTAAAGTCTTTCTTGAATTGTTACAATATTGTTTCTGTTTTATGTTTTGGTTTTTTGGCCACAAGGCTTGTGGGATCTTAGTTCCCCAACCAGGGATTGAGCCCACACCCTGTACCATATAAGGTGAAGTATTAACCACTAGACTGCCAGGGAAGTTCCCATTTGTGTCATATTTTAGATTCCACATTCAAGTAATATCCACATACAAGTGATAGCAGATGGTATTTGTCTTTCTCTTTCTGACTTACTTCACTTAGGATGATAATCTCTAGCTGCATCCATGTTGCTGCAAATGGCATTATTTCATTCTATTTTATGGCTGAGTAGTGTTCCATTGTACCTATGTGTCACATCTCCTTTATCCATTCATCTGTTGATGGGCATTAGATTTTCCCACATCTTGGCTATTATGAATAGTGCTGCTATGAATGTAGGGGTGCATGTATCTTTTTCAATTGTAGTTTTGTCTGGATATATGCTCCGTTGGGCTTTTTGAATGAGGGAGCACATAAGTTCCCAAAGTGTTAGGAAAGAGGGGTTCAGAAAAGAGATCAATAGCATGAAGCAGTCCTCTCAGGAGCTTCTAGAAATCCTTCTCAGAAGTGGTGACATTTGGGCCTTCATTAACGTGTAGGACTTTTTAATGCAGAAGATATGGAAAAGGGAGTTCTGCACCAAGAGGGCCTGGACCATTATGAGAAGCGTCTAGATTTTGGACTCCAGCTGGAAGGGTCCAGATTTGAGCTTCACCACTTTGGGGCAGCATGAGATCTGGTTGGTATCTCTGAGCCTGTTTCTCTTCTGCAGAGTGGAGATGGCTCCTGTCTCAAGGGCTGGGATGAGTTCTGCACGACAGATTGTTCATGAAATGCCTGCTTCGAGTGTGGCCCTCAGAGGACGCTCAGTAAACATTCTCCTCCCCTTTCTCTTCAGGATGGGGCATAGAGGAGTAAAAACTCAGGGGTGTTAAGTGATACCCGATCTGGAGATTGCTCTATGGGCTGGTGTGGGTGGAACAGGGTGGGGGCTAGAAGAGGAAGTGAAACCTTTGAGGAAAAAAGTGTTTCTAAAGGTTTTTATGTGACTGGTTGTCCTTCTTACAAGAGAGGGTCCCCAGGCCCCAAGGGGTCTTTGGCAGACAATCTGTTATCTCCCCCCCCCTCCTTCCATCTCTCGAAATCAGAATCCCCAGTCTGTATCAAATTGGTCTTGGAAAGACACAGGTGGAGGCTCCAGCCTGCTTCCCTGACTGTGACTAGTGACAGCCAGGGCAGAATGAGGGACCGAATAGGAGGCAGCCATGTGAATCTAGGACCAGTGGCCAGAGGGAGATGCCAACAGGGACATTGCGGGGCGGGTGGGGGGCTCACCTTTGTCTCTGGTGGGGTTAGGTTAACATCGGTTCTAATTACCTTCTTTCATAATATTCCAAATGAAGAACTCCGCCTTCCTTAATATATTATTTTTTTTTTATTTCTTCTGTGCAATAGCAATAGTTAGAATTAAGACAATTTTCCAAGTAACCCGATTCAAAGTTTTCGTCACTCTGCTCAAACCCATTCTTCTACTTCTGGCCAAACTTCTACTTCTGTTTCATGTGCCAAAACTCTCATGGCCATGCTGACCTTCAAGGGAGGCTGAGGAGCGTGGCTGACTGGATGGCCAGGTACCTAGCTAAACCTGAGCGGCTGAGATGGTTCGATTTCAAAATGAGGAAGAGAAAGGATACTAGGGGACATAAGACGTCTCTGTCTCCACGGTCACCCACTTCGTATATAAAGCATCCCGTGCTGGCAACCTGACAATGCCCCTCCTCCTCTTCTGAGCTACAGAGACTCCTCTACAGCTTACAAGTATCCAGCCACCACAAGTACCGGACTCCTAGTCCCTTACACGATAGTTCTTGACGTAGGTACTGCCTCTGTGCTGAGAAGCTTAACCCAGGGATGGGCGTCACATACGAGTGGAAAGGAAATGGTAACCTGATGGCTTGGCCACACACAGGTAATAACAGTGAATGCTGTAGGAAGTGGAGAGGGAGAGCATAGTCTGGGGAGGCTCCAAAAGATATGTTATTAGGTTAATATCTTGAAATGGAGAAGGTTTGAGTCTCAGGAAGGACCAGAGCAGGGGAGTATAAGGCCAGTCTGGGGTACTGGGTCTGCTCAGTGTCTACCCCGGGAGTAGGAGGAGAGTGGACATGTGGCCGGGCCAGAGTGAGGAGGGCTTTGAGCAGGACAGAGAGTGATCTGAACAAGCTCACACCTAATGCAGGCCTTTCTTCCACTCCTCGCTTTAAGAGTCTATGGTCAACAAATGGAAGATCCCGAGCTTTGCAAAAAGAGACACTGGCCAACATCCAACTAAGAGATCTTAGTAAAAGGGGAAGAAAATACTTTTTTTTAATCTCTGATGCACTGCCCCTTTACCCAGAAGTTTCACTTCCAAGAATTTGTCCTAAATAAGCAGCTGCACAAGCACAAAATGTGTATGTGCATCGTGGCATTATTTACAATAGCAAAAGACAGGACACAACTAAAGCGTCGTCTTTAGGAGATGGATGGAATGACTAGGAGGCACTCCCATTGTTGAGTTCCATGGGGTTCCTAGCTTTGTGAGCCCTGCACCACTTCCTCAGACTCTCATGCATCTGCCAGGGATGGTTTCTTTGCACACAGATGGTATTCTGTCTCAAGTGTCTGCCTTGTTTTTCTGGTTTTCTGCCTCAGGGCTTTTTCTGAAGGGAGACTCTTACCCAGCCCTTGCTCAGGAAGGCCCAGAAGTGTGGAGTTAACTAAGGCAGCTGTCAAGCAGTAGGCGATGGGAGTCAGTGGGCTAATGAGCCTGCTGCCCACCCTTGGTGGAATAACTCTGGGGCACATTTCCTCATGGCTCTTCAGAGGGTCACCAAGGACTGCATTCTGGTTGCTCTGGTTGTGGTAACCACTTTATTGACATTTCCTCCATCTCTATCTCACCTCCTCACTCCTGTTAACAGGGACCACTTTTCAAATAAGCTGCCTGCTGCCAGGACCTTGACTAAGGCTCTGTTTTGAGGGGAACTCAAACTCAGCCACATCCTAAAGAAAGTGAAAGTGAAAGTTGCTCAGTCATGCCCATCTCTTTCGTGACCCCATGGACTCTACAGTCCATGGAATGCTCCAGGCCTGAATACTGGAGTGGGTAGTCTTGTACTTCTCCATGGGATCTTCCCAACCCAGGGATTGAACCCAGGTCTCCTGCATTGCCGGTGGATTCTTTACCAGCTGAGCCACAAGGGAAGCCCACATCCTAAAGAACAGTCCATTTCGTTATATACTAACATGGCATAGACTTCAAGATAGGTTCTTAAGTAAAAAATGCAAAGCAAGAACAGTATAGATCACATGTGTAATATAGATCATATTACACATTTGTGTAATAAAGGTGGGGAATAAAAAATAGATGGTACAAGCATCTGCTTCTCTATGCAGAAATGAACTATGGCAGAATAAACCAGAAACTAATAAAAATGGTTATCCCTAGGAGACAGTGAGGGTGTGGGACAGACTGGAAGCAACACAGGGGTGAAAGCTAAACTTTTCTGAGGTCATATAATTTTAACTTTTCAATTCTGTAGTTGTTTTACATATTCAAAAACTAAATTAAATTTCAAAAAAACAAGCCTGCCAAGTGGCAGGCAGGAGAAAACAGCACTGTTGTTAGGTCTGAAGTGTTACTCGTTCTGACATCAGGATGCTGTTGCTGGGTCTGCCTGAGCTTCAAGGCCATCATGTGGTCAGAAGTCTTGAGTTAAGACACCAGCATAACTAGTGGCAATGAAAAGAATTTGTTCTTAATAAACTTTCCTGAGCTTGTACTCTATGTCAGACTCTATACTAGGCGCTTTGCCTCCTTAATCTTCTTTATCTTCACAACAGCCCTGTAATATATTATTATATAGTATTATGCCATGTACCAAGATTACAAGATTCATTGAGAAACTAACATTTGAACTCAGGCTTCTTTAATTCCAATGCAAATAATATCACTGAGGCTCTTCCATACAACCAGCACTCTGCAAGGTATGGAGACTTTATCCTACACTGTGGAAACAGCCTTCTATGGTGAAATAGGACCTTCTTCATGAAAGGCAGTAGGGGCCAAATATGAGATCTGCTGCCTCTACTGTCTCTCTCTGCTGTTTAAGAGCAGAGCTTAATCACTTTAGATGTAAATACACATCCAAGTGAATGTGCAGGTAATCCCTGAGAAGAGTCACATAGGAAGCTGCAGTCATAATCATAATACATCTTTGTAGCTTGGTGTAGATAACAGATTTCTGTGACCTTAGACAGCAAGCAAAAGACTGGATTAGTACCAGTTTTCTCAACCTCAACACTACTGACATTTTGGACTGGGTAACTGTGGGGTCTTGTCTTATGCTTTGTAGGATATTTAGAAGTGTTCCTGGCTTCCACCCACTAGATGTCAGTAGCCACTTACCCCACCTGGTTGCAACAACCAGCAGTGTCTCCAGACGTTGCCAAATGTCCCCTGGAGAGGGGAGGAGTCCATGGTTCCCAGTTGAAAACAACTGGACTAGATGATCTTCGAGGTCCCTCCCACTTCCAGCGGTCTGAGACTCTGGGATCTGAGGACAGACCATTGATAGGAGCAAAGGGTAAAGAATGTGAGGGAGTAATGAGCTGGGAGAATCCACTCCATCCTTGTGAAGCAGAGCTAGTCCAGGACTATGACTGTGCTGGGAACGGCCTCTCTTGACATGGAGTCTCCTTCAGCTGATACCTCTTATCCTCATTGCAGCATCTGTACCTAAGAAGGCAGCTCTCGAGAATACCAAGCCAGGACCAGACACGGTGAGAACACTGGAGTGCAGCAAAGGCCTTCCCCTGGAGCCAGGCACCCAAGTGGAGGAGAAGAAAACCTCAGAAAGCCCCCTGGGCTTTCAGCATTCAAGTGAATTAGAAAAGAAGCTGGATGCAGAGAAGGTGGTGGAGGAGAGTGGAGAGGCCGGCCAGGTGGCGGCCAGTGCTCTGCAGGAGAACCCTGGGGCCAGAGCCGAAGCAGTGTTTCTCCATGAGATGGTAAGGTAGACTCACTGCCTGGTCCAGTCAGTAGGGTCGTCTTTTTCTCAAGGGCTCTTGGTACAGTTTAAAGTTTTTTGTTGCTGTTTGTTTATTTATTTGAAGAACCAGTTTCTGCCGAAGAGACTTTAGGGCACAGCATTCTAATCAGGTCTGGGATTTTTTTTTTTTTCTGCAGTGAACTTTTCAGGGGTCCTGTGGTGATAATAAGTAACCATTCAGCTCAAATTCCCTAGGACAAACTCAGCTCTAAATATTTCTGACCTGAAGTCACCATAAATCAGTAATTTTTCCTGGGACTGTGATAACATTCAAACCAGAAAGCAGGACAAAACCTGCTTGTCATGTCCTGGTCCCAAATATGATGACCACTCATGGGGTCCAGCTCTCTTCTTCCAGACATTCTGGATAGACAGTTATCTATGCTTGTTTGTAAAAATCTTCCGTAAGATTTTTAGGATCTATTCCTTCCTCCTCTGGCTCTGCAGAACTTTAAACACGTATGCCAGAGCATACTGAACCTTTTCCACCTTTCAGAGGTGGGATTTTCCAAGGTTCTGGGGGAAGGGATATCGTTGCTTAAGCTGAAGTTTGAGGAGATTTTCCAGGGACACCGAGAGAGGAGTCTTGCATTTGGGAAATAGCTCTGGTGACCTGAGTGTGACCTGGAGGAGTATGCCAGAGGAGAAAAGAACTCTGCCTTTTAAGTAGCTTTCAGGAACTTGGTCTCTGGGACGGGTATAAAAGGCTTATGGGCTGAAAGTCAGGGCAGTGCAGGGCCACCACAGTGGCCTCTGGAGGACTGACTAAGGGTTCCTGTAAAGTATGTTTATATTTATATAGAGAGAAAGATCCAAAGATTATTTTGGGAATTGAATTCTGGGAGTGATACAGTATGAATGACATTGCTTTGAGATGCAGATGAAGTTTATGCTAGGAGAACCAGGCTGGATTCATGAGAATAAGTAAAAGCAGCAATTCATTCATTCATTTAAAAAACATGTATTAAATACCTATATTGTGTGAGACACACTGCTGAGCACTGGGATCACTACTGTGTATAAGATGATCACCTTCTCTGTCTTCTTGGAGCTGACAGCTTAATAGACAGATCACGAACCAAGTCTTTTCTAGGATGCTATGGAAGTATGGCTTCTGTGGGAGCATGTCACAGGAGGGCTCAACCTAGTCAGAGGGAGGAGGGGGCTCATGGGGGTCAGGGAAGGCATGTCTGAAGAATAGATATTTCTATTCAGAGCTTAAGCTAGGAGAAAGGGGTAGGGGGCAGAATAGGGAGGGAGAGACTCCCAGGCAGAAAGAGTAAGATGCGCCATGAATCTGAAATGGGACAGAGCTCAGAACATTCAAGGAACAAGAGCAAGGCTGGAGAATGGGAACATGGACTAGAAAAAGTGAGGCTCAGAGCAAAGTGTGGGTCACGTCATGCAGGGTTGCTTGGAAGGGATTTGGAGCTCAACCTAAGGGCAATGGAAACTCTTCTGATTTACTCAGAATTTTATACTTTAAAAAAGAACAACTATTTTATTATTATTTATTTTTTGTTGCGGCACCTGGGCTTTCCCTGATCGTTGTGATTGGGGGCTACTCTTCACTTTGGCTTCTCATTGTGGTGGCATCTCTTTTTGTGGCGCACAGGCTCTAGGCATAGGGGCCTTGGTAGTTGTAGCGCTTGGGCTCAGTAGCTATGGCACACAGGTGTTAGTTGCCCATGGCATGTGGAATCTTCCCATACCAGGAACTGAACCCATGTCCCCTGCATTGGCAGGTGGATTCTTAACCACTGTACCACCAGGGAAGTGCCATTTTGCTATTTTTCATCCTTTTTTCTTTTAATATGTATCATCTCTTTTTTCCATGTGAAATATGTATTTCTTCAGTAGTAAGAAAGGATTCGTTTTACAAGGCAACAATGAACAGGGATTAAGTGCTTATGTTCTGGTGTAGACTAACCTAGATTTTAATCCTGATCTGCTGCTGTGTGACTTTGGCAAAATGTTGAATCTGTTTGAACATAGGTTGCCTTATCTCCAAAGTGGGAGTAATTACAGTAGCATTTACCTTTTAGGGTTCTTGGGACAATTAAGAAAACACGTTTAAGGTGTGTTGTGGTACACCGTAAGCATTAACAAACATCCTCAGTTACCATTAGTGCTGTGTCCTTTGTGTGCTGGGGTAGTGCAGCCGTAGTGCAGTCCCTTCTCTCCCTGGGAAACTGCGCCCAGTGTCTTTGGCTCTAAAGTAATCAGTTTCTTGATGTTTTTCAGGATGAAGATGATCTGGTCAACGCCCTGATCTGGTCTGAGATTCAACAGGAGCTGAAAATTATTGAATCTGAGGAGGAACTCTCCTTGGCACCACCTGCGCTAAAGATCAGCCCAACTCAGCCTATTCTTGAATCTAGTCCAGGGCCTTTTGCTTCCCTGGAGAGCCCTGGGAGCTCCACCCCAACTCCAGTCTCCGCCCCTCTGGGGGAGTGGACTAAGAATCAAACCAATCAGAGCACACTGGGCACTTCCACAACAGCCAATAGAGAAAAGCTAGAGACAGCCAGCATCCTCCCTAGATCTGAGCCAGAGCTCGAAAAGGGCCAGCGCCCAGACCCTGCCAGCCTGACTCCTCTGGAAATAGTTCCATTGGAGAAGTCTTCTCCACAAGCAATGATGGAAGTGGGAGCCCCAGGGAATCTGTCTCCTCTGCTCCCACCTGCTCCCCCCCCTCCAACACCTTTAGAGGAGGAACCTCGAGTCCAGCTATTGAAGAATGGCCCTGAGAGAGAAGACTCATCTGAGAATTTGAGAACCAATCCATATGCAGACCAACTGAAGTCCAAAGGCAGCCCTGGGATCCCCAGTCTTTGTCAGGGAGACAAGGCCTCTTCAGAAGAAAGTGAAAAGCAAAATTCAAAGAGTGCTGCTCCTGAGTGCAAAGGCTCTCCCTGCCCAACCAGGGAGGCCGAGATTTCCCCACAAGGAGAGGAGGACGCAGCCCACTCAGTACAGGAACCCTCAGACTGTGATGATGACGACACTGTGACAGACATTGCCCAGCATGGCCTGGAGATGGTGGAGCCCTGGGAGGAGCCCCAGTGGGTGACAAGTCCCCTGCACTCACCCACCCTTAAAGATGTACAAGAGACCCAGTTGCAGGGCCCCCAGGGCCACCGACTAGAAAAGAGGCTTTCTCACAGGCCCAGCCTTCGCCAGAGCCGTTCTCTAGATGGCAAAACCATGGTTAAGAGCCAGTGGACGCTCAAGAGTTCCTCCTCCAGCAGCTGTGCTGATCTTGAAGCAAAGAGGAATTCCAACCCCCTGCAGCCCTTGGCACCCAGGAGTGAGATTACTGGGTGGGATGAGAAAGCCATGAGGTCCTTTCAAGAGCTCTCTGACCTGAAAAGGACAGAGGTTCCTCCTAAGCAGAAGGCACCAGGTGGTTTACAGCTCACATCAGCAGAATCCAGCCCTGTCAGTCTAGCAGAAGGAAAGGAACCGGGGACACACGAGGGGCCACACAACCCTCGAGTTGAGCCTGGTGGTGATCCTGAGCCAGACAGCAGCAAGGAGAACTCACCTGGTGTGCAGGACCACACCTCACCTGGAGAGCATCCCCCTAAGTTCCAGCGCAAGAGCAGTGAGGGTGGGGCCCCAAAGGGGAAAAACAGGCCTTCGTCTCTCAACTTGGACTCCACCGTTCCCATCACTGACCTCTTCCGGTTTGAGAATGCAGCCTCATTTGGGTCACCTGAAGTGCACCTCTCTGAGCCAGGAGACCCAAAGGTCACATGGCTGACCTCATCTCATGGTAAAGTAGACCCCTGGAGGGTTTACTCCCAGGACGCTCCGGACCTGGACATGGTTGCTCATGCCCTGACGGGCCGCCGAAACTCAGCTCCTGTGAGTGTGTCAGCTGTGAGAACCTCCTTCATGGTCAAAATGTGCCAGGCCAGGGCAGTCCCAGTCATCCCACCTAAGATTCAGTACACTCAGATCCCACAGCCCCTGCCCTCTCAGAGTTCAGAGGAGAGTGGGGCTCAGCCCCTGGAGAGGAACCAAGAGGAAGCTGGCTCCACTGCTGGGACCTCTCAGAAACTTACCAAAGATGATTCTCTCTCCTCCTTGGAAAGCCCAAGGGAAGAAAAGCCAAAGCAAGATACAGGAGCCACTGAGTCCTTGCCAGTGGACACCACTGCACTTCACGCGTGCGAGGGATCCACTGTTCCTCCAGAACCAGGTTTGGCCAACCTGCTGACCACTCAGGATGCAGTAGTGCAGTGTAGGAAGCGCACATCAGAGACAGAGCCACCTGGGGACAACCTTCTATCTTCAAAAATAGAGCGCTCATCAGGGGGTTCTAAGCCTTTCCATAGGTCGAGACCAGGAAGACCTCAGAGCCTGATCTTATTCAGTCCTCCTTTCCCCATTATGGACCACCCACCCCCCTCATCTACAGGGACAGATTCCAAGGTCCTGCTGTCCCCTATCAGAAGTCCCACCCAGACAATTTCCCCCGGCCTGCTTTGCGGGGAGTTGGCAGAAAACACATGGGTCACACCAGAAGGGGTTACACTTAGGAATAAAATGACCATCCCTAAGAATGGCCAGAGGCTAGAGACCTCAACAAGCTGTTTTTACCAGCCCCAGCGGAGATCAGTGATTCTGGATGGAAGAAGTGGAAGGCAAGTAGAATGATATCAGTTCACCTGCTGGGACCTGAGAAAATGTCATGATTCATCTGGAAGTTATTACAAAGGCTCCTTGCCTATATTCCAGGCAGAGGTTATCCAAGTTTGGGGTTATTTTGGCCTCTTCTTCTCTTTAGCCTTTTGACCATTTGTTAATTAGGCCATTTGCCAGAAGAGAGGTCAGGGGAAGGACAAGAGATGACATTTAAATAAGCCTACTTGAGCAGGCAGGGAAAGTTCAGGTAAGGGAAAAGGATGAAATGCTGGCCGCCCTTGATATGTGGGGCTTAAACACGTTGCATCTCTCCCCCATTGCCATTATCTAGTGCTGTTAAGAGGCAGATGTGAGAATATCTTTTGAAAGAGAAACCCTTTGCCTATGTTGACAAATGTTGCTATTGAGGTTTGAAGGCCTCCTATTTACTTCATGCTTTTTAATGCTCTTTAAAGCATGTGTTCTTTTAGACCAGTTTTCTGATAAGCTTTGTAAAAGTGTACTTATCCAGAGTAGAAGCAGGTTTGGAAATGCAAACTAACATACACTTCGATATCCAAGTGGGTGAATTTACCCATGCTTTCCCTGAATCCCTGCAGACCTGTCCCAGGTGGCTCCATACACCAGCATAGAAAATCAGAATGTATTCTCCAGAGCAGACTCAGACTGGTGGAATTCAAGAAGAGTTTCTGGGTCTGGCTTTTATTAATCTGGGACCTTACTGTCCTGCCTCTGATTTATAAATTCAGTAGTTGGGGAGGATGGGAGCTGAGCTGAGGGTTACCTCAGTGAAATGTGCTGAATCTTCATTTAGGTGTGTGATTGAAGTGATCTGCTCTCCTTCCAGTGTCTGAGTTCATGAACAGATGTCGTCATAGAGAAAAGCCTCGCACATAGGCAGAACTACACCCTACACTTGCAGTGCTTAAGTCAGTGGGACATTTGTAAAAAACACCTCTAGCTCAGCTTCAGTCTCCTTCCTGAGCTGGGATCTGAGCATAGGAGAAGATGAGGAGGGAACCCCAGGAGGAGAGAGAAGGACCCACGCAGAGCGGCCATCGTTTCTGCTTGATCAGAGCTGCGCTTCTTCACGCCGCCCTTCCTCATTGTCCCTCTGGGGCTGAACAGCAGCCTTGAGGCACTCCTCCCCTTTCCATAGTCCTCCTCACTCCCGACCCACCCCAGGTGCTCAGACTTGCTCTTCTCCTGTCTGTATGCAAGCGGAAGCAATAAACCAATCTGATCTTATTTTAGTTATTTAGAACATCAAGTGGTTCTTTCCAACTGTAAAGAGAAAGGAGGATTAACATAACCTGCTGACAGATTTTTGGTGCTTTTTCCAAAAAGGGCTTCTTCACGGGAGCCCTTCTCAAGGCAAAACCCGTCAAGGTATCAACACTTTCAGACCTTTGAGGACAATTATCTTGTTTTTTGAAACAAAGTATAGGACCTATTTTTAGCCCTGTGCACCTCTTCTCAGGTTCAAGGCTGGCTGAACTCTGTCCAGAAGCTCAGTCACTGCACATATTTCTCTTAAGAGCTAGCAGTACCTCTGGGCTGACCTCACCACTGAGGCTGGTACTGGGCTGGCTTAGGGGCTGAACTGAAGTTACCTCCTCTAGTGAGAAATTGGAAGCTGACGCCCTGCAACAGTTACGTATTGCTCTTTCTCCTCTTCCTGATAAGCCTTACTGAGTTTTGAAACCTTGTCCTATACCTTTTAAATCAGTATCTATGGCAGAGATAACTGGCAGGCCAGCCGAAGAGCTCTGCTCTCAGAGGGCACTGAGTGAGCAAGGGGAACAGTTAATAGACCTTTGGTCTGTGTTTTTTGCATTCTCATTGGGTGAGCAAGGTATCAGACCAACAGCCAGTGAGATGTAAACCCATAAGAAAAGTCCTTCAAGCACAGCATTTCCCCCCTAGGCAAGCAAGGTGAAGGAGTATAGTGGTGTCAGATGAGAAGGGCCACATTGATTTGAAAAGGACATTGCCGCCTTATCAAATGTGGCCAGTAGGCGGTATGTCAGTCTCAGTACACTGTGGTATCTACGTTTTGATAAAGATCATGTTCCAGTTAGGTGAGAGGAGGGAACTGCACTTTTCTTCACCATCAGAACTCTGAGCCGAGTAACTAGTTCATGATGATTTTAAATTTTTGTTTGTAAAACTTAGAGGATATATTTTAATTTGGGGATAGACTGAGAAGTCACCATTAACAAGTGAGTTCAACTTGAGGCACCCATGTAGATTTATTAAATGTCTGCCATGTTGCTTAGACTCTGACATCTTTCATTTGTAGCATCTTCAGGGGTTTTTATGTGTGGATGTCATCATGAAATAACAATTGAAGATATTCCCTACTCTGAGCTTTCCTGGCCAATCAATCCAGAAGGCCTTGGAAGCTGACTCATCTTCTTGGTCAATGTCCTGCTGCTAAAGTGTGGACCTTTCCATCTTCATAAGCTTCCCAGGGCAAGCCTGGCACTGATGACATTCCATTGCATGACAGAGAAAACTCATTACATTCATACTCTCTTGAAATTGTTCTCCCCAAATCTGAGATTACCTATTTGGATATCCACTTGGGACTGAAAAATGAACCCCTCTGAGAATGGCTGGATGGAAATTAGACTGCCTGCTTCTGTCCAGGGGAAGGAAGAGAAGAGGTGCTGCTGTTTATAGGAGGATCTACACAGTGCCCTAGATAGGGCTACAGAAACAGATTCTCAAACGGCTATTGGTCCTCAATACAGGGGTAGCTCAAATTCAACTACTGGTCCTCAACATGGGGGTGGCTGATTTAAAACTTGAATTTAAAGTGAAAAACATGCATATTCTATTGTTTCTTTCAGTGCTAATGGCTGCTTAAGAGGATGATAACCTATATTTTGGCAAAATGGCCCTCGAAAGCCAACCTTTTCCCCCCTGACTTTTTTGCCAAAATGTACCAGGTAGAAGGAATGTGGCTTTTATTCTCTGCTTCAAATGGACTATGAAGAGGCCTGACCAAAAACCCCATTAAGACACTGTTAGCCTAATCTAAGCCTTAAAATTCAAATTATTGGCCAAAGCAAAATTCTGTATTCTGGGGAGACTAAAAATGTAAACATCATCCTCAACAGACAATATCTGGTAAGATCTTAGTAATATTTGGGCACTTAAGAACTCTGAAATTCTTGAAGAATCTAATGAAAAGGGGGAGAAGGATGGTAGCAAATGAAATGGCCTATAAGCAACTAGTCGCAAGATTTAGACCCATTAAGTCACCAAATGAAAGCAGAAGGGGGAAACAAGTAGCAACTTAGCATCTTGTAATATGATTGCTAATAGTGTGCAAGTTACCCACTGACTTTAATCAAATTAAACACAATTACAAATCCAGTAGAAGGTACTAGGAAGACATTCAGCTGTTGAGAATTTTGCTTTGATCAATTGAAACAATTAGAGTGGTGACTAAGAATAAATAATTCTGAGGTTTTGCGTGGTCTTAATTAGTTTGGCTGTGAAATCCTCTTGGATCTTTGCAAATGAACCAGGTAACATCAGGGTTCCTATACTCCTTGAGAGGGGGTTTTACACACTTTCATTCATCACAAAAGGGGTTAACTCCTGTTGGTGATGAAGTCATAGGTCCAAGATATATTGTTACTTTCATGTCTAATGTTTAACACATGGTAATAACATTTGCCTCAAGTTGGGTGGAGCAGTCATTGTCTACACAGGCCTGTACTGCCTGAAAAGCTGTTGGGAAACTTGGGATTCGTCTGGGATTGTAATGGGAGAGGTTCAGGGAAGGCCCATTTCCCCCCAGGGACTGGTTAGAGTCATGTTCTAGCATGTACTATCTAATGACAACGTGAATCTTGGGGTTAAGTGTTGCCAGGAGCGTGATCTTAGGCATCTCCAGCAGGAAGATCAGTTCAAAATGTGGAATGACAAAGAATGTGTCCTCCTTTGTCAACACCTTCCTAATAAAGGTAGAAGAGGGAGCAAGTACCTTTCCAAGCATGGAGAAAAATGGGAGATGGTGGAAGCATGATGGCTTAAGATCAGGGTCAGTCCAGATGGTGTAAACTTGGGGCCACCACTGATTTGACTGACACACAGTAAATCTAGTAGCACTGAAGTTTATGAGCAATACAGGGATCACTTCTAGGAGGATGGTGGGTGTAGTTAAATATAAGAAACCCATGAAATACAGTCATGTGTTTTACTGGATGAGTCACAATCCTTTGCATTAACTTAATGCCATAGTACTTCCTGGCTTATAATTCTGTAAGGTAAAGCACTTTCTCAGAGTCTATCGGAAAGCCACATGATTTCAGCTGTTCGTTGAGCTTGATAAATGTTTCCAAAGATATAATCAAAATGTTTTTCTATTGATTAAAGAAGCATAAATATTAAACCTATCCATAGAGACATCTAAGTGTAATTAAAAGATTGTTATGCTTTAAAGTGTACTCTAATAAATGATATATAATGCTCACAATGGCACTATGAACTAGAGGACATGGGTCATCTACATCAATAATAGGAAAAGTGGATTATATGCCTTCTGGCTCATTGTTCTAGTTTGTTTTGATTTTTTTTTATTACTTCAAGGTTTGGTCTCCTCAAGGCAAAAATCCTGATGATTTGCTTCAGTAAAATTTTCTTGCTTTTGTTATCTTGCATTTTAATAATTGTCAAATATTTACAACTTCACTTTTACTGTTGCAGTCATACATGTCACCCAAGATACCCAGTATAAATCAATGGATGTTATAATGAAAAATGAGAAGAAAACAAAGCTATTCTCTGAACTCCACAGCTTAAGGAGTTATGTGGATCTGCCTACAGAAACGTGAACTCACGCTCAAGGTTTTCTATTACTCGAGTTAGGGAGGACTATTTGTTGCAGTGATTTTTGTTAATGGTGCTCTGAAGGAAAAGCAAAAGTTTGCTATCCTGGCATATATTACCTCAGAAGGGGGTTGCAGGGAAGGGGGAAAGGCACTCTGAGTTTAAATGGCAGGCCTTAAAAAATATGATACTGCCTAGGCTCACAACTTGGTGATATTTGCAGTGAAAAGCAGTTACCAAGAGGATTAAAATTCAAGCATTTTGGCAATATCCAATTTAGAACTTTATACCAGTCAGGCCTGCTCCTCTTCCTTCATTACCGTTATAAATGCCTTTTTTTCTTATGCACTCGCAGATCTCCACACTCCTGTTTCCCCCTCCTGAGTGAGCCCACCACCCTTCCCCATCTCCAGTCTGGCATCAACAGTTCCCCTCCTAATCTTTCCTCCAGTTCCTCAGGGTCCTCCCCTCCTTGCAGTCTCTTCACTGAACGTTGCCTCTACTTCTTCGACTTCAATAAAACTTTGACATTCACCTGAGGACAATTCTTTCTCTGTCCACTTCTCCCACATTACACAGACTAGGAAAAGCCCAGAAAATTTATCGTTTCCCACTCCTGCTTCTGCACCATTTCTTCCCATCTCATACAAGTCTCACTACTAGAATTTATGGTATCCAGCTATTTTAATTTTTCCATTCTTTGTGGCCCTGATGTAATCCATGTCCCAGATTTCCAGTCTTTGGTACCAGGCTCCATTTCCTTTCTACCTCATGTCCCATCATCCTGGATGACTTCAATGTTCCTGAAGAAAATTTGCCACAACTGCTTACAGCTTTTGCCTCAACTGTTGCTTCCACAGTTACACATCAGGCTATTTCATAACACAGAAGTCTGTGGTCTTAACCCCTCATATTCCTTTCTCAGAACTTCTATCTTTGCTTCATTTCTTCTACTTGCTCAAGATCACGAATGCCTGCCCCAGCCTTCCTCTATTTGATGGCCGTTACCCCCACCAGACTTCATCCTTTGCTTTTCCAGACCCCAAGCACATCATTACATCATCTCAGTTATTCTCATTCCTTGGCCATTCACTCATCCTTCAGCTATACCTGCATGGCAAACCTCCAAACCAGAGGCAGGACTCTTACCACCCAACTTCTCTTTTACTGTGTCTATTGAGTTCAACTAGAGAAAATCATAAAACCATGATGAAAACCATTGTAAATTTATGGTTTATCACCTCAGCAGTGGCCTCATTCTCAAAACTCACAGTGTTCCAGATGGACCACTCCTTCCAAAACCTAATGGCTTCTTACTTCACAAGTTTGTACAGGCTTCCTTGATAGCTCAGTTGGTAAAGAATCCACCTGCAATGCAGGAGACCCTGGTTCGACTCCTGGGTTGGGAAGATCCACTGGAAAAAAGGATAGGCTACCCACTCCAGTATTCTTGGGCTTCCCTTGTGGCTCAGCCGATAAAGAATCTGCCCACAATGTGGGAGACCTGGGTTCAATCCCTGGGTTGGGAAGATCCCCTGGAGAAGGGAAAAGTTACCCACTCCAGTATTCTGGCCTGGAGAATTCCATGGACTCTATAGTAGGGTCACAGAGTCAGACACGGCTGAGTGACTTTCCTCAGTTTATGCTTTAGATGTTTCCTCCACCTCACACAATGCTTGTCTCTTTATTCCTGTGTGTACCTAACTTCTGAGAGGAAGCACTCCACCCTCATACTCCATTAAATTTCTCTCGCTAAAGTTACCAGTGGTATCCCACTAAGGCCAAGTCAAATTCTTGCCTTACCTCATACTGGATACTGTAATCATGACTCTCTGGAACCTCTTGATTCATCTTCTCTCTTACCTTATTCATCTTATTCCATTCCCTTTGATTCACTTGAAAGCTTCCTCTTCCCCGAATGTTATTCATCAGAATTCTGTCCTCTTTTCATGCCACATACTTTCCCTACATTACTGTATTCATGTCCAAAGCTTTTTCTATCACCCAGTAGTGGTGACACCCCACCCTCACTTTTCCTCTCATACATGGACTTTCAAAATGGTTAGCTAACTGATCTCCCTGCTTTAAGTCTCACATCCCCCCATTCTCCAAGCCTAGCCTGTGTACAGCTGCCATAGTTATCTAAGATAGTGGTTCTCACCAAAATCCCCTAGAGGGTGTGTTCAAACAGACTATTGTATTCATCCAGAGATTCGGACTCAGTGCAGGGGTAGGGCTTGATAATTTCCATTTCTAACAAGTTCCCAGGTAGGTGATCCTTTTGCTGCTGGTCCAGAAATTACACTTCCAGAACCCTTGACCTGAGAACTCTTTGGGTCATCCTAAGTCCTCAGCTTAAAAGTCTCTCATTAATGATGTCCTTCTGTCCACTTAAGAATTATCTTAAGTGCTTGTGAAAAGTGTTTATTACTGGGATTCACCCTCAAGATCCTTAGTAGATCTGATGCAGCCCAAGAATCACTCCTTTGACAATCTGCGACCTACAAGATAATAAAAATCTAAACCACTTAATGTGGAATTCAAGTTCCTCTGCAATCTATTCCTTGCTTAGCTCTTCAGCATTACTGAACTCTTCCTTAAAATCTGAGTTTTTGTATATACTGTTCACACTGCATGAGCCCTCCCTCCCTCATCTCTGTAGTAAACTAGTGCCCCTTCAAAAGGCATCACCTGTGTGACTGATGCAGTGTAGCATCCCCTGACACTACAGTTCCCCAGCAAAGTTGATCACTTTTCTGCACTCTCTTGCATGTACTTCCTTGCCTAAACACCTCTGTGTTATGACTGACTTCTCTGCCTTCTAGTTAATGCACTCTGAACATCCAATTGATAGGGAGGGAAGGGAAAGCAGCTTAGGAAACATGGAATCACAGTACACATAATTGAGGAGTTTCCATCATGCTAATGCATGTTACCCACCATCCTTGACTCAGACACATTTACTCACCTTAAGCCATCTAGACAACTGGTCAAGCATCTTCCCTTTTGCAGTATCCCAAGTTCACCTAACTGACCTATACCATTTTTTTCACATACTATTTCCCAATATTTAACAATTTTTACAAAGCTATTTAATGGGCATGCATCTCCCCCATCACTAAATAAAGATGGTGTCCTTTCACATGATCCCTAAGAAACAGGATACACAAGCAAGCAGTCTCCTCTATCTGACTGTGACACCTACAAATGTCAGCCGAAATAGGCAGACAAAACTGAAGGGCTTTATTTCTGATGCTGTCGTATCTGGAAGGAGAAGGGGGGTAATGTGCAATTCCATGAGTCAAAATTCATTTGTATTTATTATACTCGCTCATTTGTTTGGCCAGGCTGGCATCTGGTCCTTCTGTGCTACTTCTTTAGAACACAGCCAAGACAAGTCAAACCGGAAGGAGGAATCCTGTCAGCTTTCAAGACCAGCCTATTAATCTCTAACTAGTTACCTGGGCTACTTTACAGTGATGGAACCAATCTGTGGTCGTTGTGATGAAACATCTTTGTGCCTCGGCCACCCATTTTACTCTTAGCTGTCAAGTAATCTCATCAAAATGTTAGTCAAAAGAAGCATATCTTGGGACTCCCCTAGTGGTCCAGTGGTTAAGATTCCATCTTCCAATGCAGGAAGCATGAGTTCAATCCCTGGTTGGGAATTAAGATCCCACATGTCATGCAGTGTGGCCAGAAATAAAATAATAGTTTTAAAAATTAAAAAAAGTAACATATCATCAAGAATCTAAGGAAAGTACACTGAAATGGCAGCTTTGCCACCTTCCCCGACTCCAAGAACCACCATATGTAGGCTGAACCACTTTACAAAAAGCAACCAACACACTGGTGGTTATTTTTCCAGTGTACCAATATTGCTCAGGTTTACCAGGTGGCACTAGTGGCAAATAATCCGCTTGCCAGTGCAGGAGACATAAGAGACGTCGGTTCAACCCCTGGGTCGGTGAGAGTATGGCAACTCACCCCAGTATTCTTGCCTGGAGAATCCCATGGACAGAGTCGTCTGGTGGGCTACAGTCCATGGGGTCACAAAGAGTTGGACATGACTGAAGCAACTTAGCATATAGCACACAAAATTGCTCCTATCTGAGGGACTGTCTCCTTGAGGATGCCTTCGGTGCCTCTCCTAGTACTATTTCCTTATTCTGACTTATTTTCTCTTTACCACACTTATCACTACTAGCTAGAGACATTATATATGTTTGCTTATAGCATATTTCGCACCTCCCATTCTGCATACTGTAAGCTCTAGGAGGTAGGGTCTTTACTTTTCTTATTCGCTGCTTTATCCCCAATGCCTAAAACAGTGCCTGGTGGTCAACACTTATTTGTTGAATCACTGAATACACTCAGAACGAATTCCAAATAATGTAACTTAAAAAAAAAGTATATCCATCAAAATTTAAGGAAACAATGGTCACACACAGCAGTCACTTTGGGTAGCTATATACACACCTATTCCTCACAGTGCTGTCTTTGCTGAAACCTGTTGGGAACTCTTTCAGAGCCAGTATAGGAATTATATGATTATTTGTTTGTTTTTACTTCATAAGCCATATTGTGTTTCAGCTGTCTTTGCTGAAATCTGTTGGGAATGGTTTTCAGAGCCAGTATTAGGAATTATATGATTGTTTGTTTTACTTCATGAGCCATATTGTGTTTCACCAAAGCTTCACAGTGTAAAAAGGTCAAAATGAACATAGAAAACACATGAAAATGTACTTTAGGCTCTCAAGACAAGGCTCAGAAATTTAGTTGACTAGTGACATCAACTGACTAAGTATATCCCCTTTCAAGAAAATGGACTCTAAGGGGTTAATACTCAGACATAAAGGTTCTGGAACTACTTGAGGATACAGAGGTAACTTCTCCTATTTCCCTTCTACTCATAACTCCAAATATGCCACGGTAGGGGGTCGCTGCTAGACTGTATCCGTCCCTCCAGTTACTTGGGTGTCTTCAACCTGCCAGACCCCAGGCCAGCAGATCTGTGCTCAACTTCTCCCACGGATCCAGTCACACCCAGCTTCTTCGTAACTTTGGACACTCTATCCTGCCCTTAAAAGTATTATTTCAAAACAGCTAACAAGAAAAGAAAAATCTTTTCAAGCAAAAGAAGTGGGAGAACAGGGAAAATGAGCGCAATATCCTGTTTTAGGGTAAGAGCTTTCACAAAAGTATATTTAAATGTCATAGGGCAGACAGAATGCTGAGCTCCTACCTCAGAAATGCTCCTTCCCAGTAGGCAACAAAGAGAGCCCCGCCAGGACTTAAACTCACTCTTGCCCCATGCACCCCAATACTATCCGCCAGGCAAAAAACAAAACAAAACAAAAGACAATGAGTCCTGTCAGGCAACTCCACTGATCTCTCTGTAACAATAAGGCCAACCAAAGACTAAAGATGAGGAGGACTGGAAGGAAAGCAGACACACAAAAGGTACCATGTCAAGCGATATATGAGATGTGTTCAGAAATGAATGAGTTATTCCAGGGCCATACAAACAAATCAATCTCTTTACTAGAGAGGCGCACCTCTCCTCTGTATATTAGTCAAATATACTAACACATGAAAGATCACATCACCTTGTTTATGGATACATTTAATATCCCTTGCCCTTCCCACCTTTCAAAACATAATAGTATACAAAATATAAAATATCTTAAATATTTATAAAAATCGCAAGAAAAAAATAGAACGTATGAAAATATTTTTATCTGAGTTCTCCCTCATTGTTGAGAGGCAGCTTAGTTTGCCTTGAGTTCATAACTGTTGAGCGGATAGGAGTATGCCCTGCCTAATACTATTCTGTCCCGGAGGAGCTTAAATAAAACATAGTAGTTGCAGAAGAGGATGAGAGCCATGGAAAGTGTGTGGTTCCACTTCTCTGACCGCAGCAAGGAATAGAGCTGGTAGAAGACAACACTGCCCTCAATAAGGATAAGCAGATTTAACAGCCTTAATGGACGATGAAACAGGAACTGTAAGGAAGTTAAAAAGCAAAATGTTATTTCATAGAAAAGATGGCAGTTATTCTCACATTTTTTTTCTAAAATCATTTTACAGTTATAGGCTCCTATGTACACTAACAAGTAGATCTGCTTATTGAATGTCAATCAGGCTATTTCTTGCTATAGAGATCCAAACCCATTCTTTTTTGCTCAAGGTATAATGAAATACATTTTATTTCAATACCCCTGAGACACAGAAAGGGATTAATCCAAAAGAACTCTTTCTCAAAAAAAAAAAAAAAAAGGTTTTCCTAGATTATATCTTATCTCAAATATTTAACTTGAGATAACCACTTAAAATGTAACTGCTTAAAAATCATTGGTTTGTGGGCTGATCTAAGACATAAATACCTATACTAAACAAGTCTGGAGGGAGAGGTGGTAATATAAGTTGAAATATCAATATAGTAATTTCTTAATTTCTTAAACTGTTACCCACCAAGCTGCTTTCTTTTACCCAGTTTTTCTGGATATTGAGAAGTAGAGTACACAAAGACAGAACATTGAAGAAGGAAGGAAAAATTAGTTAGAAGTAAGAGATTGGCTAAACACAGAGCTCCCAAGTTCATCACTCTAAGAGGCTGAATCCTAGCTGACTAATAAAAATGTATTATGAATAGAAGACAGTGGTCACAGACTGGAAACTATGCTAATGGTAATATATCAGATCTAAAAGAATAAGTTAGACCTCGGGGCTCAACTTTGAGAATAAAGCCAAATAAATCATCACAGCATCTCTGAAAGATTTAACTGGGTTCTCGGGATTCTTCTGCAGGAGAAAGAACATGTTTACCCTGGATTTTATTACATGATCTCCAGTAATACCATGTATAATACTGGCTCAGAATTAACATTCTAAAAAAAAATTCAGGCAATTTCGGATTCTGTGGCAATTATACCAAATATAATTAAATGTGTAGGTAGGCTATAAATAAGTAAAAATGTGAGGACAGCCATAGTTACAGGTAGCAGGCCCATTCTAAATTTCTGTGTGTCTTAAGAATCATTTCCAAATATGTAAATAATGCAAATTCCTAGGATTCTTCAGAGATCTGACTCTAAGGGACCCAACCACCACTCTGAGAAGCACTGATTTACGTGTTTGGTCACACAAAATCAGTAATAAGTTCCTTAATCTTTCTTCTATGGTTTCCACCTGATTCTTCAGCTGTCCAACACTAGCAGGGAAAATACTTATTTTTATAAGCAGGAAATTTTAATAAACTATCTGGTTACTGTTGGCTTCCAGGGGACCATAATGGCCAACAGATGCCATTAACAGCCTGTGGAATTCAGCTGGCTGAATGAAATATTCTGTGTAGAAACCAGATGTCTGTGCAGTTATAACCTAAGTCCACTCCTCCATCTTAAGGCAATCCCACAGGAGTCAAAGAGATTGCTGTAGTTCCCTCATTCAAAGGCCTTCTATCTTGGTCCACCCACTCCTATTTATAAGCATCCTGCCCTGATGCAAGTTTCTAGTATTTAATGAAAAAGTCCTTAGTAGTGAACATTCGCAGAACCAGAATATCCAAGTACCCTCATAAGGAACTGGAAGGGATGAAGGGAGGGATGGGAGGGGGAAAGGGATTCAAGTATCAAATGAATGAATGAATGAATAAAATCTCCCAATTCTTTTTCAGAATATGACCTCCATTCAAAGGCAATGCACTGCACTTTGGGCATTTTTACTGAAAACAGTTCCCTGCATGTACCTTCTATTCCCCACTCCCATCAATCAGTTTGTCTTTCTTTAATAAGTAAATATTGCTCCCTCCTAGAGCCAGAATTTCTGGAAAACTGAAAGATCAAACAGAACATAACCCAAGAAATAAATCAAATGGGACAGAGACTGGCTTTAGTGGGTATCTATTGCTTTTTCCCTTTCAAACTTTTAAGCCTTTTTTCCTTTTAATTCAAAAAAAGGTAAAAGACCACAGATCATGTCATCTGCCTGTGTTTCAAACGGGAAGTCTAAGTATTTTAAGGAGATGATATACATGAGAAATACCAAAAACTAAAATCATCACATTATTACTATATTAAATACTGCATAATGATACATAGATATAATAGGGATACCGCTAAACCAAACTATTACAAAATTAAAGACTATAAGATGAAAATGGAAGTCTTAAATAATTGTGTACTTCTTTCAAGTAATACTAGACTCAATAAATTCCATTGTAACTAGAGAAACCCGTCAAGCTATTAAAGTTGAGATACTGGCATTTCACCTTTAATCTGCCTTTCAGAAGTATTCCCAAAGGACAGAGGCCATTACAGTAGTTAAATAATTACCCTGTATTAATGTCCTAGTATGTCTATACTCTGTGCTAGGTGTTTACACACACAGTGGCCTCCTAACACTCCTAAGCTTATGTTTGAAAAGAAATAAGCGGTACTTGCATAAAAGCGGGCATGGGATACATCTGAAGGCACCGCCACGTTGTAAGGCCCCACGGCTCTATATAAGCATCTGCTGTGTCGCACCAACACCCCTTGAGGCCATATTGTATTTTCTGACCAACTAAGGGAGAAAGAAATGCAATGTTAGCATATTGGCAATTACAGATAAGATAGTGTCTGGCAAAACCAGCTATGTTTCTATGGAAAGGATTAAGTATTCAAGTCTTCATCTGCCTGAATTCTGAAGACAGTAATTCCATGGTCAGACTGGAAGGAGTTAGAAAGGATTTATTATAACTTCACTGCTATATTTAAAGAGAAAAGTTAACTGCAAAGTTAACTCAGTGTCAAAGGACTTAAGAGGCTTAGGAGAACAAGCAGAAACAAATGTGTAAGTAAGGCATCTATGAGCCAGAAAATCGAGTGGACTGTCACCTCAATCCCAAGTGAGCAGAATCCACTGGTGGAAATGCTAGAGGAAACAAGAGGAAAGTGGATGGTAACAAGACGAGTGGAGAAATTAACACATTATTGAACTAGTGTGACATTTACTGCAGAATTACATCCCACACGCTACAGAAAATCTACTCATTTATCACACATTTCAAGTGCTTCATATTGTGAGAAGCTATACAGAAGAATACAGAGACACACAAGATACCAACACACAGACTTTTCTTTTTACTGCTTTCCTGTTTTATTTTTATAGAGGTTTCTCTAGGAAAAAGAAGTTATGGAAGAAGCTTCACTCTTTCCAGCACCAACATAATGGAGTTGGGGTGGGGATGGGGGATTTTCAGGTTAAACTTTTTGTAAAAAAATCTTAAGTTAATTCATCTCTTTCTGATTTTGGAAAGGTTAGTTTCCTAGGGTAAGAACTGGGACAGCATTTTAAATATGTTAAAGAAAAAAAAAAAAGTCTAGCACCCTGAAGCTTTCCCAGTTCAGAAAATGTTCCATCAGCCTTGCTCACACTTACCAGCATTAAAGTGAAGACGCACCTCATGGCCATGTGCCATCAGGAGCCTGAAGATGTACAGTACTAGCACTGTGCATTGGGTTTTCAATTTCTATTGAATCTNGGTCACAGACTGGAAACTATGCTAATGGTAATATATCAGATCTAAAAGAATAAGTTAGACCTCGGGGCTCAACTTTGAGAATAAAGCCAAATAAATCATCACAGCATCTCTGAAAGATTTAACTGGGTTCTCGGGATTCTTCTGCAGGAGAAAGAACATGTTTACCCTGGATTTTATTACATGATCTCCAGTAATACCATGTATAATACTGGCTCAGAATTAACATTCTAAAAAAAAATTCAGGCAATTTCGGATTCTGTGGCAATTATACCAAATATAATTAAATGTGTAGGTAGGCTATAAATAAGTAAAAATGTGAGGACAGCCATAGTTACAGGTAGCAGGCCCATTCTAAATTTCTGTGTGTCTTAAGAATCATTTCCAAATATGTAAATAATGCAAATTCCTAGGATTCTTCAGAGATCTGACTCTAAGGGACCCAACCACCACTCTGAGAAGCACTGATTTACGTGTTTGGTCACACAAAATCAGTAATAAGTTCCTTAATCTTTCTTCTATGGTTTCCACCTGATTCTTCAGCTGTCCAACACTAGCAGGGAAAATACTTATTTTTATAAGCAGGAAATTTTAATAAACTATCTGGTTACTGTTGGCTTCCAGGGGACCATAATGGCCAACAGATGCCATTAACAGCCTGTGGAATTCAGCTGGCTGAATGAAATATTCTGTGTAGAAACCAGATGTCTGTGCAGTTATAACCTAAGTCCACTCCTCCATCTTAAGGCAATCCCACAGGAGTCAAAGAGATTGCTGTAGTTCCCTCATTCAAAGGCCTTCTATCTTGGTCCACCCACTCCTATTTATAAGCATCCTGCCCTGATGCAAGTTTCTAGTATTTAATGAAAAAGTCCTTAGTAGTGAACATTCGCAGAACCAGAATATCCAAGTACCCTCATAAGGAACTGGAAGGGATGAAGGGAGGGATGGGAGGGGGAAAGGGATTCAAGTATCAAATGAATGAATGAATGAATAAAATCTCCCAATTCTTTTTCAGAATATGACCTCCATTCAAAGGCAATGCACTGCACTTTGGGCATTTTTACTGAAAACAGTTCCCTGCATGTACCTTCTATTCCCCACTCCCATCAATCAGTTTGTCTTTCTTTAATAAGTAAATATTGCTCCCTCCTAGAGCCAGAATTTCTGGAAAACTGAAAGATCAAACAGAACATAACCCAAGAAATAAATCAAATGGGACAGAGACTGGCTTTAGTGGGTATCTATTGCTTTTTCCCTTTCAAACTTTTAAGCCTTTTTTCCTTTTAATTCAAAAAAAGGTAAAAGACCACAGATCATGTCATCTGCCTGTGTTTCAAACGGGAAGTCTAAGTATTTTAAGGAGATGATATACATGAGAAATACCAAAAACTAAAATCATCACATTATTACTATATTAAATACTGCATAATGATACATAGATATAATAGGGATACCGCTAAACCAAACTATTACAAAATTAAAGACTGTAAGATGAAAATGGAAGTCTTAAATAATTGTGTACTTCTTTCAAGTAATACTAGACTCAATAAATTCCATTGTAACTAGAGAAACCCGTCAAGCTATTAAAGTTGAGATACTGGCATTTCACCTTTAATCTGCCTTTCAGAAGTATTCCCAAAGGACAGAGGCCATTACAGTAGTTAAATAATTACCCTGTATTAATGTCCTAGTATGTCTATACTCTGTGCTAGGTGTTTACACACACAGTGGCCTCCTAACACTCCTAAGCTTATGTTTGAAAAGAAATAAGCGGTACTTGCATAAAAGCGGGCATGGGATACATCTGAAGGCACCGCCACGTTGTAAGGCCCCACGGCTCTATATAAGCATCTGCTGTGTCGCACCAACACCCCTTGAGGCCATATTGTATTTTCTGACCAACTAAGGGAGAAAGAAATGCAATGTTAGCATATTGGCAATTACAGATAAGATAGTGTCTGGCAAAACCAGCTATGTTTCTATGGAAAGGATTAAGTATTCAAGTCTTCATCTGCCTGAATTCTGAAGACAGTAATTCCATGGTCAGACTGGAAGGAGTTAGAAAGGATTTATTATAACTTCACTGCTATATTTAAAGAGAAAAGTTAACTGCAAAGTTAACTCAGTGTCAAAGGACTTAAGAGGCTTAGGAGAACAAGCAGAAACAAATGTGTAAGTAAGGCATCTATGAGCCAGAAAATCGAGTGGACTGTCACCTCAATCCCAAGTGAGCAGAATCCACTGGTGGAAATGCTAGAGGAAACAAGAGGAAAGTGGATGGTAACAAGACGAGTGGAGAAATTAACACATTATTGAACTAGTGTGACATTTACTGCAGAATTACATCCCACACGCTACAGAAAATCTACTCATTTATCACACATTTCAAGTGCTTCATATTGTGAGAAGCTATACAGAAGAATACAGAGACACACAAGATACCAACACACAGACTTTTCTTTTTACTGCTTTCCTGTTTTATTTTTATAGAGGTTTCTCTAGGAAAAAGAAGTTATGGAAGAAGCTTCACTCTTTCCAGCACCAACATAATGGAGTTGGGGTGGGGATGGGGGATTTTCAGGTTAAACTTTTTGTAAAAAAATCTTAAGTTAATTCATCTCTTCCTGATTTTGGAAAGGTTAGTTTCCTAGGGTAAGAACTGGGACAGCATTTTAAATATGTTAAAGAAAAAAAAAAAAGTCTAGCACCCTGAAGCTTTCCCAGTTCAGAAAATGTTCCATCAGCCTTGCTCACACTTACCAGCATTAAAGTGAAGACGCACCTCATGGCCATGTGCCATCAGGAGCCTGAAGATGTACAGTACTAGCACTGTGCATTGGGTTTTCAATTTCTATTGAATCTGTCCTTTGCCCACAGTCAGGTGTCTTTTCAGCCTGGCCCAATCTCTTTCAGTTCCTGGGCTTGAAGGCCTGTGCTAATCTGTATCAGACATCAAGGCAAATAATTGAAGGGAGCACTCTGAGGGGAAGAGGGGAAGGGAACGTCACCTTTAATTAGGACACCTTTAATTTCCTAATTTAATTAGGAAAGAATTTCTAGGTGATGAAATTTGTGAAATGTTCAAATTATAAAAGGGAGGAAGATGAAGATGGTCCAGATCTGAGAGAAAGGCATGATGAAGGTCTCAGAAGCAAGACAATAAAAAGATTCTAAAGTCAGTCATTTTGGACCATAGGGACCATGCAGAGAAATGACTGACAGGGGGATACAATGAAAGGAATACTCAGGAAGAACTCAATTAGGGACAGTTTTCATTTGAATGTAGGGAAAGCAGAGCAACATTCATTAGTGAGTTTAGGAAAAGAAACGCACAAAGATGCAGGCTAATACAACAACAAAACAAAGAAAAAACCAAAAATAAGTAAACACAAAATTAAAATGCTGGCTAGGAAAATTACTAGAGCAAATTTACATTTATTAGAGAGAAAAGATGAGAGAAGCAAAGTCCAGCTGCCTAAGACAATTAGCTAGCAGCTATTTAGCTGTGGCAATGAAAACGAGAAGATGAATCTCACAGTCTTCTAAAGAAAATTAAAAATATATCATGAATCTTTGAATTTGGGCAAATGGTTAGGACTGAAAGAAAACTCCAAGATGATAGTTTGGGAAACAAATTACACACTCTAGAGTGACTGGGCAGTTGAAAGGTAGAAGGCATTTGAGGAGGGACTGGGGATGGTGGTGGAAATGAGTTAATGTTCCCTGCTTTCAGTTTAGAGTGATGACAAGCACTCATGTGGGCAAAAACTAAAAATTAAATGTTCAAAGCCAAGAACAAGAAGGACATACAAAGCAAATAAACATGGTCAGCAGCATGTAAAAAGGTGTTAAATGGTTTTATCTTCTAACCTACTTACATGTGCTGCGGAGCATTGCTGTAGGAGCCGTGTTCAAGCTTCTGCCACTTGCCCAGGTGAGCAGCTGATTTATGCAGCAAGTCACAGTACTTGGATGGCAGCAGCTGTGTGGTGAGCATGACAAAAGCATTGATCCACACCATAATGAGGTGCTCACATGACCAGCGCATGTCATAGTACTGGGTACTCTGGAAGAGATTAGGAGAGAGAAATGATCATGTGCTGACGAGCAAGAAGGCAGGGATGGGTGCGTGTACATACGCCCTGCAGACAATGCCACTCTGAGTCACACATGCATTTGCTGTCCTGCTGTCCGTGCAGAAAGTTCAAGAGCAGAGTCCTCCAAATTCCTGCAACCTGACTTTCTGGCTGCATGAGTTAGGGTTGGGAGGGAGAGGCAATGATACTTGAAGTCCTTCCTTTCTAGAAGAAGTGAATGCTCTCTGTGAATGACCACTCCAGCTGCAGATGTGCTGCTCAACGGGTGAAGGAAGGACACTAACATGACCCAAAAGATTTTGGGCCCAAGTGACATCCAGACCATTTTTCTCTTCTACCAAAATAAAGTTTAGATAAAGGTTAGATTAAATTCAAGGAAACTCCTGATGACCATGTTAAGATCAACCATGGTAGGCTATATTTTACTGAAACTTCAGTCCTCTTACGCTACCATATACTGATTCTAAGTACAAGTTTATTCTCTCCAAAAACTGGGGGTGGGGGAAATCTAAAAAAACAAAAGAAAGAAAGAAAACAAGAGGGGACACCATGGGTGCATCACAGATATGGAAATATCTATCCACCAACCAGGTATTGGTGCACTCCAGATGCAGCCGAACTCCACCATCCAGGCTGCCGAAGGGGAGACAGAGAAAAGGGGAATTAAATAAGAAATACCTAGTTTATGTCATCCACACACAAATCCAGGAAGCACGGAAGAGCACATAACCGCTTACCTTCACAAAACACAGGGGAAGAAACGCAACATAGTAGGCACTGAAGAGAGAGTTGAAGAGAACTTCCTTGATCCTGTGGTTGAAATCTGCTTTCAGACATTCCACTTCGTTGCGAATGAGGTCAGGAGACAGTGGGCAGCTGTGGGTGGGGATGGGCGTGGCATTATTAAACTGTTCTTTTAGAGACTCCAGCAATAAGGAGAGGAAGTCCTTGGATTTCGTCAAGCCACCCACAGTTGAGGCACTTTCCTCTACTGTCTGGTGCTGAACCACATAGGGAAAGTCTGTGAGAAGGAGATGAGCTCTACTATCTTGGTGGAAACAGCAGAGAGGAACATAAACACCAAACCTGTAGAAAAACAGGAGTACGAAAATGAGACCACAGATGCCACCTAATATCAGATCTCATAACTCTGTTAGTAAAATAGTCATGATTCTTCAGAATGAACCTAATACAACGGGGACTTGGCTGATAGCAAATTCATTATCTGGGAAGCTCTTTAATTTCTTCCCACAAAGGCAATATATATTCACTGTAGGATAAGAAACTACAAAAAAATCATGACAATTACCTAGAAATTATCATTTTTATAATTTTTATAATTGAGCGCACAGGCTTTATATTTTTTCTACGTTTAGCTTCACACAGTATAAACTGTTTTGTATACTACTGGTTTAACTTTGGGTGTGTGATTATGCAGCTTGTATGTACTGAGTATTTTCTCATGTCATTAAATGTTTTTGTTAACAATTCTAAAAGGTACTACAGTGTCCTCATATAGCCATACCATACTTTACCTATTTCTCTCTTGTTAGAAACATACTATTTCTTATTTTCCACTATCGTAATTACCAATGGAGTAAATAATTTCCCACACACATCTTTGTGTACATCTGGTATTTTTTGAAGGGTTGCCTTTCGCTTCCAGTTTTCTCTTTTTAGTGACGGGGCTCCCCTGCCTCCCCACAACATCACCCCTATCACCACCCTAGTTCCCCTTGGTTATTTTTCTCCACTGAACTGGTAAGATCATGTATTTTACATGTTTATTAGGTTTTTTATTTGGTGTTTTTTTCCGTTGGTCTAACCACCCCTTACTACAATGTAAAAAGCTCCAGGAACCAGAGATTTTAGTCTGTTTATTAGTTCACTGCTATATATATCCTTGATACCTATAATAAAGGCTGAAACATAGTAGGCACTAAATAAATACCTGATAAGATTAATAAAAACAATTCAGAAGTAAAACAGATAAATTTTTACAGGCTAGAGGACTAAAAATTTGTGAGACTTTTCGTAACTTCTTATAGTTACTCGAAACTTTGGTTCCTTAAAAACATTTTAAACACTTCCCTAAGTCTTAAGAAACTTCCACATTGTAACCTAGGTCTATATTATAAATAAAGTGGTCATTTCACTGATATAAACTTAGATATTAAAAATAGCAAATAAAAAGACATTTTACTTAGTTAAAAATTTTATTTTTAAATAATTAACAAATGTCACTTGTTCATAGTTCCCTACAGAGGGAGACAGGATGAATTTATTACTAATTAAGAGGATGGTGAGCAGCAGCTCTGGGATCCAAAGTGAATGTGCCCTGGAGCACCAGCATGGGAGGGGAGTAAATGCAAAAGTATCAGGCAAAACTCACACATGTGCAAAGCTGCAAAAGCTGGAGAAGGGCGCAAGTTCAGTACTGCTGAAACCGCACATGCAGGAGTGGGGGTGAGAGCTGGAGTGTGTAGCAGATTGCAATGACAGCCCCATTTCTTTACCCTTCCCAGTAGTTTCACCCACTGGCACGTAACTGCACAGCCCTCCTTCCACGTGTGCAGTGACCCTGCCTAATCTCCGTGCTGGGCGCAACAGTGTGATCTGTTTTGGCCAATGGGATGTCAGCAGACACGCTACGATGAGAAACTTTAAATGGGCTTGTACATGCAGGCTTGTTCTTTTGCCACTCTGTCAGCTTCACGTGACCATGTCCAGAGAAGGTTGCCAGAGCATGAGACTCATGGAACAGAGCTTACTTGTCCTAGCTGCCTAAACAGACAGCCATCAATCTCAAACACATGACTGAACCCAGCTAAGATAAGATTGGGAGAGTCTCTTAACTTCCAGCTGATCCCAACATATGCACAGTAAATACACAAGAGTGGTATGTATGCTACCATAGCTCTGCGGATGTTTGTTACAGCATCCGATGTCAATAGATAACTGATACAGGGTAGCATCAGAGGTTTAGAGCATGGAGAGTTTTGTGAAGTACAAAAATGATTCATTAAAGAATTTTAAAGAGGGTCAGTAAATATATTTAGACATAAAATCTGTTTGAATTACATGCTTATTTCATTGTTTTACAAGGGTATGGACAGCCTCCAAAAATAAGCTTCTTTACGTATCTAAAAAGAAATGAAAAAGTTTGCTAGTCATTCTGATGATGGGGTAATCCTCTTCAGTCTAGCCAAAATATTCATTGATATACCCATATATTAGCCTTTCAAGTTAGATATAGTTAATCTTCTAAATGATTCAATCAGATATTGCTGGTAAACAGAGTAAATAATTTGTTTTCAACTCAAACAGGTGAAATGTTAATCTAGAAATATAGAAACAACTGATGTAAAATATACACCTTATAAGGAATCTGAATCATGAAAAATGAAGTTTATAACAAGAAAATTCATTCTGTATGAACCAAGTTGATGAGTGCTTTAAATAATTGTTTAAGCATTCTAATTAGAACCTTACAGAGTACAACCAATATAAAGATTCTTTCTGCCACAAAGTCAGACTTGGTCGCACAGTCTCTGAGTATGTCTTTATTTCATAGTCACGACACATATAAATTCATGCTTATGTCATAGCATCCTAAATGGTATAAAGCAATGATTCTCAAATTTGAGCTAGCATCAGAATCATCTGGAGGACTTGTCTTAGAAGACAAATCTCTGGGCCATACTTTCTAGAGTTTCTGTTTCAGTTTGGGGTTGATTCTGAGAATTTCTATTTCTAACAAATTTTTCTAGGAGGTAGTGATGCTCTTGTTCTGGGAGCCACATTTTGAGAACTACTGAATTTAGAGTAACAGTTAAGACAATGGCTCTGGAATCAAAAAGACCTGGGTCTTTCTCATTAATTGTCTAACCACAGGAAAATTTTTCAACTGCTTAATCTGTCTTTACCTATGTCAAAAATTGCTAATTGTCTGCCAATAGCTACTGTTCTGTTCTTCCATTGCAACAGAAATTTTAGTTGAGATACAGCTCCCCTGCTAAAGACTCAGTTTTCCAGACTCCCTTACGATGTATTCTACTAGGGAAAGTGGAGCAAAAAGATAACAGAAGCTTGAATTCTGACTCCATGGAGCTACTACAACTATCCAACATAAGTTAAATACACACTGTACAAGACAGGAATAAATTTCTAACTTTTTCAAGCCTCTAGTATGTTAGATCTGTTACAGCAGATTAAATATACTACTTCCTGGGTGACTGTAATGATTTCATGAGGTGATGTTTATAAGTACCACCTAGCCCAACACTTAACACATAATAAGAATTGAATAAATGATAGCTATCTGTTACATTTAATGAAGAAGGTTTTAGCCAAATGTATAAAAATTAAAAAACTATGCAAGATATTTAGTTTAATAAGGTAATATCTACAATAAAACACCACAATTCAACCATCAGAATGGCTAAAATTTTTCAAAGGGAAAACATCAAATGCTGACAAAACTGTGTAGCTGTCAGACTCTTACAATACTGGTGAAAGGAAAAAATTATACCACTTCTTTGGGAAAAAATCTGATAGACTCTTATTAAACTAAACATACTCCTACCCTGTGGCCTAGCAATGCCACTCCTACATATAACTCTCCCAAGAGAATGTAAAGGTAGCTTTACAAAAAAAGACTTGTATAAGAATGTGTATAATCTTTTTTTTTTTTTTTTTTTAAAGAGTAGTCAAAAACTAGAAACAACCCTGATGTCGAACAAGAGGAAAATAAACTGTGGTATATTCATTCAATGAACTATTACTGATAATATGTAACCACAGACAAATCTCAAAAACAACATGCTGAGTCAAAGATGGCTTGAAAGTGTACATATTATACAATTCCATTATAAGACATTCTAGAACTGGCAACCTAATCTATGGTGGGGGAAAAAAATAATCAGAACAATGGTTGGCTCTGGGATGCAAAGGGTGGCGTTTGACTGGAAAGGGACATGAAGGAATCTCTGGAGTAATCGTGACATTCCATACTGGGATGAGGTTTTGATTTACACAGGTATAAGCACTTCCAAACTCAGCAAATGTACACAAGATTTGTGAATTTGACTCTATATGAATTTTATATGGCAAATAAAGCTAATGAAAATCTTTTCCGTTGGTACTGCTCAGGAACAATCTTAGATTGTATCCATTGCCCTAACTATATTCCAGTTTAGAAAATAAATTATATGGTCACCCTTGGAGAAGGTGTGGAGAAGGCAATGGCACCCCACTCCAGTACTCTTGCCTGGAAAATCCCATGGATGGAGGAGTCTGGTGGGCTGCAGTCCATGGAGTCGCTAAGAGTTGGACACAACTGAGCGACTTCACTTTCACTTTTCATGCACTGGAGAAGGAAATGAGAATCCCAGGGACGGGAGAGCCTGGTGGGCTGCCGTCTATGGGGTCGCACAGGGTAGGACATGACGAAGCAACTTAGCAGCAAACTTCAGATTTGCATTGAAGAATTTAATTTCCCTCCCTTTTATACCATCATCTGGCATGACCCAAATAATTTCTTAAGACTTACTAATAAAATAGTAAAACTGGAGTACTCACGGGTAGCCAAGGAAAAGGAGATTGAGGACTGAATGGCTTCGGAAGAGATTGACGAGGGTCCAACAAAGTACCCATCCACACAAAGTAAGTAGCACCAAGCGAGCCGATATCAGAACCATGTAGTGAATCATTGATGATGCACCCGCCTTAGTGGCCTATAAGTTTGGAAGCACCAAAAATAAAAGTTTATAATTACCTTACTCAAACGCAATGTGACTCCAGTAAGGACTTAGTAAATTTAGAGGAAGATAAACCTGTCTCTTATACACATCTAAGGGAAAACATCAAATGCTGACAAAACTGTGTAGCTGTCAGACTCTTACAATACTGGTGAAAGGAAAAAATTATACCACTTCTTTGGGAAAAAATCTGATAGACTCTTATTAAACTAAACATACTCCTACCCTGTGGCCTAGCAATGCCACTCCTACATATAACTCTCCCAAGAGAATGTAAAGGTAGCTTTACAAAAAAAGACTTGTATAAGAATGTGTATAANTCTTGAAGATTCAGATCATTCCATGCAGTTAGTTGTTTCCTCCTTACATTCCCATAGTGCCTCACACAGACCTCCACACAAGTTCTTATGAAACTGTCTAATTTATTTACATTGGGGCTTCTCAAAGTATGTTCCATTAACCATACTCATCAGAATCACTGGGGCTGCTCACTGCACATGCAAATTCCTACTTGCTTTCATCATCAGGTATAGGGAACAAACTCACAAGTTAAGGAATCTGTATTTTAACAACCTACCAAGTGATTTTTATATACATAAAAATAGTGAGCCACTAGTTTGACTCCAGACTAGAGGGCAATGGCCTCAACAGCTGCAACAGTGTTTCTATTTTTCTTTGAATCTCCCCCCCCCAATATGCTTGCTGAATTAATGTTTAATAAATTATGGAAACTTCAAAAAACAATGAGATATTCTTTGACAAATCCCTAAATAAACAGAAGTTTGCTTTTTTTTTTACTTTAGCAAACATGAAAATAATGCATTGTCCTTACTTCTAAATCTTCACATCACAGCTGTTCAAATACTCTTTAATCCAGAATCTTTAAAACTGACTAAATATAGTAAGAAACCATAGTTTCTTACTATATTTAATATAAGAAACCGTAAGGCTCTGCAATGTCATTTTCTTACAAACTGAACCAGGAAGGAGAGAATGAGTGAAATGCAGGGGAAAAATCACAGATTCTTATAAGCTCTGGAACAGCAATGTCAGAACTCAGAAAAACAATTCTCTGGAGTCAATAGCACATGGAAAAGGAGGAGTTTTCCAGGTACCTCCTATGTATCCATTTCTTAGTTCACCCAACATGCTATCAATACACAGCATAAATAATATACACAAAATATATGCTGTTTGTGTAGTTACTTATAAAAGCATAGAAGCAGTTGATTAATACTACTGCCTGAGCCTCGAAACTGTGAAGTAGGCTCAAGCTGTTCTCAGTAATAGCATGGCAAACAGTTGCATATTATTCCCGATACATACTTCATGCCAGTGTAACCTCATGTGTCAAAGTGAAGAGAAGGCATTTAAGCCACTGGAATTACTTCAGTGCCTCCACTCTCAAATGTTAAGGGTTAATTAACAACAACAACAAAAAAGGCTGTTTCTGCCTAGTGTCACCACAGCAGCAGAACCTGAATGTATTTATAATTTCTGCCATATTCCAGAGCTCAAGCTCTTAACCACAAAGCTAGTGGAGGTGATAGAATTCCAGTGAAGCGATTTCAAATCCTAAAAGATGATGTTGTTAAAGTGCTGCACTCAATACATTAACATATTCGAAAAACTTAGCAGTGGCCACAGGACTAGAAAAGGTCAGTTTTTATTCCAATCCCAAAGAAGGGCAATGTCAATGTCAAAGTACTGTACAATTGTGTTAGTTTCACATGCTAGCAAGGTAATGCTCAAAATCCTTCAAGCTAGGCTTCAATAGTACATGAACTGAGAACTTCCAGATGTACAAGCTGGTTTTAGAAAAGGCAGAGGAACCAGAGATCAAATTGCCAACATTCACTGGATCATAGAAAAAGCAAGGGAATTCCAGAAAAACATCTACTTCTGCTTCATTAATTACTCTAAAGACTTTAACCGTGTGGATCATAACAAACTGTGGAAAATTCTTTAGAGGTGGGAATACTAGACCATCTTACCTGTCTCCTGAGAAACCTGTATGCAGGTCAAGAAGCAACAGTTAGAACCAGACATGGAACAACAGACTGGTTCAAAATTGAGAAAGGAGTACATCAAGGCTGTATACTGCCACCCTGCTTATTTAACTTCTATGCAGAGTACATCATACAAAATTCTAGGCTGGATGAAGCACAAGCTGGAATCAAGATTGCCAGGAGAAAGAACCACCACCTCAGATATGCGAATAACACCACTCTAACGGCAGAAAGTGAAGAGGAACTAAAGAATCTCCTGATGTGGGTGAAAGAGGAGAGTGAAGAGGCTGGCTTAAAACTCAACACTCAAAAAACCAAGATTATGGCATCTGGTCCCATTACTTCAGGGCAAATAGATGGGGAAAAAGAGGAAGCATTGACAGATTTAATTTTGGGGGGCTCCAAAATCATTGCAGAAGGTGACTTCACCCATGAAATTTTTTTCCTTGGAAGGAAAGCTATGACCAATCTAGACAGTGTATTAAAAAGCAGAGATATCACTTTGCTAATAAAGGTCCACATAGCCAAAGCTATGGTTTTTCCAGTGGTCAATGGATGGATGCGAGAGATGGACCATAAAAAAGGTTGAGCAGCAAAGAATTGATGCTTTTGAACTGTGGTGGACTCTTGAGAGTCCTGTGGACTGCAAGGAGAACGAACCAGCCAATCCTAAAGGAAATCAACCTTGAATATTCACTGGAAGGACTGATGCAGAAACTAAACCTCCAATACTTTGGCCAACTTATGCATAGAGTCTACTTATTGGAAAAGACTGATGTTAGGAAAGACCAAGGGCAAGAGGAGAAGGGGGCAGCGGNGACTTTAACCGTGTGGATCATAACAAACTGTGGAAAATTCTTTAGAGGTGGGAATACTAGACCATCTTACCTGTCTCCTGAGAAACCTGTATGCAGGTCAAGAAGCAACAGTTAGAACCAGACATGGAACAACAGATTGGTTCAAAATTGAGAAAGGAGTACATCAAGGCTGTATACTGCCACCCTGCTTATTTAACTTCTATGCAGAGTACATCATACAAAATTCTAGGCTGGATGAAGCACAAGCTGGAATCAAGATTGCCAGGAGAAAGAACCACCACCTCAGATATGCGAATAACACCACTCTAACGGCAGAAAGTGAAGAGGAACTAAAGAATCTCCTGATGTGGGTGAAAGAGGAGAGTGAAGAGGCTGGCTTAAAACTCAACACTCAAAAAACCAAGATTATGGCATCTGGTCCCATTACTTCAGGGCAAATAGATGGGGAAAAAGAGGAAGCATTGACAGATTTAATTTTGGGGGGCTCCAAAATCACTGCAGAAGGTGACTTCACCCATGAAATTTTTTTCCTTGGAAGGAAAGCTATGACCAATCTAGACAGTGTATTAAAAAGCAGAGATATCACTTTGCTAATAAAGGTCCACATAGCCAAAGCTATGGTTTTTCCAGTGGTCAATGGATGGATGCGAGAGATGGACCATAAAAAAGGTTGAGCAGCAAAGAATTGATGCTTTTGAACTGTGGTGGACTCTTGAGAGTCCTGTGGACTGCAAGGAGAACGAACCAGCCAATCCTAAAGGAAATCAACCTTGAATATTCACTGGAAGGACTGATGCAGAAACTAAACCTCCAATACTTTGGCCAACTTATGCATAGAGTCTACTTATTGGAAAAGACTGATGTTAGGAAAGACCAAGGGCAAGAGGAGAAGGGGGCAGCGGAGGATGAGACGGTTGGGTGGCATCACCAACACAATGGTATGTGTTTGAGCAAGCTCCAGGGATAGTGAAGGACAGGGAAGCCTGGAGTGCTGCAATCCGTGAGGTTGCAAAGAGCTGGACACCACTTAGTGACTAAACAACAATAAACTCTCTAAAGTCATGCAAAAGCTCTTAAAACTACTCTAAAGTAAAAGAAACAATAGAGTTTTTCGAGGTATAGACCTTGTAGCTCCAAAGTAGAAACCTCTGTTTATGAAGGGCTTACACACTAACTAGAAGGGTTTACATACTAATCTGACATACACAAGCACCATTTCTAAGTAACTGAAAAGATAAAACAAAGTTAACCCTTGCCTCTTTTAACAGATGTAAACATAAAATCCCACTGAGTTCCTGGAAAGAAAGAAGAGACTTTCTCAAACATCCAAAAGCAAGAACCTAATTTCATGACCTAAATAAAAACCTTGGGATTAAAAAATCATAGATAGCCTTTCCCACTGTGAAAAACCTGCACTCTTACTATCAATGTTTTAAAGTTAACTTCAAATAGCTTTGAGATTATGACAATTATCTGCAATTATTCTGTGCTCACAGAAATAAGGTTCCTGAAAATCAAGGCCTGCAGACAGACTTCTCATGTATGTTTTAGAAGAAAAGAGTTGACCCTAAGTTAGCTGTGATTATAGCAATGATTTATTCAAAATTTCACAGTTAAAAACAGCCATTTTAGCTAAGCTAACATTTTTTGTTTTTGTATTCATCTATAGGGCACAAAATGGCAACCCACTCTAGTGTTCTTGCCTGGAGAATCCCAGGGACGGGGGAACCTGGTGGGCTGCCGTCTATGGGGTTGCACAGAGTCGGACACGACTGAAGCGACTTAGCAGCAGCAGCAGCAGCATAGGGCACAAGATAAATTTTTAAAAAACACATTTATCTTCTTCACTGGGGTTTACAAATATAAAAAAATTATTTTAACAGTGGCCATTTCATAAAAAGATCATATTAATGTTAACATGGTCTTTTTAATTAATTAGGTTCTAATCTTCAAGATTAGTCCTATGCAAATGTAGATGCTGTCTTTTTTTAAAATATAAATTTTTTTAATTGGAGGTTAATTACTTTACAATATTGTATTGGTTTTGCCATATATCAACATGAAGCTGCCATGGGTATACACTTGTTTCCCATCCTGAACCCCCCCCTCCCACCTTCCTCAGATGCTGTCTTTTAAAAATTCTAAGTTTTAATAAACTCAAATGTCTCTTGCTAGCAACTCCACAAATGGTATATAAATAATTCCAAGTGAATGTTACTTGATTCACTGTTTTAGATGCAACTTTCCCTAGTAACAGTTACCTAAAATCCATCCTATTTTTACTATAACTATCAAAATTAGAAAGATTATACTGAAGGACTCATAAGCTAGAATTAAGCTCCTACTGGACAAATAAAATTTCTAACAGCTGAATTAGTATATCACACTTGAACTTTGAATATATTACGAGAAAACCTTTTTCAAAAAACTGGCACAGTTCATGTGAGAGTAAAGAAATTATTTATAACAGCATTTAAATTATACTTTGACACTTCACATTTTGAACCTGAACACATTCTAGTGACTAGCTCTAGCTACAAGTGATAGAATACAGTGAATGAGCCATTACCTCTGAGATGAGGGCCCATACAAGCCTCCTTGCAAGCATCACTGTGATGAATGCTGCCAGGTGGTAATCAATGAGATGAAAATTCTGTAAGAGAAACAAATAACTACATCAGAAAGAAATATGGATATCCAGCGGTAACTACTACATGAAGAAGCTTGCCCCCTCAAAAGGTCTTCTTATATCATCTTACATTTACAGACTGCAGCAATTTGGGAGACCTTAGAGACTACCTACCTTCTCCTTCTTTCATGACAAACTGCTTTAACTTTTAAAACACTATTTTAAACTATCTGGAATGTAATCTTCTCTGTTCTTGAAAGTTTACTGTATTAAAGGGAAAAGACTGCAGTTTTGGGTTAATAAGTACCAACCTGCAGAATTATGACAAGAATAATTTATCTAAAATGCTATACTTAATAATGAGTGTCAAATTTAAAGTTTCAGTCTCTAAGAGCTACTGTAGTTGGTCTCTCTTTAAGAAAACTTAAATTAATCTAACTGGGCATCTATTAACCTAAACTCCCTAACTCACTGATACATCAATACATTTAGTCTTTTCCCTTAACTTGATTTAGAAACATGTCTTATGTTGATCTCTTCTTCCTATAAAATGACAGCATTACCTACAAGATGTGTATGGTTTCTTCTAGCTCTAAGTCTATATATTTAACTATAATAATAAAATAAAAGTCATTAGTGGCAAAAAAATAGCACATATTTTAATTTTGATGATCAAAAGGTCTCTAAGTTTCTACAGTTCTCCTTCCAGAATTTCTCAACTCATTCAATAAATATAAGCTGGGCACCCAGTTTGCTTAAGAAGGGAGGGCAATAACAATAAACAAGGTAACAACCAAAAGCATTTCAAACAGTTATGTTGCTGGTAAGAAAAAAAACAATAATGACTGGGAAGGGAAGTGTAGAACCAATTTAAACTGGTCATTAGGAAGGATATCTCTAAGAAAGCAACATTGGCTAAAGGTGGCATTTAGGCTGACAGCTGAATGACAAAAACGCAAAAGGCAAGAGATCAGGTGCTGAGCACTCCAGACAAGGAAAAAGTAATCACACAGCTCTGAGAGTTGGACTGTGAAGAAGGCTGAGTGCCGAAGAATTGATGCTTTTGAACTGTGGTGTTGGAGAAGACTCTTGAGAGTTCCTTGGACTGCAAGGAGATCCAACCAGTCCATTCTGAAGGAGATCATCCCTGGGATTTCTTTGGAAGGAATGATGCTAAAGCTGAAGATCCAGTACTTTGGCCACCTCATGCGAAGAGTTGACCCATTGGAAAAGACTCTGATACTGGGAGGGATTAGGGGCAGGAGAAGGGGACGACAGAGGATGAGATGGCTGGATGGCATCACTGACTCGACGGATGTGAGTCTGAGTGAACTCTGGGAATTGGTGATGAACAGGGAGGCCTGGCGTGCTGTGATTCATGGGGTCGCAAAGAGTTGGACACGACTGAGTGACTGAACTGAACTGAAGGCAGGAAAATATATGCCTGGTATATCTCGAAATCAGCAAGGCTCAAATGAGGTAATGAGCAATAAAGACTGAGTTTACTTTTTTTTTTCCCCTAAGAGGGAGTTATAGGAGTGTTTTAGGCAAAAGGTGCCATGATTCTATTTGTATTTTTAAATTCTCACGCTGATTGCTGTGTGGAAAATATATTGTATCGGGGAAAGATCAGCTAAGAAGCTATTGCTTTAAATTCAAGTGAGAAAACATGATCACTTAAAAAGGGTCAGCAGCAATTGGGAGTTGCCAGATCTGGGATACATTTTAAAGGTAAAGCAGACAGAATGCCAAGAGAATGAATGGCTTACTGCTTCTCAGACTATTTCCTTTTCTCTATCTCTAAATGTTTAGAAAGAAAGAAAGTGAAGTCACTCAGTCGTGTCCGATTCTTTGCAACCCCATGGATTGTAGCCTATCAGGCTCCTCCATCCAAGGGATTTTCCAGGCAAGAGTACTGGAGTGGATTGCCATTTCCTTCTCCAGAGATCTTCCTGACCCAGGGATCGAACCCAGGTCTCCTGCCTTTTAGGCAGACGCTTTACCGTCTGAGTCACCAGGAAAGTGTTTCAGTTCAGTTCAGTCGCTCAGTTGTGTCTGACTCTTTGCGACCCCATGAATTGCAGTACGCCAGGCCTCCCTGTCCATCACCAACTCCTGGAGTGTTTAGATCCTAACAATTATCTATCCCCTCTTGAGACTCCTCCATGTTCATCCTACTCCTTTAAAATAATGCAAGCAAATTTACTACGTTCCCTAGCTAATGTCTAGGGGTCTTATTTATATGTATCAGCAGTCCATCTAAGACATTTTTTATATAAAAAAACTTTAAGTGCCTAAGGTATTTCATTGTTAAACACACTTATATTCTAAATCATTGAAAAATAGTAATTTACATTTGGTTAACCTTTACAAATCAGAATATTTGATTAATCAGAGCACTCCACTCTTGAATATTCTGAATAACTTCCTATACTACTATTAGCTTGTATTTTTCTTAGGGTTAAGACTATGGGGTCGCACAGAGTCGGACATGACTGAAGTGACTTAGCAGCAGCAGATAACTGTTTGATAGTCAGAATGATATTTTACATATTCAGGTGGCCACATTTTCCTTCCGATAATTAAGATCTGGAAAAGGAAAACCTAACATATAAATTTGACAAGTGTGTGAGTCAGGCATGCCTAATGGAAGAAAGCTTAAAAGAGACAAATCACTAGCTGAAATGTAAATCCCATGATGAGCGTCCCAGTCAAGCTGTTATAGGCTAGGCTTGAATTCCTTCAGAGCACAAAGGAATCAGATCTCTGGCAGCCCATTCGTCTTTAACAGTTCACTGATACAGGCCCTCAGATTCATGAGCTAAAATCTTATTTGCTATTCCACATATGCTACTTATAGTTCCACAGTTAAACTGTAAGCTTTGTGTAATCAAGGATCATATGTGACAGATAAGTTAGCCAGCTCACATGACACTCTCCTTTAAGTATGCCTTCCTCTACTGTAGAGACTGGAAAGCTAAAAACTACATGCCCAAACTTTCCTGTAACTGAACTTACTAGATTTAATATCTGCCGGCCACAAGGCACCACATAAACTGAGTGAAGTGGGGAGAGGGGCAGGGTAAAAGGCACCCACTTTTGGTGCTATGAGTCACAGCAAAGGAGGCATAATTCTAGAGTCAGCAGCTTCCCAGTTATAACAGGAGCACTGGCTCCCTTCATCTCAAGGCAACATCTGTAATGGACTTTTACAAGAACTCTTGTCAGAAACTGACTGGGAAGTTGTCAGAAGTTGACTGGTAAGAGTTCTGTGATTAACCTGAAAATTCACTAAGTGAGAAGTTTCCATAGGATGTCAAAGTGGAAACAGTATAATGAACTAACCAAAGGTACTCATGGAGTAAATGAAGCATAAATACAGGGAGCAGAGCACAGCAGACAGGTCTGGATTTGAGTGCTCACTTGATCACACGTGATTTTAAGCCAGCTTCATAATCTCTAGGTTTCATATTTATAAAATGGGAATCATAGAGTAATACCTGTTTTCAGAATGAATAAATGAGATAATACTTGCAAATAGCATAGTAAATATATTAATAAGTATTTGCCAATGTCACTGTTATGATACAGGTATTTAGATTATAGAACTACATAGTGGAAGAAGCCTTAACACCATCTAATCCAACCTTCTCATTCTATAACACCATGGCCAAAGAAAGATGGATGAAGTAGGGTTCCTATACTCAATAAACTCACAATTCAGGTAGGAAAAAAATAAAAAACCTATTTAAACAAAAGCATATTATTTGGCACTAAATCATTATAATTCTTAAAATAAAGAAATTAAACTTTTCTTCACCTGGTATTAAGCCGAGAGATGATCAATATGGAAAGAAAATTTTTAACAGTTAATTTTAGGAGCAACCAAGTGACACAAATGTTTAAAATAAAATTGTTTATTCCCTTCTCATACAGTCTTGAATATTTTGGTCCACATTTCCTCTGTTCACCAGACCAGGGAGATTTTCTAATCATTTATTAGTCTCAGAAAATATAGGTTACCAGGACAATAGTATTCTTTCTCCTAGAGCACATCTCTATCATCCATCCAAATCTTCCACTGCCAACCACTTACCTACCAGGTCACCTGACTACCTTGAACTGGAATATTACCACAGTGTTCCTAAAAACTGGAAAGAGAGCAGAAGAAACCTACAATATATTTTGATGCACTTCAGCAGAGATAGCTAGCTCTTGCCTCTAGTTTATTTTTGTAATGGAACCCAATTTTATCCATGGTTAACGGTGAACTCAGCTACGGGCTATATTGCCCAGCTTCTCTTACAGTTATGAGTAGATACATGTCAAAATGATGTGAATCTGGTCGAGTGAAAACACTCTCCTCTATGTTTCCCCATGTTCTTTTCTCTTTCTGGTAATCAGGGACAGATCACATCCACCTTGGGATGTAGAAAAAGCTAAATATCAAAACCTTTTTGTGATACTGTTATAATAAATTACTTAAATGTCTTCCATGTTTTCTTCATATTTTTTTCCTATCTCTGGTTATGGACCAAAGCCAGATATTTAACAATTTTATGATATTACATTCTGAAAGTAGTCTGCACTTTAATATAAAAACATTTTATTCCACGAAAAATAATTTCTACATGAAAGTTTTCCAACTAGTTTCTTGGCTAAGTAACATGCAGAACAGAGGCCTATTAAGACTTACCAAAGAAGTACAAGAGGCAGGATGATTATAAGGATACCACCACACTGTTTTATAGATGTTGATGTACTGAATGAACAGAGCAACCAGCAAGTAGATGAAAAACAGAAATTCAAAGAGCAGGCTTCCATCCACAGGCAAATCAGGAATTTGGCAATGACGAACAGGACCTGGGGTGATTAAGGCTGTGATAGGTGGGACCGGAAGGCCAATAGCACTACCATTCCTGAAAAGAGAAAACTACAGTTAAATCAAATGGTGATACCTTTCAGTGTCAAAGAGCATAAAGGAGTCCTGCTTCCTTAGCCACCTACACTTTTAACTGTTGGCCTTCCTCAAGACTCTACTCTGGCACCTTTCGCTCTTCTCTTTTCCCTCTACAACACTCTCTCAGTCATGTAATACGTGGTCATGACTTCCACTATCTCCTACATGCTGAAAACTAAAATTTCTCTCCATAAAGCTCACTGCTGCATTTTAGATACATGTCATCAAGCTGTCTACTGGGCATCTGTGTTTCTCTTCCTAAAGTCCTAATCATAGTCCATGGCCCAACCAGTTAGCTGCCCAAATCAGAAACCTGGGAATCATATTAGGAATCTTGTTCTGTAAATCACTCTCTAAATCATATATACTCCACTTCATAAATCTTTTTCCAAATTGCACTCTCCTCTCTAAACCCATAGGCTTAGTTCAAGGAGTTGCCATTTTTCACCTGAACCACTGTAGTAATCCCTCTAAATTCAAGTCTATTTTCACCAAATCCTCCAACCTGCCTTTAAACATCTTTCTAAAGTGAAACTCTGATAGTATACTCTCTTGCCTAAAACTCTTTAGTGCTCTCTACTGCTAGCAGCATAACACCCAACAATGTTTATTCCTATGAGGCTCTCTGCTTAACAGACTAGTCTCATCTCTTATCACTCCTCCACATGCACCCTAAACACTACCCATGTTATTTGCTATCTGTGAATATATGTATATGCTTTGTATATAATATACAATATTCTTTTTACTGGCAATGTCCTCTAAAACCACCTTCCTTAACCCTTCACATATACATTTATAGAGAAAATTCGAGACTTTTTAAATAACCAAACAAAACCTCTAAAAGATTACTCTGACACAATCAAAATTAATTCATCTCTCCTCTGTGCTACTATTACACCTAAACAATGCCTTTATTGCACTTTTCAATTGTTCAATTTTCAAAAAATTGTTACATAATTTTTTCATACTGTTATGTAACTTTTTGCATACATCTTTTTGTCTATCATCATAATCTTAAGGACAGAGACAGTACTTCTGCTGCTGCTGCCGCTAAGAAACTTCAGTCGTGTCTGACTCTGTGCGACCCCATAGACGGCAGCCCACCAGGCTCCCCCATCCCTGGGATTCTCTAGGCAAGAACACTGGAATGGGTTTCCATTTCCTTCTCCAATGCATGAAAGTGAAAAGTGAAAGGGAAGTTGCTCAGTCGTGTCCAACTCTTAGCGACCCCATGGACTGCAGCCCATCAAGCTCCTCCAACCGTGGGATTTTCCAGGCAAGAGTACTGGAGTGGGGTGCCATTTCCTTCTCCAGGTACTTCTCCTAGTTCACTGAAATTATGTACCTTTAGGTTGAGAAGACAGTAGACCAATACAGTCATGAAAAAGAGGGAGCTCTCTCAAAACATAGATTAAAATGTAGAAATTTTAATCCCTATCTTATTCTTTTTTTTATGCTCTATTATAGGTCACAACTAGCTGAACTATCTAAAATGATAAGATAAGGCTAAAGAATAAAATTTCCCATTATTTGTATGCCTGTGAACAGTAAGAGATTTAAAGGTCTATGATGTTAATAGAACAAGGAAAAGAGGCTTCATCTGGCTATTTCCAAAGAAGATTCTAAAGAGGAAATAACATTAGTGTTACCATTCTACTCCAAAATTTCCAAATATGGAATTCTAGCATTAGTACGTGACACTGACAGCACTTAAAGTGACTCATGGGAATATAAACTTCGCTCATTCTGAACCATTCTGAATAGTTAAGAATAACATGGCAGAAACTAGAAGGGAAGAACAGGGATGGGTAAGGGTTGGAAAAATTTTTTTAAGTTTCTTCCCCTCAATCTCAGAGTACATTGCAATAGAGCAAGCTTACCAAGGAGTGGGTTGTGATCTACCAGTAGGGTCTCAAAACTTCATCTACTCAATCATAAATTAATCATTAATACACCAATACCCTCTGATCTGTTCTGGGAGCTGGGTCACAGCACTACGCAACTGCAGGAAGTGTTATACATAAAGAAATGGACATAAAAGATTCTCTCTGGAGTTGTTCAAGTTGGTGGACTTGAATGGAGATAAATAATGCCAGCAACCATTCTACTGCCTCACTCCATTTAATCACAAAATATGGGGAAAAAAATTCTGAGGAGTCTGTACTCTAGAACAAGCTAAATATTCTCTAGAACAAATAAAATTTCCTTCCTCTCAGTCAAAAATATATGCTGAACTATATGTTATGATTTAAAGGTTAAAATGGTTTTCATAGAATTTTCCTAAATAAAGCAGACTAATATGCTTCTGCCATTAACAAAGTTATTAACACTCTGGGCATCAAGAAAAATATTCAAAACAAAGCACAAAAGATCTCTATCTGTGAAACTACCATATGATCCAGCAATCCCATTCCAGGACATATATCCAGAGAAAACTATAATCCAAAAAGATACAAGCACCCCAATTGTTCAGTGCAGCACCATTTACAACTAAGACATGGAAGCAATTAAATGTCCATCAACAGAGGAATGGATAAAGAAGATGTACTACATAAATACCATGGGATATTACTAAACCACACACACACAAAAACTGAAATAATGCTATCTGCAACAACATGAACAGACCCAGAGATTATCATACTCATTAAGTCAGACAGAGAAAGACAAATAGTGCATGATAGAGAGCTTATATGTGGAATCTTAAAAAAGCTATAAATGAACTTATTTACAAAATGGAAATAAAACCACAGATTTAGAAAACAAACTTATGGTTATCAGGGGGAAGTGGAGGGGAGGGATGAACTGGGAAATCAGGATCGACATATACAGACTACTATTTATAAAAGAAATAACTCATAAGGACCTACTATACACCACTGGAAACTCTACTCAATACTCTATAATGAGCTATATGGTTATGGAGAGGATATATGTGTATATATAACTGATTCACTTTGCTGTATAGCAGAAATTAACACACTTTTGTAAATCAACTACTCTCCAATAAAATTTTTTTTAAAAAAGGATTCACTCAATCCTTCTCCCCTCTATTTGGAGAAGTGCCACTCATCTGAATGCCCATTAAAATTTGCTCCCCAGTTCCCTTATCACATTTACCATTTACCATTGAAATATTCTCTCCCCTGCTGGGCAGTAAGCCACTTGTAATCAGAAATCAAGATATTAGGGAACCATTGACCAAAACCACCCACCTTGGCATAATAATAACTGCTTGCATGAGTTGTCTCATCACAGGAAATCCCAATAAGGAAAATGATGCTGCTGCTGAAAACTAACTGGAAGAATTTGGGAAGGGCCAAAAGGAGGGAGATGCCAGCCCATAATATGTCCTCTAACCTCCCAGAAACCCTTATGCTAGAATCCATCTTGACTGAAAGATGGAGTGTGCCACCAGGAAGTACCCTGAGTCAGATCAAATATGGGCAAAGCAAGATGACTCGCCAGAGACAACTTGGAAAACTAACCCTATTACCTGAAACACCTGGGACTGCAAGCCACGTGGCAGAGCAGTTCTCCGGACTTTCCTTACCTTGCTGCTCTCCACCTGGGTGGCCCTTCCCAATAAAGTCTTTTGCTTTGTCAATTGAAAAAACTTTTTCTTAAAGATCTGTATTTGTGATATCCTATACAACCTTGACTATTATACTTCAAGCCAAAAGACAAAGAGACAAACATCAAATAAAGTGGTCCAGAGCATCAGAGGGAAAGAGGAAAGTATTCTCATACATTGAAAATTTCAGAGGGTATATGATCAAAGCATTTTAAAACCAAAAACAAACAAAAAAGAGCTAAAATAAACAGACGTAGTCAATACATCTCAGAAAATTACAGAAAAATTTGAGACACTTTAGAGAGAAATCACTTAAGAAAAGTTAAAAGCATTGTTCCTCTGAAAGAATATAGATTCCAGAAAAGCAAAGTGACACAAAGGTTTGAGATACAATCTGGGAGAGTTCCAGTCCCAGATTTCCTATTAACCAGCTGTGGGTTTTTTGTTTTTGTTTGTTTTTGGCTATGCTGGGTCTTTGTTGAAGTGTGTGTGCTTAGCTGCCCTGGGGTACATGGGATCTCAGTTCCCTGACCAGGGATTGAACCCATGTCCTCTGCTTTGCAAGGCAGATTTTTAACCACTGGACCACAAGGGAAGTCCCCCAGTTGTGGTTTTTGAGACAATAACTTTACATCCCTAAGCCTCAGTCTCTTCATCTATAATACAAGGGTTGGAAAAGATTCTCTTTAAAGAAATTTTCTCAGTGCTAACACTGAATATTCTCCTTCAAATGGAGCTGCAGTCCCAACAATCATGCCTAAGCTGATGACTTGCTAGGAGGACTCAGAGGACCGGGCATGTAGTTGTGTTCACAGCTACAATTTGTAACAGCAGGATACAAATCAAAACCAGCAGACGCAAAAGGTAACAAGCAAAGTCTTGAGGAAACCAGGTGCAAGCTTCCAAGGCTTTCTCAATGGAGTCATATAGGATGCCCTTAACTAGTTAAGCAACTAGTTATGACAACATGTGTAGAATCCCTCTACCAGGGAGGTTCATTACTAAGCAGCAGCATTTTCACTGGAGGCCAGCCTTACATCGTAAACACTCTTTGGCTAGCACTACCAAAATTCCAGACTCGAGAGGAAAGCAGGTGCTCAGCGTAACAATTTGTAGAAAGGACTGGCTAAGACTGGCATCTGGGAACTTGACTGGTAAACAGTTTCCTCCAATGACACAAAGGTTTCTCTAAATAATAAGAGTGGCTTACTGTCCCTGAACTGTCTGTGCAAACAATATGAATTATGCTGAACTCCATTTTGTCCTTGTATGTAGGAAAGAGTTAACACAGCAGACCTAAAGACTAGCCTTATGGAGCCAGCAAGCAGCACATTTTAGGTAAGAAAATGGATAAGTCAAGAAAAATTTAAAGGAATAAAAAAGAACTAAAAGGGACAGAGAAAGCAGTGATCATTTAAACATGTTCAGGTAATATTAACTAAGTATGCAAGAACAAAACAAAACAAAACCACTCTTAGTCCTTCTCAAGTAAGATTCTCCCTCAACTAAAAGCTCTCCAGAAAACTCAGAAGTCTACAGTATATATTCCTTCTTTAGAAGGCAATCATCTAAGCACATAGTCCCAAGAACAAATTCCTGCTCCCCACAGGTGGCAAGCAGGATGGATTTCAATTTTGTCACCAAACTAGCTCTTTGACATTCTCAAGTTTCATTTCACCAAACAAGTCACAAACATCTCTTTTCAGCTCATCTCTGTTTTGCAGAATTACATACATCATCCAAAACTCAAGCAATTAATTACTTACTTCTCTCCTCAATACAGACACTCCAGAAATGAGTTCTCCACATGTGGACATTGCTTTTCTTTAGAAACACACCTCCTAAAACTATATCCTAGGCTATTTAACACTGGTTTTAGCCACACTTTTTATACCCTTTCCCCATGTCCTATAAAACAACCTATTCCAGCCTGCTTCTTTCCCATCCAGTGTTAAACAAACATAGTAAACCAGAAAGATAAATATGGTATATAAATGCATTTTTATGGAATCTAGAAAGATAGTACCAATGAATTTATTTGCAGGGCAGCAATGACGAAACAGACATAGAGAACAGACTTATGGACGTGGGGAGCAAGAGGGAAGAAGGAGAGGGTGAGATGTATGGAGAGAGTAACATGGAAACTTACATTACCATCTGTAAAACAGATAGCCAATGGGAATTTGCTGTATGACTCAGGGAACTCAAACAGGGGCTCTGTATCAACCTCGAGGGGTGGGACAGGGAGGGAGTGGGAGAGAGGTTCAAAAGAGAGGGGACATATGTATACCTATGGCTGATTTATGTTGCTATTTGGCAGAAAACAACAAAATTCTGTAAAGCAATTACCCTTCAATTAAAAATAATAAATAAAATCAGGGAAAAAAAAGAAAAAGAAACACAGAACTGTCTTCTTCCAAAATAACCCCTTTAGGTAAAAANAGGGAGTGGGAGAGAGGTTCAAAAGAGAGGGGACATATGTATACCTATGGCTGATTTATGTTGCTATTTGGCAGAAAACAACAAAATTCTGTAAAGCAATTACCCTTCAATTAAAAATAATAAATAAAATCAGGGAAAAAAAAGAAAAAGAAACACAGAACTGTCTTCTTCCAAAATAACCCCTTTAGGTAAAAATGTCACAAAATAATCCCTCAATAACAGTTTCAGTGACTTCAAACCATGAGCAATTGTCATTTTTCACTTTAATCTATTGAAAAATAAGTCCTTCTCCCCACCATTCCAATTAATTGCTAAAGAAATGTATGTTAAAGGAGGAAAGCTGAAATTTATGTTAAATGAGAATCAAGGCAATCATAACGAAAACCTTGAAAGCCAAAATAGGCACAGCTGTAATTTTCTATGGCAATTTGAAAGCACTGAATCACTAAACAAGTAGTCAGTATATATTAGTAAAATTAAGCCATGAACTTGAAATAGGAAACATCCTTCATCTCAGTCTCTATGTTGGGAGCACCTTTCCTTAAGAGCATTTTCACATACCTCATTTAAAAATTTTTCTTTATTAAAAAAAAAGTGATATTTGTAGAAATTTTGGAAAATTCAGAGTAAAGTTTTTAAAAGTTACTGTAATTTACTACTTCATTTATTTCCAAGCCGAAAGTATTTATGAAACAGAAAGTATTACCATTTTTAAAATGAGGAAATCCACAAGAACAGGAGAGTAAAAGTATTACTCTAGAATAAATTACAAGTACTCTGTCTACAAAATTTTGTATCTGCATGAGAATCAGAGACTGGAAAAATCCCTTCAAACTGGAACTTCAGGGAGAGCCCCACTGAAATGACAAGATCAGAACTGACTCTGAAGACTGAGTAGAGCTTGGGGTGGAAGGTCAGAAAGAAACAGGTAAACAAGTAACATCACAAGAGCCTAAAAAGACAAGAGCAGTACTGACTGCTAGCTGTGAACATTAGAATCCAGGCCAGAGAAAATGCTATTCAGATACGGGAAAAAAAAAAATATATCTTGACCAAACAATCTAGTAAAAACCATCCGTTTCTACTGCGACATGATCGAACCTCCTGATAAATTATCCAGGATAATTTTAAAAATAATTATACTTTTGAAAATTAGGAACAGAGATAAATTTCCATTAAGAAAATCAAATTCTTTATTCTCATGCAATATGACACAAATCTTAAGATGTTTCGGCTAGAGCTGATAAGTTTATTCAACTTTTTGAACAAAGTAATTTTTAAGACCCCTGATAGGATATGACAATTTTAGAATCTCATGTTAACTAATAGCTTTAATCTGCCCTCCTTGAAGAATCCTAGAAAGTAAACCATCACATTCATCTTGAACTATAATTCACTTCTACCTTCTTTTAATAGCTAAAAAAAAAGGTGACAACTAGAATTTGGATTATTGGCCATAAGTATGAATCAGCCTTTTTTTATTTTGTGGACATCACAACTTTCTACCTCCAAAGTACTCTGAAATACTCAGCTTCCAGTTTTTAGGGTCAGGGTTTCTACTTCGGTGTCAAAAAATAATCCTGGTAAGCAAATATCTGAATAGTATGACTTCTGTATTAGCCTTACTAATCATAGAATATTACAAATTGTTTGTCTCATTTCTTCTTTACCTGTTCCTCAGGCCTGTTCCATTGCCACAGCCCCCTCCAACCAAAGTCTGTAAAGAAGGTAAAGCTGAACGGCTTAGCTGCTGCCGACTAGGGCCCCTCCTTCCACCGGGCATGTCCGGGAACCAGTCTGCTTCCAGTGCCACCTATAGTTGCAACCCAGGTTAATGGCTGTCAGCCTGTTTCAACGCTGAACAAAAAGAGACATTTAAATATCAGTTTGCTATCTTTAAAGTAGGCAATGTAACAAAACAACCAGAAAAACTGAGTAAGCAGACCGTGTAAAAGAATGCTCCCAATGTCTATCACTGACTTCATTCTAATGAAAGGACTACTCAAGACTACAGTGGGTCAGAAGCCTAAGTCCTAAGCTTTGTTCAGCATTAGAGAAGTCACACTTGTGTCTTTCATCAGCAGAGTTGTTCTACATGAAAGATTTTACCATCAGTTTACAAGAAACACTGAATATATACAGTTCCAATACAGACGTGGTATTTCACAGTAAGCCCCTTGAAATGCAAGAGAATCAGCACTGTCCAAAATGTTAGGTTTTGTTATCAGGGGATCTAGATTCTGAGATCAGCTGTATCATTATTTAACTCTGAGGCATTTAACCTCTGTTTCCTCATCAGAAAAAAAAGCATTCCTTGTCCTACAGAGGTGGTTGTCAGAACTGACAAAGATGGGTTAAAGTACATCAGAAAGTCTTTTAACTCTTTAAAAAAGTAAAACTGTTCAAGTGCTATCTCCATATGTTAGAGTGAAAATATTGTAAAGAGATCAAGGAGATGCCCATTCCAGAAAAACTGATGTAAAATAGTTTAGAAATTACTGAAACTGCAGGATTAAAAGTAATACATAAAAACCCTCAATAAAAAGAAACTGTGCTTTCATTAATCTATGGAAAAATGATGGTTCCGTCAATATGAATACCAAGAATCTGCTTCCTGAACAATACAACTTAAAATCTGAAGAATGACACCGTGGAAAAACCCTGGTTTTCAAAACGTTACAGCAGATATTCTGTTCCCTATTCCTAACAGCTCTCGGCTGCAGACTAACAAACGCCAAGTGAGACAAAACATTCAAACCACTGGATGTAAGGGCAGCTGGTCCTTGCTCAATTAACGAGCAAAGGAAAAGAAAAGTGTAAGGCAAAAAACTGGGACGGAAGAAGGCGAGGGGATGGGGTGGTGGAAGGTGGGCAGCGAGGGAACACAAACTTCAACGACTGGCCTCTATAAGGGGACGACAAAGGGGTCCCCGCCGCGCAACCTGGAGGGCCAAAGCANCCTTATTAAGTTTGGAAGTTTTCCCCTTTCTGGGATTTCTGGCAGCCAGAGTAGAGGAGCAGACTTGACCTGAGTGCTGGAGAGCTATAGAATGAATCCTTCCTGGCTGTCCATTTCCACCAGTGGGATGAAAAAAGGGTGTCTAATAAAAGTTTTGGCTTCCTGTGGATTCTACTTAACCTGCAGCACTACTCAAGGGTGTTTTGTTAACCTTCATTTTTTTCACTTTTTGAAGGTTCAAAATGGAAAGTATTTATTGACCAAATTAACAGGGCTTTGGAGAATTACGAACCATGTTCAAGTCTAAACTGCAGCTGTTACCACGGGTGAGTTCTTTTCTTTCACCCATCTTTAAGAATTTAGATCTTCTCAGGAGGAAATCCCCTAAAATCCCGAAGAGACCTTGGTTGCAGTGGTCAGAGAGCAGACAGGGTCCCTGAGGTGGTTTTCTGATTTCTAGGGAATAAAAATACCGTGGGATAGTAGAGGCCCAGGTGGTCTGAGTGAACTCCGGGAGTTGGTGATGGACAGGGAGGCCTGGTGTGCTGCGATTCATGGGGTAGCAAAGAGTCGGACACAGTGAGCGACTGAACTGAACTGAACTGAGGTGGTCTCACCATTGCCTGTTAATTCCCTGTAGGAATGTACTTGTTTGCATTCCCCACTGGACTGAAAGCTTCTTGAGGTCAAGGCACATGTCCTACATTGGCAGTTGTATTCCTGGTGCTGACTCTCAGTAAGTGAAAGTCGCTCGGTCATGTCGGACTCTTTGCAACCGCATAAACTATACAGTCCATGGAATTCTTCAGGCCAGAATACTGGAGTGGGTAGCCTTTCCCTTCTCCAGAGGATCTTCCCAACCCATGGATCGAACCCAGGTCTCCCGCATTGCAGAAAGATTCTTTACTAGCTGAGCCATAAGGGAAGCCCTACTCTCAGTAAGTAACTCCATAAATATTGTTGAAGGAATGAACATATTTTTAAATGAATCAAATTATGTTTCCTGTGGGTTATCTTTTGATGTATGCAAATTAAGGCTAGAGTGTGATGGTAGAAAGATTACTTTGAAATCAGCCTTACATTCTAGTGCCAGATTCAGGTCTCAGATACGTCACTTCTCTAGATATCAGATTCCTTATCAGTTAAATAACAGAGTCCTTTAACTCCTCATTATGTTCGTTATTTTATAATTCCTCAAAAAATTCACNTAGAGTGTGATGGTAGAAAGATTACTTTGAAATCAGCCTTACATTCTAGTGCCAGATTCAGGTCTCAGATACGTCACTTCTCTAGATATCAGATTCCTTATCAGTTAAATAACAGAGTCCTTTAACTCCTCATTATGTTCGTTATTTTATAATTCCTCAAAAAATTCACCTGATGCATGTGATACTTACTAAAAACTTGGTTTGAAAAAATAAAAATAAAAACTTCGTTTGTACCAAGCCTTAAAAGGGATACAAAATAGTGTAATTCCTAGTTACTCCTGTCAGTCACACATACTGCTAGAGTATGTGGGATGGTAGGGGCCGAAGAGGCTAGAACGTAAGACTCGATTTCAAGCTGTAAGGCATAAGCTGTGCCTTCTGTGGGATTTGGAGAAGGAAAGGTAAGTGGGACTGCAGTGACTGGGAGGACATAGGTGTGACATGAGTATTGAGGAGGAATATGCAAGGGAGGGGCGGTCCAGGTGGAGGGAGGGGGAAGAGATGCTTGATGCTGGCTTGCTTTTTCATTTCTATTGCTTTGTTGTAGTTATTTTAGGTTACCTGTGTTGCTTCTGGGAAAGAGGTTGCTCATTCCTGCTCCCTCTTCTTTCCCAAAGCTTACTATGCTCTCTAATACTAAGCCCAGACCTGCAGATAGGAAGAGGTGGGATGGTGCCCCTCTCTTGGCCTGCTTTCCTTGATGATTCATTCCCCTTCTTTTCCAGTGTCATAGAAGAGGATCTAACTCCTTTCCGAGGAGGTATCTCCAGGAAGATGATGGCAGAGGTAGTCAGACGGAAGCTAGGGACTCACTATCAAATAATTAAGAACAGATTATACCGGGAAAATGACTGCATGTTCCCCTCAAGGTAAGAGCTATAAGGTACATATATCTTCTCACCTTGTTGCTTACTTAATACTAATCCACCTGCAATGCAGGAGACCTGGGTTCAATTCTGGGGTTGGGAAGATCCCCTGGAGAAGGAAATGGCAACCCTCTCCAGTATTCTTGTTTGGATAATTCCATGGACAGAGGAGCCTGGTGAGCTTCAGTCCATGGGGTCACAAGAGTCAGACACGGCTGAGCAACTGACACTCTAATATAGAGCCCAATTAAAGGGACTTACAAGTGAACCCTCACATTTCAGGACCACACAATAGTGACATCTGTCTCCTCTCTCTTTGTAAGGCTGGGGCACATCACTGGTTGTACTGGGTGTGGCTCTACCCCTTCTCCAGATATAGCAGCTGCAGGACACAGGCTAATGTTAACTAGTGTGAGTGAGCTGGGTTGAAGGAGAAGCGATGACTCATTGTCAGGGGACAGCTATTGTTCTAGATACCAACTGTTCAAAGAAAGGTGGCAGAAAGGCAAGAGAGATAACTAGGGCTGCAGATTACACAGGCCACACTAGGCAGGACTTGAGCTGAGAGAGCTGAAGTTCTTTATCAGTGGGCTAAAGGCTGATGGGGAGGGTCACAGACTGAGCCTGGAAATTGCCCTTCGGCAGCATTATTTACAACAAATAATAAACCTTCCTCGTTCGAGCCTTTTTTTTTTTTTTTTTTGGCACAGCTGCCTGGCTTGTGGAATCTTAGTTTCCAAAATAGGGATTGAACCCATATCCGAGGAAGTGAAGTGAGAGTACTAACCACTGGACCACCAGGGAATTCCCAGGAGTCCTTTTTTTAAAAAAAAAAAAAAACTCAAANTTTTTTTTTTTTTTTTTGGCACAGCTGCCTGGCTTGTGGAATCTTAGTTTCCAAAATAGGGATTGAACCCATATCCGAGGAAGTGAAGTGAGAGTACTAACCACTGGACCACCAGGGAATTCCCAGGAGTCCTTTTTTAAAAAAAAAAAAAAAAAAAAACTCAAATCTTTATAAAATTACAAAGGCAGAATATTCCCTTATTAAGATCTTTTTAAATGACTTATGTCATTACAAGTAAAATAAATGAGCAGTATTGTAAAAAAAAACATGCATCTATTTGGTCACAAGGATTTATATTTTGTCATAATAACTTCATTACAAATTAGTGTATTTTTGCTGTCAAAAATATGCAAAAACAACAGAAAAATATAAAAATCATTTAATATCCCATATTCCGAGGTAATCACAATTTTGGTTTTCAAGTGTCAGGGGCAAGTAAGGTGGTAGTAGGGAAAATCATTGAGATTTTAAATAGACATTTGTTTCATTACTTGGAGCAATGGTAGAGACTTTAACTACAAATTATGAGTATAGAGGAGTTTGTGATTTCTACAAATGAGAAAGAAAATATGAATATAGATCTTTTGGGACTTTAGAAGGTTTTCCAGTGTTTGATAGTTAGCTGAACAATCTCCAGATCAAATTAAACTGTGCTCTTGAAGTTTCTGCAAGGCACATAGCTCTTATTCCTGACTCCAGAGCGTTGTGGTCAGAATCTTGAGCTCTTAGAAATAGTCTTAAGAGAGGATGGGACCTTTCATTGGCAATAAAATCGTTTAGAGTTCTAATACATTGAAAGTTCCCTACCCCAACTACATACACAGCTAAAGAATTGATAGTTAAATAAAAGAGAAACAAAATGAAATATTTAGAACCAGCATCCTTAATGAAATGGACACAGTTGTGAAATATCTCAGACTCTTATCTGGGCAAAAGTAGTATCTTTCTAGGTCTAGATACTTTTAATTCACCCAGTTTGAGAAATTCAGTGACATTTAAAGAATTCAGTTCTGAACAAAAGGACATGTCAACTCAACATTTCAAGGATGAGCTGAAAGATTTTGCTAAGGAACTGGAGCACCATCTAATTAACCCTGGAGATGCATCATTTCAAAGATAGGGAATAACGGTATTTTTTAAAATAATAGCTTTAGTGAAGTACAGTTGACATAAATTGCACATATCTAAAGTGTACAATTTGATACATATATCAAAATATGTATCTCATATATATATATATATATATATATATATGTATTTGTAGCCAAGATAATGAACCTATCACTACAAAAGTTACCTTGTGCCCCTTTGTGGCCCTTCTTTCCCCTTTTCGCTGTCATGCCTTCCTCCTGTCCAATCCCCGTCCTCAGGTATCCACTGATTTGCTTTCTCTCATTATAGATTATTTCCTTGAGTTTTATATAAATAGAATCATGCAATATGTGATAGAGTGCTATTTTAAAAGCCAGGTGTGAAAGAAAATAACGAATGTTTTAGCTGTTAACATGTAAATGTAAATACATGTAAATGTATTATTGTAATAATATGTAGTAATAATAATAATGATTATATTATATAATTAATATGCAATAAAAATGTAATACATTTTTTAAACTTTGTAACTAGTAATTTTTTAACATCAAAGGAGTATTATATGCACATGGTAAAATATTTGGTTAACTCAAAAGTATATACAGTGATGCCCTCCACCATACCACTAGTCCCTGAGTCTTCCTCTCAAGAGACAACTACAATTGTATATCCTGCCAGAAATAATCTGCATATACAATTGTCTAGATTCACCAGCAAACCAGAATATGCTGTATCTTCTGTTCTGCAACTTACTTTTCCTTTCCATGTATCAGTAGATTTTGAAATTGTTCCATAGGAGTAGTACATGGAGAACTCTTTCATAGCAGCATAAAAAGCCCATCGTATGGATTTCATTATTCAGTCCTAAATCAATGGATGCTTAATTATTCCCCATCTATCCCCTTTAATTTTTTTTTTCCCCTTTAACTTTTGACTAATGGAAACAATACTGCAGTGAACATTCTTGAACTTAGACTTTTGAACACTCATGGCTGAGTCGCTTCAGTCGTGTCTGACTCTTTGTGACTCCATGGACTATAGCCCGCCAGGCTCCTCTGTCCATGGGATTTTTCAAGCAAGAATACTGTAGTGGGTTGCCATTTCTTCCTCCAGGGGATCATCCCAACCCGGGAATCAAACCCGCATCTCTTGGGTCTCCTGCTTTGGCAGGCGAGTTCTTTATCACTAGCGCCACCTGGGAAGCCCCTTTGTAAATATATCTATATCTACAGTATAGAAGTAAAATTAATTAGGCAAATAAAGTGTTTTTAAATCTCAATAAATAGAAGCAAATTGTCCTCCAAAGAGGTTGTGTTTACACATTCACCACCCTCTTATCACATGCTCAGAACAGACCTCACACACTCAGTAACACTATGTATTACCAGGCTCTTTTGATCTTTGACAAACTGATTGGTAGCAACTAGCATGTAGCGTCACTAGATTTTTTCTTTTGTCATGTTGATACTTTTTTGTTGAAATATATTTAACATATAATGTGTAAGTTTAAGGTGTATAACATGTTAATCTGATAAATTTATTTTAATATGATTTCTATTGTAGCAACAATAAGCATCTCTATATCATGTCACATAATTATTTTCTTTTTTAATAGTGGAAATGATTAAATTCTAGTCTCTTAAGTTTGATAATTATCAGACCATTTTGTTATCTGTATTCACTTCACTGTGCATTAGATCCCTATGGCTTATTTATTGCTCCTTGTAAGTTTGTTCCCTTAAACAACATCTGTCCTATCCCCTCCTTCCCCAGCCTCTAATAAGCACAATTTTATTCTCCGTTTTTATAATTTTGGCTTTGGAGGTATTTATTTGTTAGTAGTACAGTTGACCATCTTTTCTTATGTTTATGAACAATTGATATTTAGTTATCACCCTATATATTGACATGTAGTTATCACTCTCTCTATATATAATCAGTCATTATTGCACTGCCAGAAAATTTTGGTCAGACCTTGGAATGTTGCTACCAGTACTCTGCTGGTCCAGACCTCAAGGATGGGGCAGGAAAGTTAGCTCTCAGTGTATACTTACTTGCTTTCCAGAAATCCTTTTAGAAGATCTGTTCTGAAAGCTATGTTACAATTTTTGTGATTATGTACCTGGCATTCTTTCTGGCTAGCAAAGCTGCTCTTGAGAATGTTCTGTATTTAGGCTGAAGGTAATGAAAGGTTCTTTATCCTTTCTCATAAACTATGAGACTGAGTTATGGTGGAAATAAAAATAATGTCCTTGTGAGATGCAAAGCCCAGGGGACACAATTAGAAAATCAGCTTTTCCAGTTCCTATCAAAATTTACATCTTGCTTACTAACTAAACTATTCCATGTAGGAGAAATAAATGCTGAAAATGAAAAGAGGAGAGGAAGTGACAGGAGTAGCAATAATATTCCTATCAAACTTAGGATGATTTAGTTGGAGAATTTTATTATTGTAAGCTGGAGAAGCTTAGCCAGGAAAGATAACTTGCACCACATGAAAGAGTGGAATAGTCCTTTCAGAAGCATTGCTCTCAGGACACTTTGCAGGAGGCCGATGATCTGAACCCTGGCTTGTCTTACCTTGAAAGTGTCAGTGGGATGCTGCCTTGTCTGAGAGCAAGCATTGCTTTCGTGAAGTTGTGGTATTTCTGGTTGACAGGTGTAGTGGTGTTGAACACTTTATTTTGGAAGTTATTGGGCGCCTCCCTGACATGGAGATGGTGATCAACGTGCGAGATTATCCTCAGGTTCCTAAATGGATGGAGCCTGCCATTCCAATCTTCTCCTTCAGTAAGGTAAGTACAGAAAGGGCTGTCTGAGGGGATGGAGGGTGGTCTTCTAGGGCATGAGCAGGAGATGACTGAATGTGGCAGAGTCTGATGGGTAATGGTAAGGATGAGGTCTGAGGTTCCAGAGTGGGTCTGTATCCCTGTTAGCTTCACAGTCATTGAATGATAAGACTGAGGAGAAGGAGGTGAGGACCTGTAAGTGATAAGTATGATTGCTTGGGATCGTAGGGCTAAGGGTGGAGGGTGAGGAATGAGAGAGGCCTGAGGAACCTCTAAGACATTGGAGGTGGGGTTCAGAGAACCTGCAGAGCATGGGAGAGAGTGACCTAAGAAAGCTCATGGACTTTGAACAAAAATAGCTGTTGAGCCCCTACAGTGTGTATATCACCCATGCTGTTGGGTATCATCTGTCTGGCCACTATATCCCAGGGTCCTAGCCAGGCTAATGGTCAGACTAAAGGTGCTTAAATAACCACACAGTTTGCACCCAAACAGTGCATTAAGGGGATAGGCCTGAGATGCCTGAGGGGGACATGTGAGAGGGTGATCTTCAAGTCTAGTTACGGAGAGATGGGAGTACTAGGACATGCTTGTGGGCTTGGAGAATAGGGCGCAGTTAATGTCTTAGTGCTCAGCTTCTTGCAAATGGTGTATTAGCAGGAATGGGCCTTCATTCCCTAGAGACTAAATATGAAAGCACTTGGGGGCAGGGATGGGGGAGGCTAGAAGAGAGTGAATGGAAAATTCTATGGGAGAAGAGTAGGTTTGGGAAAACCCTCCGGACTTTGAGAAAGGAAACTCTTGTTTCTGATTTGCTGTCTCCAAAGCAGAGGGACTTTTTATCCCCACTTTTTCTTTATCAGAGTTTACTTTCTCTCTAGACTTGTTTATTTCCTGTGTTGCAAGTGGGCTGAGGCCACATTGTGTTGCATTTCCCATGGTTTAGCCTCAGTTCTCAAAAGTGCTTGGTCCCGTTATTTGTCATGAAGCCCTCTCAGAAGAACAGATAGAGGCTCCCATGTAAGTCAGTAAGGGTTTTTGTTTATTATTTATCTTGTTTTTTCTGTGGATAATCAAGTATTATCATCACTATACTAACTTTCCTTTCATCTTTAATTCCTTCCCCCTGCTTTTTTTTTTTTTTTAAACCAATGACTCCTAGTTTGCCAGGGAGGGATTTTAGTCTGTCAGCTTTATAATAAGTATGCAGTTTCTTTTGAGCAGCTGTTATGCCTGAGGTGCTTGGTGAATCACATACCGTTTTTTAAATATTTGAAAGAAGGCAAACAGCATATTGCATTATGTAATTCCAGTGGAAGACAGTAGATTTAGAGGCTTATCAGTGGCCAGAATTTTAACAGAAGTAACCATATAAAGGTTTCAAATGGTTTCCAACTTTTTTTCAAAAGGTATGGGATAATACCCCTACCCCCCTTCTGCCCATCATTACTTTTGACCCTGATCAAAAAAGAAAAATAACCAAAAAATAACTCAGAACTTATTGACCAACCAGTATGAGCTCAGAAGTGCCACAGTATTAGGTAACACTAACACTTACTGAGTATTTACTATGTGTCACTGTTCTAAGCTTTCTACATGTATTAACTCATTTAGTATTTAAAACAAGCCTGTTAGATAGATACCATTATTGATATTATCATTTCTCTAGTTAGAAAGATAAGGAAACTGAAGCGTAGGAAGATTAAGTAACTTGCCTAGAGTTGGAAAGAGGTGGAGTCAGATAATCTTTCTCAAGAGCCTACACTCTCAACTATTGCATTGTATTTCCTAATTCTTGCTCCTAAAAGACTTACCTAGGAAATAATTAAGAACTGGTAGGACCATATACACTCCAAGTATGATATCAGTTAAAAGATGAGAAAGCTGTGTGGTCATTCAGAATTGGGTATATTGTTTCCTTAAACTAAAACCTCCAACAGTATATGTGTTCTAGAAAAACAGAACTTTTGGGAACTGGAAAAGTTGACAGTTAGTGTGATTTCATATTCTGGGATTCAGTCAGCCCATGAATTTTAACCCATGATCATTTTTGCCTTTTAGCATCCAGAGTCTAGACTTGGATATGTCTTTAATGGTATAACACAGGGGCAAGGCCTTTTCTAGATCCCGTGACTTGAGTGCAGTTTGCTGCTTCTTCCTCTGCTCCAAGACTGATTTAAAATAACCTCTCTGTTTCTGTTGAAGACATCAGAGTACCATGATATCATGTATCCTGCTTGGACGTTTTGGGAAGGAGGACCCGCTGTTTGGCCAATATATCCTGTGGGTCTTGGACGGTGGGACCTCTTCAGGGAAGATCTGGTAAGGTGGGTCCTCTGCTGCCGGTAGGTCCTCTAGAGAGGTTGTATTTGTCCCTCTTTTTGGATCACCTTGAAGTAAACAGTTAGGTATAAACAATTATTTTCTCTAAAATTACTAACATTTAAGCTAAAAGTAAAAGACAAAAAAAAACCTTGTAGCATAAGCAATTTTATATATGTATAGACGTATTTACATATCCATAGAAAAAGAGCAAAAGAACTTACCCTAAAATGTCAGCAGTGCTTCTGTGGGAGGGATTATAGAAGCCTCTTTTTTTTCTTCTTTAAATTTTTCTATGCTTTTAAGATTCTTTAAGAGTGATTTCCTTTTATAGGTAGGGAAGAATAAATGATCATATTGTGGGGAAGGATAGAAAATTACTTGGAAGAACATAAATGTACTTTAAGAGCCAAGTTCTTCAGGCAGGGATGGAGTGGGCATAAATGTTCCATAGGCATCTCAAGTTCAAGCTTATTCCAGATCCTCTCTAACTGAGGATTGAAACCTGCCTTGGCCTGTTGTCTGCATCCTGCCATCATTTCAGAATTTAGATGGTCTCATTCATCAAACTGTAGGTATTTCTTACCTAGCTACATTTTACATTAATGATCCAAACAACATTGGTACCTAATTAGTAAACTTCTAGAAACACAGTCTTTCCAGTTCTTCTCTCAGATGTAGAGAAAGCAATTATTTAATTCAACTTCATTTTCACAAATATCTATCACCTGTATTAAGTGTGACTACATATTTAAATGAGATGAAGAGAACATCCCTTTTCTGGAGAAGCATGTAGGGCTGTAGTCCTCTTTGTCAGCTAGAGCCACTGGTTAAGTAAACAAGTCAATTATTCAGTAGATATAATTGGGAAATTATTTTTTAAGATAACTTGACCTCATACTTCATTGTTCTTGTCCAGCTCGCTCTTTCAGGGATGAGGGAATGCAAACTCAAAGAGGTTAAGTGACTTTGGTCAAGGAACTAATTTAGGCCTGAAATCCAGGTTTCCAAGTGCAGTATCTTCTCCACTAGTTAATATTTCCTGTGTCCACCAGACTGTGAGACTGTCATTTTTTATTTAGCACTTCATTTTGAACATAATTTTGAGAGAGAGAAAAATAAAAGTGTTGTTAACATTTTTTCACCAAGTTAATCTTGACGTTAGTTTTCTAATTCTTTTTCTTTACCCTCAGGTACTTGCAAAAACCCTTTTCACATTCTTTTTGTAGCTCTTTCCTCACCTGCTGTACATCTACTTTGTTTTTAAAATCTCTTTAAAACAATTTTTTTCTGAATATGAAGACTTTGTGTGCTTATAAAAATTTATCAATATGTCCCACCTAGGCAACTTTTCTTCCACTTATTGGTGTGTCTTAGAAATCTTTCCATGTCAGTACATAGGTGGAGAATGAAATGGTACCCCACTCCAGTATTCTTGCCTGGAAAATCCTGTGGACAGAGGAGACTGGTGGGCTGCTGTCCATGGGGTCACACAGAGTCAGACACGACTGAAGCGACTTAGCATGCATGCATGTATTGGAGAAGGAAATGGCAACCCACTCCAGTATTCTTGCCTGGAGAATCCCAGGGACAGAGGAGCCTGGTGGGCTGCCGTCTGTGGGGTCTCACAGAGTCGGACATGACTGAAGTGACTTAGCTGCAGCTGCTGCTGCAGTACATAGGAAACTGCCTCATTGTTTTAAACAGTTGCATGGTATTCCGTCAGGTAA
>SJYA01000194.1:146077-269344 GCA_006410615.1 Neotragus moschatus
CTTGTAGCATAAGCAATTTTATATATGTATAGACGTATTTACATATCCATAGAAAAAGAGCAAAAGAACTTACCCTAAAATGTCAGCAGTGCTTCTGTGGGAGGGATTATAGAAGCCTCTTTTTTTTCTTCTTTAAATTTTTCTATGCTTTTAAGATTCTTTAAGAGTGATTTCCTTTTATAGGTAGGGAAGAATAAATGATCATATTGTGGGGAAGGATAGAAAATTACTTGGAAGAACATAAATGTACTTTAAGAGCCAAGTTCTTCAGGCAGGGATGGAGTGGGCATAAATGTTCCATAGGCATCTCAAGTTCAAGCTTATTCCAGATCCTCTCTAACTGAGGATTGAAACCTGCCTTGGCCTGTTGTCTGCATCCTGCCATCATTTCAGAATTTAGATGGTCTCATTCATCAAACTGTAGGTATTTCTTACCTAGCTACATTTTACATTAATGATCCAAACAACATTGGTACCTAATTAGTAAACTTCTAGAAACACAGTCTTTCCAGTTCTTCTCTCAGATGTAGAGAAAGCAATTATTTAATTCAACTTCATTTTCACAAATATCTATCACCTGTATTAAGTGTGACTACATATTTAAATGAGATGAAGAGAACATCCCTTTTCTGGAGAAGCATGTAGGGCTGTAGTCCTCTTTGTCAGCTAGAGCCACTGGTTAAGTAAACAAGTCAATTATTCAGTAGATATAATTGGGAAATTATTTTTTAAGATAACTTGACCTCATACTTCATTGTTCTTGTCCAGCTCGCTCTTTCAGGGATGAGGGAATGCAAACTCAAAGAGGTTAAGTGACTTTGGTCAAGGAACTAATTTAGGCCTGAAATCCAGGTTTCCAAGTGCAGTATCTTCTCCACTAGTTAATATTTCCTGTGTCCACCAGACTGTGAGACTGTCATTTTTTATTTAGCACTTCATTTTGAACATAATTTTGAGAGAGAGAAAAATAAAAGTGTTGTTAACATTTTTTCACCAAGTTAATCTTGACGTTAGTTTTCTAATTCTTTTTCTTTACCCTCAGGTACTTGCAAAAACCCTTTTCACATTCTTTTTGTAGCTCTTTCCTCACCTGCTGTACATCTACTTTGTTTTTAAAATCTCTTTAAAACAATTTTTTTCTGAATATGAAGACTTTGTGTGCTTATAAAAATTTATCAATATGTCCCACCTAGGCAACTTTTCTTCCACTTATTGGTGTGTCTTAGAAATCTTTCCATGTCAGTACATAGGTGGAGAATGAAATGGTACCCCACTCCAGTATTCTTGCCTGGAAAATCCTGTGGACAGAGGAGACTGGTGGGCTGCTGTCCATGGGGTCACACAGAGTCAGACACGACTGAAGCGACTTAGCATGCATGCATGTATTGGAGAAGGAAATGGCAACCCACTCCAGTATTCTTGCCTGGAGAATCCCAGGGACAGAGGAGCCTGGTGGGCTGCCGTCTGTGGGGTCTCACAGAGTCGGACATGACTGAAGTGACTTAGCTGCAGCTGCTGCTGCAGTACATAGGAAACTGCCTCATTGTTTTAAACAGTTGCATGGTATTCCGTCAGGTAATAACTTGATTCATTGTGTCCTTCCATGTATGTGTAGGCTGCATGTGTAATATTTGCATAATTTCTTGTTTTCTGAACTATTAAAGAGTATGTTGCATACTTTATGCTCTGTACCCCTTAATTCTTTGCTGCATAATTCCTAAGAGCGAGAGTGTTCCCTTTATAACCACATTGCAATTATCAAATACAGGAAACAGTGTTAATTCAACATTGAATTGTCATAACAGTGTCCCATAAGACACACTTCTTCTCAGATGCAGGATCCAGTCCAGCATCTTGTTATTGTATTTAGTCCTTATGTGTCTTTAACTTGTTTTAATCTGCAACAGCTCTTAAGTCTGTCCTTCTCTTCTACTGTGTAGTTACTCTTTCACCATTTGCAAACTAATAAGCAATTTTTAGGGAGATAGAATGTGTTTTAAAAATCTAACTTATGTTAATATATTCTTTATTTGATACCTTCACCTTTTATTCTTGAGCTGAATTTCTTCATGATTTTAGAATTGCAGTTTTATTTTTTTAGAGCCCCTCCATTCAGAATCTCTAGCCTCGTGATTTCATTTCTTACCTTGAAACTTTAGTAATCTGTTTGCTGATCTGCACTGGTGTCTGCCTGGCGTGTCTCCATCTTTATACTCTTCTGGGAGTTTGTCCCCATTGACTGACTTTTCACCCTGTAGAAGGATTCAGTGTCGCTGTGGATTTAAAGAATTCACTGTACTGTCAGCAGAGGAGTGGGGTTATAAAAGAGGGCTGGGGCAGCACTAGTGTTAGTGCTTGCCCAAAGACAAAAGTCCTAACATGGGTCTTCCAAAGGGGTGGATAGGTAGGTGGGAAGAATGAAGGAGAGGGAAAACAGAGGATATGTGGTTCAACTCTGTCTATATTAAATTCAGTTTTCCCAGGGACTAAGGAAATTTATACTCAAAATTTCAGTATTTTTGGTTGGATAGTTGAGCAGTATATCAAAATGTAAAATGTGTATATCCTTTGACCCAGACATTTTACTTCAAGAATTTATCCTGAGAAGATAATTAAACAAGTATGCAAAAATGTGCATACAGGGATATTCACTTCAATGGTGTTTCTTAAAGTAGAAAGTTTAAAACTGCCTGAAAGCTCACCAGTTAGGAATGGAGTAAATTATGACATGGCTATAAAGTGGAATATTATGCATGAATGGAAAGTAAAGGTAGAATAGGGCTTAAAAACAGGGACTCTGGGTTTAAACCTTACTAGCTGTGTGATGCCGGGCAAATTGCTTAGCCTCTTAAAGCCCTCAACTGTGTAAAGTAGGGATAATAAAAGCCATCTTGTAAGGTTATAAGAATGAGTTGTGTGTGTGTATGTGTGTGTGTGTGTATAGTGTTTATATATATATATATGTTTATATTTGATCCCGACCCAGGAATCAAACCTACATCTCTTATGTCTCCTACATTGGCAGGCAGGCTGTTTACCACTAGTGTCACCTAGGAACCCCCCTTCCCCAACATCTCACCCCCCAGTGCTACAGTAGTTCTGATTTGTTAGGAGTGAGTATGGGACAGAGCAAGAAATAGTTGGACTGGAGAATCAGGTAAAGATGATCGAGTGAGAAAGAACTGGAAGATAAGCCAGGAGAATATGGAGGACTGGCTCACTTAAGAGAAAATGAGTAATGGGACGCTATTTGTGTCTGAACAGTATCTCTACCTGAAAAGTTTATGTGCGAAGTTTCTCCATTATAGCAAACAGCTCACCAATCCCTCATGAACTCCACTTCAATTTGAGCCCCTCCTTTTTCAGAGAAAGACGCTGCAAAAACTTCTGTGAAGGGTTCCCACAAAGTAAGTTAAGAATGATGCATCTGTCACCTGCAACTATCACAACATTGTTATTTGGCTGTACCCCAATACAAGATGTTTTTGGTGTTTAAAAAAAAATGATGCATCTGTGAGCCAGCAGTTTCAGCAAGGGAAGCTGGTTGTGGTAACTGGTATTGAGAACTGAATTTCGGGGACTTATTCTTTATGGAGCACTAAGTACAGTTTGAGGATACCAGAGTGCTTTGCAAAATCAGACTAAATCTGATGATACTTTCTGTGCATCTAAAACATAAAGTCAGAAAGTGATTTATTTCCTTGCCCTTGATTCGGTATCTGATATTTTCTGCAGTTATTGTTGCCTAATAATTTTAACAATCAGTTCAGTTCAGTCGCTCAGTCGTATCTGACTCTTTGCGACCGCATGGACTGCAGCATGCCAGGCTTCCCTATCCATCACCAACTCCCAGAGCTTGCTCAAACTCATGTCCATCAAGTCGGTGATGCCATCCAGCCATCTCATCCTCTAGACTCTTGCTTAAAGTAAGGAAAAAATCCTGATTGTACTGAATTAAATAGCCCTAAACATGTCATTTACTTTGGGGAACTTTTCTTTCAATGTTGTTAACTTATTAACGAAACAGTAGATTTACACATATTGCTAGCTAGTATCTCCAGAGGATAAAGTAATAATAAAAGGGAACATAATGTCATTTAGAGCTTTTTGAGTAGCCTTCTTTTTCAGTCACTAAGTCATGTGTAACTCTTTGCAACTCCATGGACTGCACCACACCAGGCTTCCCTGTCCTCCACTATCTCGCAAAGTTTTCTCAAACTTGTTTCCACTGAGTCGGTGATGCCATCCAACCATCTCATCCTTTGTCACCCTCTTCTTATTCTGCCCTCAATCTTTCAAAGCATCAGGGTCTTTTCCAATGAGTTGCTTTTCACATCAGGTGGCCAGAGTATTAGAGCTTCAGCATAAGTCCTTCCAATGAATATTTAGGACTGATTTCCTTTAGGATTGACTGGTTTGATATCCTTGCAGTTCAAGGGACTTTCAAAAGTCCTCTCCAGCACCACAATTGAAAAGCATTAATTTTTTGGCACTCAGCCTTCTTTACGGTTCAACTCTCACATCTGTACTGACTACTGGAAAAACCATAGCTTTGACTGTATGGAATTTTGTTGGCAAAGTGATGTCTCTGCCTTTTAATATGCTGTCTAGGTTTGTCATAGCTTTTCTTCCAAGGAGTAAGTGTCTTAATTTTGTGGCTGTAGTCACTGTCTGCAGTGATCTTGGAGCCCAAGAAAATCCATCACTGTTTCCACTTTTCCCCTATCTGTTTGCCGTGAAGTGGTGGGATCAGATGCCTTGATCTTAGTTTTTTTAATATTGAGTTTTAAGCCAGTTTTTTCACTTTCCTCTTTTACCCTCATCAAGAGACTTTAGTTCCTTCATTTTCTGCCATTAGATTGGTAATATCTGCATATCTGAAGTTTTGATATTTCTCCTGGCAATCGCAAATCCAGCTTGGGATTCATCCAGCCTGGCATTTTGCATGATGTACTCTGTATAGAAGTTAAGCAGGGTGACAATATACAGACTTGATGTACTCCTTTCCCACTTTTGAACCAGTCCATTGTTCCGTGTCCGGTTCTAACTGTTGCTTCTTGACCTGCATACAGGTTTCTCAGGAGGGAGATAAGGTTCTGATATTGCCATCTCTTTAAGAATTTTCCACAGTTTATGATTCACACAAAGACTTCATAGTCAGTGAAACAGAAGTAGATGTTTTTTGGAATCGGATTTTGATAATCCAATGGATGTTGGCAATTTGATTTCTGATTCCTCTGCCTTTTCTAAATCCAGCTTTGTGTACATCTGGATGTACACAGCTTTGTGTACATTTAGAAGTTCTCGGTTCATGTACTGTTGAAGCCTGTCTTGAAGGATTTGGGGCATTACCTTGCTAGTTAATTGAGTAGCCTGGGTTAGACTTACTTTAAAATGTAAAGCTCTCAGCTAAGCTTTAGAAATGATTCAAACACATCTTTATATAGTTAAGGAAGAGACACAGAAACTAATGAAATCTGTTTTTAGGTCAGCCGCACAGTGGCCATGGAAAAAGAAAAATTCCACAGCGTATTTCCGAGGATCAAGGTGATTATACTTTCTGACATTTTACTAAGGTACTTTTCTGGCTAACGTGTAAAATTTTGAGGGTGTGGGAAACTAGTTCAAAGAGAAAACTAAGATAACTAAGAAAAAGACATAGAATCACAGAATTTTAGGCTAGAGAAGAACCCAAATTATTGGCCAAATCACTTTTAGCTGAACTGAAATTCAAAGAAGTAAAGTTCATCTGTCCAGTCATTCAGCAAACATTTACAAAGTGTGATGGGCTTTAGTGATTTAATGCTGAATAGAACAGTGAGCTGTCCTCCTGCCTGAGAGACTGCATTTTCCTAGGAGTACTTTATGATTGTGCCCACAAACTGTCTGCCACTTAATGGCAGAGCAGGAACCATCACTAGCTCTTCAAACTGCCTTTTTCATCAGACCACGTGGCTGCCAAATAGTGGCGGAAGCGTGGACTGAGCTGATGAAAACTGAGAGAGATGCATGGAAGGAAGGCAGCGCGAAAGCGAAAAGGTTAGGGGAAGACTGAGTCCATATTGTTCAGCTCCATATCCCCGCTGTTGAGAACAGTGCCCACCTTGTAGATGCACAGTGAGTGTCTGTTGGACAGATGAATACCAAGGAGAATGTGAAGGGAGAGAGTTTTGAAGATTTCTTAGTGTGTCCTTGTCAGAGGTCACACTGTCTCTTCACTTGGTGGTGGACTTCAGAGTGCAAATGAGCCCAACAACCACTGCTTATGGTTCCTTGTCAACATCTCTGGTTCTCAGATCTTCAGATTACAGATTCTTAACTTGGGATCCATGTGTGGACTTCAAGACTTGTAGGAACACCTTGAAGTTATATGGGGATATGTAGAGAGGGCATCCATAGTTATCAGTCAGATTCTCAGGGAGTCCATGACCCCTCAAACATCATCATCTGCTACTAAAACCATAACTAGGACTTTTTCTACAATAAGTTTTCAGGTGTTTGAGCCCTTCGGCTTTCTTTTTAATTTAATTGTTATACTGGGTTTTACAGAGCACACCCAACAAAGGTCATGTAGCTGTTTTGGTGAGTGGTGATTACCTAGTCACACAGCCATGAGTACCAGTGATTAGAGGTTACATGAAGCTTCTAAAAGGGAAATAATTCCCTGGGATGTGGCTGTAGTATCCAGAATAACATAATCCTAAAGACTAGATGCAAGCAGAGAGGGCCAAATCCCCTTCCCTGAAGGGTACAGTGGCAAACAGCCAGGACCACCTAGATGCTGTAGGATCTAGTATCCCCTCCTCTTCTATTAAATAACCCATGAGTTGTTCATCTGTGCGTATGGTCATCGCATTGGGTCTGATTACTGCTCACCTTTCAGTGATTGGGAGTGGTCTTATGGTGTAGGAGACGTAGTTCTACGTCATGTGTTTCTTTTCTAGGACAAGTCCAGAACGAGATCCTCTCATTCTTCTATCTCGGAAAAACCCAAAACTTGTTGATGCAGAGTACACCAAAAACCAGGCCTGGAAATCTATGAAAGTAATCACCAACCATCTGACTAGAGCTACAGCAGTGAACATTCTCACTCCAAGAGCATTGCACCTGGGTAGAACTTCACATTAGGTTTCCTCTCAGTGGTGGGATGAATGTTGAGAACGTTCCATGGACTAAAAGTCGTATATGTGTAAATTATTCTTTTTCAAACTCATGTTGTGTTTCTGGGCCCTTATTATGACTCATATTTTATATTATTTTGAAGGTTTAAACCAGAGGTCACAAACATTTTCTGTAAATGGCTAGATGGTAAATATTTTAGGCTTTTCAGATCTTATAGTCTGTGTTGTAGTTACCCAGCACTGCCGCTGCAGTGTGAGAGCAGTCATAGACAATATCTAAACAAATGAGCATGGCTCTGTTCCAGTAAAACCTTACTGAGCGCATTGAAATTTGAATTTCATAAAATTTTCCCACGTCATAAAAATATTGTCCTTTGGATTTTTTCCAGCCACTTGCAAGGTAAAAATAACTTTAGTTTATGGGTTGTGCATGAAAACAAGCAGTGACCCAGATCTGGCCTATGGGCGCTAAGCTTGCCAAAATCTGGTTTAAACCATTGGTTCTCAACCCTGACTATACAATGCAACCAGAGAGCTTAAAAATTAATAGAATAAATCAGAGTCTCTGGAAATGGTGTATAGACATCTTCATTTGTTTAAAATTCCCCAAGTGATTCTAAGGCGAAACAAGCAATAACAGGCTTCTCTCGTTGGGAGTCCCATTCTCTGTCCTCTTAACTCTGTCTTTCTTGCCTTATTCAAAGACCCTTAAGTTGTAAATGTCCTCATCTGAAATTTCCATATACCATTTGAGGGTGATAGGAGAAAATGTTTAAACTTCTTGTCAGAAAAACTAAGTGAAAACTAAGAAATACTAAGTCAAGATGCGTGTATTTATCACATGATCATTTAATTCAGACAGAAGCAAATGCAGTATAAGAAACTGTTAAAAAATAAAAATATGAAAAAATGTATCCATTCATGACAGCATCTACTATGGGAGGCCACAGAAGCAAGCAAGACTTGTTCCCCTCACCATCTGCTAAGGTGGCTGGAATATGGATAGGGGATAGGGGGTCTCAGACTCTGATGCCCCCAGGCACTGCAGTAGTGAGCAGGAGAGAGCACTGAAGGGCCAGTCATTTCTGCCAGGAAGAATAGGAGCTCTCTTTGCCAAATCCTTTTTTTTTTCCCAAGAAAAGTGGAAATCTGGGTTTTTGTAAGAAGTATCCTGCCACTTACAAATGCTGGGCAGTGGTTTGAATATTTATTTTTCAAATACTTTGCTAGTGCAACAAAATTTGTGTGTGGGCTACACCTCTAAGCCCACCAGCCACCGTTTGTAACCTCCTTTGCTGTGTGATTTACACAGAGTGAGTTGTGCTGCAGGCCATGACCTCCTTAGTGCAGAGGAAGAGTCACATCGCCCCAGGGGAGCTTAAACTCTACAATCACACAGACCAAGTTAAAGCCCAAGCTCTTCTACTTACAGTGTGACCTTGAGCAAGTCTCCCAACTTCTCAAAGCCTCGGCTGCTTCATCTATAAAGTGAGACAGTCTTGGCTCCTGAGTCTGTGCATTCTGAGACTTCAGTGAGGTCATGTTGATGAAATGTTCAGTGATCCTTGCTGCACACTGGTCTTCAATGAATGCTCCTGCTGCTAATACTAACAACTTTCTTTTCCCTGAAAGGATACCTTGGGAAAGCCAGCTGCTAAGGATGTCCATCTTGTGGATCACTGCAAATACAAGTAAGATATCCAGGACTCCTGACTCTTCTGGTTTTCCCTATTGCTTTTGGAATAGCTTCTCTTTGGGTGAGAATTTTAATACTAGGGTCCAGCTGGGGTTTGTGAAAGTCACATTAACTCATTTAGTTATTGTTTACTGAGAGCCTGCTGTGCACAAAGCTCTGGACTGGATTCTCTGGGAACTGGAGAGACAATGATACAGGGACAATGGTCCCTGCTTCCAGGGAGCCTGCATGCCCATAATCAAAGGGATGGGGTCTACTCTCCGCACCCCACACAGCCAAGAGCTGAAGTTAGATCAGTCATTTATTAAGTTAATAAAAATAGTTTAAGGTTCAACATGAATGAGGCATATATAACTAATGTATTATATTTAAATGCCAAGACTAAGAATGAGATGAAGGTAAAACAAGGTCAGGAGGTGGGCAGTGGGAATATTCAGAGAAATGAACGGTGATTACACTGCACAGTGGGAACTACAGAGTAGAAGCAGCTCTGGTTGGAGACAGGTACCAGAAATGCTGAAAAGAAAATGTTCTTAGTTATTAGCTTTATTTTCCAGGGGGCATTTCTTTGAAGATTGATTAGGCATGCCTGGTTGTCTTCTCCAGACTTCTTAAGAGGAAACAGGGAACAGGGCATACCTTTGACCAGATAGGGAACACTACGGGAAAAACCAGGCTTTGCAGGGGACCATGATGAGTTCGAGACTTTAGGCCTAGAAAAACTTGTAAACAAAGGGTGAGATATTGTTTCCACTGAGCCTTGTATCCGCTTTGCCCAGTACCCAGCTGCTGGCTCTATCTGTCTTTGCCTGGAGAAAGTATTTCTCTTTCCCCCTCACACTGATATTCCCAGGAACAGGCTCTAACTCCTGGAACAGCAAGGAGTTTATGGAAACTCCACAGGGACATGCTGATGGGTCCTTGAAAATTGAAAGTGGAAAGAGAAAGAAGAGAGGGTAATAAAAGGGGAGAAGAAGAGGGGAAAAGGAAAAAATGTTATGTGTGGTAGCAGGAATATAATATCAAGTATATTTTGCTCTCTCTTTTCCAGGTATTTGTTTAATTTTCGGGGTGTCGCTGCAAGTTTCCGGTTCAAACACCTCTTTCTGTGTGGTTCACTTGTTTTCCATGTTGGTGACGAGTGGCTGGAATTCTTCTACCCACAGCTGAAGCCATGGGTTCACTACATCCCAGTAAAAACAGACCTCTCCAACGTCCAGTAAGCAGCCGTCCCTCAAGCAGAGTCTCTGATGACTCCCACAGTCTGCCTCTGAGTCCCCAGCCATTCAAGATATTTACTCCTAATGACTTTTTCCACTGAAAGCTTTTTTTTTTTTTAATTTCATTTTCAAAGATAGTGTTGTATTATTATCCAACTAGTCTGAGTGGGATTTAATTTTGTAAGCGTTCTAATGCTGATTCAGAATGTAACATTCAGATAGTACGCAGTGAAAAAGCACTAATCTCTCAAAGACTAAATAGATGCGGTTATTCAATCGTGATACATTGTCAAAAGGATTTTCAGATACAGTGTGAGAACTGACCTTAGTGAAACGAAGGCAAATTTCCTCTTGTGATGGCAAGAGCTAGGATGGCATGGGGAGAAGGGCCAGAAATGTAAGCCCAGTGCCCTCTTCTGGGGACCAGAGCAAGAGACACGAGGGAAATTTTTTCTGCACTATTGATTTTTGGTGTGTATCATTGAATGTTTCTCTTGTTTTCCCAAATATGTTCCAAAACTAGAACAGATTGTTTTGCCTATGTGCAAAGTACTTTTTTTGTTGTTATTTTGATCTTATGAGGACCCGATAGCTTTACTTAAAAAAAAAAACCAACATCCATATATCTAAAGATTAACTACAGGCCTCAGTATGTGATCTCTCTGCTTAGTACTAATGAGCATGGTCTGTATTTCAGAACCTAATAATTCTTTCCATTTTAGGGAGCTGTTGCAGTTTGTAAAAGCAAATGATGATATAGCTCAAGAAATTGCTGAAAGGTAAGTTCTGTTCATTTTTCTTTTTCCACTTTAATCATTCCTACTTTTCCCAAGCTAGAGTCATAAGAGTGTTGTTACCATGGTGCTATCTGAGTGTCAGCCTCATTATACAGAGATAATTAGAATCAAAGCTGTCCTGGGGAAAACCACACATTCACCTATGTCCCAAGCCCATCCTTTGTAAAAAAAAAAAAAAATGTCTATTTCCACATGCACATGCATAGTAAATATTATGGAGAAGGAAATGACAACCCACTCCAGTATTCTTGCCTAGAGAATCCCATGGACAGAGAGCCTGGTGGGCTGCTGTCCATAGAGTCGCACAGAGTCGGACACAACTGAAGCGACGCAGCAGCAGCAGTAGATAGATACATTGGCTGTAGAGTTGGTTCTGAAGATCAACGAGTTAATTTACATGAAGTATTCTGAACAGTGCTTGGCACAGGTAAATACTCAGATGTAAGCTACTAGTTGTATTAAATGTCATGCTTTAACTGTTCTTGTTAATCTTGTCTCTAGGGGAAGCCAGTTTATTCTGAACCACTTAAAGATGGAGGACATCACCTGTTACTGGGAGAACCTGTTGACCGAATACTCTAAATTCCTGTCCTATAACGTAACAAGAAGGAAAGGCTACGATCAGATTGTTCCCAAAATTTTGAAAACTGAACTCTAGTAATCATTATCGGGCCATAGTCCTCTCTATGGCATCAGATCTCAGATATCCTCTGGTGAGAAGCTTGCTGTGAATGTGACACCTATACCTTGGATACTGTTACCAAGTCAGATATCTGGTTTTCCTTATCATGCTGTACCAGGAGCAACTTTGGAGAAAGATCCAAATTGTGTGTAATACAATTAGGAAGTCGCTCAACATCTTTGCTAAAGAAGGACCAGAAATCGTGAGATGTGGGTTTTGAACCTGATTCTGCCTTTCATCTTCTTAGGACCAATCACAGCTTGTGCCTCAGATCATTCGTATGTGTATGTCCACACTGTGAAACTGACTATGCCCATGGGGTGACGCCCTTTGTCTCATTCTTTTGAGTAGAAAGTCACTCATATGAAACTAGTACAACTCATTACCACAGTTCTGCAGTTATTCTACACTTGATCTCTGCCACTGTATTTTAACAGAAAGCCGTTTAGGGTTTGTAAAGAATACTTGGAGATTATTTTCTGAAAGGTCTAAGGAAGCAGTAGTGTGCCATGCAACAATGTAGGCGCTTTCTTTTGTAAAAGCGTAAACTCTTTGGTACTCAGGAGGTTTCTCTAAAGCCATGTAGAAAGGGGCCAATTGCATGAGTAGTCATTGCAGTTGGATTTCAGCTTCCCTTTTTGTGCCTTCACATCCTTTATGTTCTCTTTCAAAAAAGAGTGATTGAAAACCTCTTGATAAATTTAGGAAATAGTCCTTACTCTTTCAAGGAATTGTGCATAAAACAGCAACTTTTCCTCATTCTTCACACACCCTTGATATTTTTCCTCCTTGAGTTGGCAGGAGTCCACACTTGCAGGGATCTCAAGGAGTCTTCATGTGTGACATGGTGTCAAGTTGGGAGTTCAGAGCATTCGCCTTTAGCACGCACTTACACAGGAGATGCCTGTTTCAGTGCACATCCTGTTGGATTGCTTCCTTTTTCCTTTTTGAAAAAGACATTTGGATAGTAGTTTAATCTCAGGATATTCTCCCTAACATAGTCAAAAATGAAGAAAAACTTTTAGATTAAAACCCATGTAGTCCAGTGACTCAGAACCATCCTTGTTCTTTAGGCCCAAAATTTCCACTGAGAAATCAACTCTTTTCCTTTGCCTCTTGAGAACTGTTTGGTATTAACTCGTTCCAAAATTAGTAAATGTGAGATTCGGTTATATAAAATCAGGGACTCTATTTCTATTTATGAAACATGCATTTGGCCATTTAAACTCCCTTTCACAAAACTATAAGCCTATGGACCTTCTTAGAGGACTTTCTGTTAAGATCATTGCAGAGAACAGGGCAAATGTTTAAAATTGAATTTTGAGTATTAAAAACTCATGGGGACTGTGTCTTTAGGTGCTATAAATCTGGCAATAAGACATCCAGATTTCTGAGTTGTACTGTAGTTTTGCCTTATCAATAGGAGGCCCTGGTAATACTATCATTCTATTCTAATTTTCTTCTGACTAAACTAAAAGCTTAAAGAGATGGGAATACCAGACCACCTTACCTGTCTTCTGAGAAACCTAAATGCAGGTCAAGAAGCAAAAGAACCAGAAATAGCATAACAGACTGGTTCCAAATTGGGAAAGGAGTACGTCTTCTGCATATCGTCAGCCTGCATATTACTAATAACGTCTATGCAGAGTACATCATGCTAAATGCCAGGCTGGATGAGTTCCAGGTTGTAATCAAGATTGCCAGGAGAAATATCAACAACCTCAGATACGCAGATTATACCATGGCAGAAAATGAAGATGGAGTGGAAGTTGCTCAGTCGTGTCTGACTGTGATGCCACAGACTATACAGTCCATGGAAATATCTAGGCCAGAATACTGGAGTGGGTAGCCTTTCCCTTCTCCAGGCGATCTTCCCAACCCAGGGATTGAACCCAGGTCTCCAGCATTGCAGGCAAATTCTTTAACAGCTGAGCCACAAGGGTAAAAGAGGACAGTGAAAAAGTTGACTTAAAACTCAACATTCAGAAAACTAAGATCATGGCATCTGGCCCCATCACTTCATGGCGAATAGATGGGGGAAAATGGAAGCAGTGCTGTCACTGTTATTACTTCATTTTCTTGGGCTCCAAATCACTGTGGATATTAACTGTAGCCATGAAATTAAAAGACACTTACTTTTGGGAAGAAAAGCTATGACAAACCTAGATAGTGTATTAAAAAGCAGAGATATCACTTTGCCAACAGAAGTCCACAGAGTCAAAGCTATGGTTTTTCCAGTAATCATGTATAGATGTGAGAATTGGAACATAAAAAAGGCTGATTGCTAAAGAATTGATGCTTTTGAATTGTGTTGCTGGAGAAGACTTGAGAGTCCTTTGGACAGCAAGGAGATCACACCAATCAGTCCTAAAGGAAATCAACTCTGAATATTCATTGGAAGGACTTATGCTGAAGCTCCAATACTTTGGCCACCTGATGCAAATAGCCAGCTCATTGGAAAAGACCCTGATGCTGGGGAAGATTGTGGGCAGAAGGGGGCGACAGGATGAGATGGTTGGATGGCATCATCAACTCAATGGACATGAGTTTGAGCAAACTCCAGGAGGTGGTGAAGGACAGGGAAGCCTGGCATGCTGTAGTCTATGGGGTCACAAAGAGTCAGACACAACTTAGCGACCGAACAACAAAACTAAAAGCAAAATTTTCCGTCCTTTGGATTAGCAGCTGAAGGTACATTTCCCTGGAAGTGTTTCCAACTCAAGCCTTATCTCTCAGACTCCTTATTTTCATTACTCTAGGCAGTTAGAGGCTNCATGCTGTAGTCTATGGGGTCACAAAGAGTCAGACACAACTTAGCGACCGAACAACAAAACTAAAAGCAAAATTTTCCGTCCTTTGGATTAGCAGCTGAAGGTACATTTCCCTGGAAGTGTTTCCAACTCAAGCATTATCTCTCAGACTCCTTATTTTCATTACTCTAGGCAGTTAGAGGCTATCATATTTTTCTCAAGTCTGTATTATATGACATCAAACTGTACTGTAGTTATTTGTTCCTCCTGTGAGCTTTTTATTTTTTCCCCATGAGCTTAATGGGTAGGAGTCATGTTTTACTTACCCCAGTTTCTCCATTATCCAGCACAGTGCCTCACACAGAAGAATGCACAGAACAATGTTGGAAGGATGGATGGATAGATGGGGACAGTAGGCCTAACTAAATCCTGTTTACAGACTGCCCAGCCATTGGCTTCAGGAGGGATTGGACAAGACTGTAAGAACTGGATCAATGCAAATTCTCATCTGTCCTTTGAAGAATTAATAAGACCATTTGTATTTAAGTACAGCAGATGTTATTCAGATTTTACATGTGTTTGTTTACCTCAATGTAGATGATATGAAGATGGGTGTAATGACATATAAAATGTATGGTTTTGAAAGTAATTTTTTATCTCCGTAACTTTTGAAAGTTGTTTTTTGTTAATACTAGCTGAATTCCAAACTTACCCTTTCCTTCTCAGAGATAAAAGCCACACTTTTCTTCAAGAAAAGAGAATAACTGAGTTTATTTGAGTAAAGTGAGATACTTGGATAACACAAGGAATGATTTTCCTTTATTTGGGGAGTATCATCTGTGTGATGTCAGTGTTCCACCTTATTCTGCTGTTACATCAGGTTTTCCTAGTAGAAGAAAATAGAAACAACCTGTAGCTAAAAGAACTTTTCAGACAGATATGAGGACACCTTGGAGTATTTGGAAAGGTAGAAAGCGGAGCAGCTCTAGGAATCTCAGCAAGAATGCATAGTCTCTAGAGTGCTGCCGTGNGTGGGGTGGCTCCTCTCAGCTGTTCCTGCGCCGTCACAGCCCGGCACTCTCAGCCGCTGTCTCTGTCCTTCAATGTGGGGTATCTCCTCTCGGCCATCACAGCCACTTGCGCTGAGTGCCCATCATCTTATTTTAAAGATAATGAGGCTGCCCTTCCATTGGTCATTCCAAATTTATATGAGATACTTGTGAATGATCCTATGTAGTACACAACAGAAAAGGTTTATTTTTGTTGACTTATTTATTTTTAATTGGAAATAGTTGCTTTACAATGTTGTTTCTGCCATACAGCAACATGAATCAGCCATAGGTTCCCTTCCCCTTGAACCTCCCCTCCCAACCTCCCACCCCATCCCCGTGCATGTAAGTTGTCACAGAGCACCAGGTTGAGCTCCCTGTGTTACACAGCAGCTTCCCATTAGCTGTCTGTTCACTTTACATACGGTAATGTATATAATTCAATGGTACTATCTCAATTCTTTCCACCCTGGCCTGCCCCTGCTTTGTCTATAAGTCTGTTCTCTATGTCTGAATCTCTACAAATAGGTTCATCGGTACCATTTTTCTAGATTCCATGTATATGCATTAATATATGATACTCGTTTTTCTGATTTCACTCTGTATAACAGGCTCTCAGTTCATCTGCCTCACTAGAACTGACTCAGATTCATTTGAAAAAGGTTATTTTGATCAGCCTTATAAACCACAGAATGTTGGAGCTGAAGGAAATTTGAAAGATAATATAACTTTCATTGTCCCCTCCATGTCATGGGTGAGGAAACCAAGGTTCAGAATGATTGTGGTACCTGTAGGTCACTTAGCAGTGGCTGACAGAACCAGACCTACAACCCCATTGTTGCTACTTATAGTCTGGGTCCTTTCCACCACTTTTCCCTGTTTGTTTACCATTCATTAGTTCTTAGGCCCAATCATGTAACTTCATAGAGTGTCTGTTGATAATATGGAGAAAAAATATCGCTATGTCATGGAGTTCAGAGGATGAAAAAGATATCGTATGCATTTCCTGGCATGTTAAATCTTAAGCTCTTTTTTCATTTTCTCTTTTCCGAGTTCTCCCACTTTTTATGTAAATGTTTTTGGTTTTTTTCATTATACAAGATGAAATATAAAGTTCAGATTATAGCAGTTTTTCCTGTTGATATAAGAATTTGATTCTTAAGAAATTTTATTTAGGTTTCTCACTTGTATATGCAGGAACTATAAGAACTCACTGATTCTGATTTCAGAAATGTGGTTGTTAGAATTATATAAATTAGAATTAGATAAACACTTGTACAGTCTCAGAAGAAAGCAAGTTAGTAGTTTGTAAAAAATTAATATTCAGTAGTTTACTTATGTAGGAGGGCCCTTAGTTCTAGTAACTAAACACTTACAAACTTAGCTGTTTGTTAGAGCAATTTCCAGAGGACATCTTGGAAGCCCCAGCGTAGCTTCTAGTTTCTAATGCTTTTGAGAGTAATAGACTGAATGAAATGGTAGCTTTTCCCATTTATTTTAGGTTGGTCTGTGCTGCCCACTGCATCATGAGCTTTCTCACTCAGTGGTCTTTAATAGATAGTACAGGCCCATCTAAGCATGACATAAAAATTAAATATTCAGAAAGATAAGATTTTGGTATTTTTTTACATATAAGTGTTCATTCTTACATACATTGTCCTAAAATCCCGTAAGTTTTTATAATTTCCAAAAGTTATCTAAAAATTCAAAAAGGTAATTGTTAATTTCTGCATCCAGTTTACAGATTCTTTCTGTTTCCAGGGATATAGTAGAGCTGTAAGAGTCATCAAATAGAAAACCTTTTTATTGCAGTATAAATAAAATATGTGCCTAGAAAAATGTACATAAGTATACCTGTCCATGACTTCTCACTAAACATAGGTCTGTATCCAGTCCTAAGAGACTGTCAACAGTGTCCCAGAAGCTCCCCTTGTGCCCTTTCTCTGTCCTTGCCCCTGCCTTCCCAAGAATAATTACTAATCTTAACTTCTGAAAGCATAGTTTTGGCTGAGATTTGAGCCACTTGTAATATAATTATTTAATTCATCAGAAGATTTAATTGGTTCTGTCCATCATGAAAAACTTAAGCCCTGTTTAGCATTTGGGATAATTCTGATCATACTGTCTTTTGGAGAGCAGTATCCATAAACTAATCCCAAACAACAATGTCTTTTTGATGTTTTAGTGAACAGCGGAGAACTTCAAAAGAACTTCAGGATATTTACAAGGCAGCAGTTTCAGCAGGCATCATCGGCTGGGCATATGGGGGAATACCAGCATTTATTCATGCTAAACAGCGCTACATTGAGCAGAGCCAAGCAGAAGTTTACCACAACCAGCTTGATGCTGTGGTACGTACTGGTGTTCTAATAGTATTTGGGGGCATGCCAGTTGGGAGCCTGGTGGGCTGCCGTCTATGGGGTCGCACAGAGTTGGACACAACTGAAGCAACTTAGCAGCAGCAGCAGCAGTTTTAGCTGCTCACTTTATACTTAATCATCTAGCTAGGTAGTAGGGTTGAGAAGATTTAGGAAACAAAGTCTACTCAGCAACAATGGACGTGCTAATGCTATAGTGCATACTCAAACTTTGTCAGACCACTTTTCTTACTAGAATTGATCACCACCATGGCTCTACTTTCTGAAATATATCTCTAATCTCCTGCTAAATCATCAAGACTCAGCTGTAGTGTAGGTATCCTATTCACAAAGCCTGTGTGCAGTACAGTAGCTCACGCTAAAATAATCATTAGCAATTAGAGCTTTACCGTTTGTTGAGTGCTGACTCATTTGTTGTCTCTTACATCTGTACGTCAGTTCTGTTGTCCTAGTGAGGAAGTTATGGCTCAGAATTTTTTGTTTTTTAAAATCTGTGTGTGTGTTTTTTTAATTGTGTCAAGTTTTAAAAGTTGCAAAAATAGTGCCAGTGTCCTGTAATGTCCAAGAGGGATTGGTTCCAGGACTCCTGTGGATGCCAAAATCCACAAATGCTCTAGTCTTTTATTTAAAAAAACCATAATACCGTACGTCCTTCATATCCATGGTTCCACTTCCTCGGGTTCCAAATCTGGGGCTACAGAAGGCTGACTGTACAGAGAATTCCTGTACACGTTTCAGTCAGATTCCCCAAATGTTAACATTTTACTACATTTGCTTTCTTATTCTCTCTGTATAAGGCATGCTGTTATTTTTTTGTGAACTGCTTGGGAATATGTTTTAGACATGGTGAGTGCTTCAGCATACATTTCTTAAAAAACAAAGACATTTTCTTACATAACCACAATCAGGACATTAATACTGATAGAGTACTATTATCTTATCAATGGACTTTAATGTAAATTTTGCTTATTGTCCCACTAACGTTATTTGTAAAGTAAACAAGTTATTAAGATTTTTTTTCTGGTCCTGGATCTAGTCCTGGATCAGATGTTGAATTTGCCTGTTGTGCCTCTCTAGTCAGTCTCCATTAATTTGGAACAGTTTTTCTATTGTTCTTTGACTTTCATGACCTCAGTATTTTTGAAAACTTGGGCCTTTTATTTTGTATTGTAGAATGTCCCACAATTTGGACATTTGATGTTTTCTTGTGATTAAATTTCACTTAAGTATTTTCACAGGAATACCCTACAGTTGATACTGTATCCTTCCCAGTAAGTAATGATAAGAAGCATGAGATACCTCTTTGCCCCTCTACTGGGGATACTTACTTTAATCACTTAGTTAAGATGGTCCCTGCCATGTCTATCCACTATAAAATTATTGAGTTTTTCCCTTTGTGGTTAATAAATAATCTTGCTGCTGCTGCTGCCAAGTCACTTCAGTCATGTCCAGTACGTTTCAGTATTCAGTCCTGATTCTTTCCTAAAATAGTTATTACTGTGGTGGTAACCAGATGGCCATTTTCTAATTTCATCGTCCTTGTATATTTATTGGTTAGTATTCTGCTGTAAGGAAGAGCTTTCACTTTCCCTCTATTTATCTGTCCACTTATCCATTTATAATTTATTCAGCATGGACTTGTTGACTCTTACGTTATTCTATGGTTTTATAATCCATTATTACCATCATTTATTTTGATACTTGGCATCGATTTAGACTGTTGGAACCCCTTCAAGCTAGCTCCTGTATCCTTTTGATGATGTCCCCGTTAGTCTTTTTTATTTATTTATTTATTTACTTTTTTCCGTCTCAGGATCCCCGTTAGTCTTTGAGCACATCTTTACTTTGGAGCACAGCATGCTTTTTCTGGTTCATCTTTTCAAGCACCAGCCTTGTTTCTTTTAAAATGATATTTAAATAACTCAGGGAACTTGGGGCTCTGTGACAATCTAGAAGAGTGGGATGGGGAAGGAGGTTTGGGAGGGAGGGGACATGGGTGTACCTGTGGCTGATTCTTGTTGATGTACGACAGAAAACCACAAAATTCTATAAAGCAATTATCCTTCAATTAAAAAAAAATAAAGTGGCAAAAAGAAAATGGTATTTAAAAACCAAGATCTGGGGCTAGGCATGCTCATTGCTACTGAGGTATGATGGTGTCTAGGCAGATAGAGCTAGGAAATGTGTATGTATGTGTGTGATTTATATACACTTTCATACATATATCTCTGTTTCTATATTTGTCTACCTATTCACTAAAAGCCATGAGTTTGCCCTGATACCTTTCAGAGAGGTTTCGACTTGCCCAGTATCATATAGTAGTTAAGACTACACCTAGGAATTCTGTCAGATTCTTTAAAAGTCTGGGCTTTACCCTCACAATATTATGCCAGACTTGCTTCATGGTGGTTAATGAAAATGAACGGTGGAAACAGACAACCTAACTTCCAATTCTGACTTTATTCTTTATTGGCTGAGTGATCTTGGTTAGAAACTTCCTCTTTATCCCTTTTAACACCTGCTTGAAAGATTAAATGAGGTAATACGTTGGCAACTTTTATAGAGAAGGTGGTCAGTAAAGATTAGGTTTTTTTTCTTCCTTTCTTCCTCTCGTGCACATCTGTATTACTTTAATCCTTACCATTTATAGTTTACTCAGTGTTCCTTCTTTATTTTCTGTTTTTTATTTTCCCGACAATTTCTTGAAAAAAAGCATGTCTAATGCTGATTTTATGTCTGCCATAGTATTTGCCATATGGATTCTTAGTTGCTATTTAACTGATGAATTACTTGGTTGACACTGCATTTCTCAGTTCCTTTTACACCCTCTGATAGAATAGAGTGCACATGGTGCATTTGCTTAAGTTTCCATAATTAAAGAATGACATTTCTAGAGATTTTCTATTGTTTGTATCTATTTAAGTGTCCCTACCTATTTCCTAGCTGACGTTCCTCCACCACAGTTTTAGAATAGGGAAAGTATCAAGGTGTCTCGGAACTTCACAGCCTTTTTATTACCTTTAGCAATCTGCCCACCGTGCTGCTACACGAGGCTTCATCCGGTATGGCTGGCGCTGGAGTTGGAGGACGGCCATGTTTGTGACTATATTCAAGTAAGTTCTCTGAATCGTCATGAAGGATTTTAGGTATTCTTTTAGGAGCACACTGTGTTAACAAATGGAGGTATAAAGTCTGAACACCCATATAAAAGTGATCTGTGATAGCTCTCAAGAACTGTTACCTATTTATGCAAAAGATTGGTCCAGCTGTAGTTTTGTGTCCACGGATGATGGTCTGCCAGGCTTCTCTGGTGGCACAGTGGTAAAGATTCTACCTGCTGTTGCTGAAGATGTGGATTTGATCCTTGGGTTGGGAAAATTCCCCTGGAGGAGGAGGAGGCAACCCACTGCAGTATTCTTGCCTGGAAAATTCCATGGACAGAAGGAGCCTGGAGAGGTATAGTCTGTGGGCTCACAAAGTGTTAGACATGACTGAGCACCTTGCACAATTGAGCACGCATGCACACGAAAGCCTGCCAACTAGTATCAAAATAGGTACAGGGCTGCTAAATCAGAAGAATTCTGCAAACTTTTCTTTACTTTTCTGTTGCTTACTGGCATATTAGAGCAATCCGAAACAGCTCACTGAAGGAGCCTACTGGAACCAGGGATTGACATAGTAGGATCATCTAAATTAACATGTTATCACTTTAGTGAAAGTTAAAGTCAAGAAGGTAATTAAGATATGCTTTAAATTTTGTTTTCTTCTTCCTTTTTAGTACAGTGAACACTGGTCTAAACGTTTACCGAAATAAAAATGCCTTAAGCCATTTTGTCATTGCAGGAGGTAAGACATTTTTTTCATATTTCAATCTCAAATATGGTTTAAGAAACATGTGAGGACTTATAAGTCGTGGCTACTGAATTCTTTGGTTGGCTTCTCATCACATCTCATTTAACATTCATGTAAGATATATGGAAAATGTGCTTGGTCTTTGGTATACTTAGTGAACAAAATAGAAAAAAGTCTTTGCCTTCGTTGAGTTTTATCATCTAATGTCTATGGGATAAAACAGGTTGCTATGATAAAAAGTAATAAATAAGTGGGGAGGTAGGATCTAATGTGGACAGGCTGATCGATTTCTAAGGAAGTGACATTTAAGCTGATAGCTGAAGAATGGGAAAGAGCAGGCCTTGCAGAGAAGAGTCGCCTAAGCAGGGGTAACGTCAAGGGTGAAGGCTCTAAGGTTTCTCAAATGTAGGATAATATGACTGCAGCACAGTGAATGAGGGGAAGAGTGGCTTGAGAGAATTGTGAGGTTAGGTAGAGAGGAGCCAGATTTTTTATGGTAAGAAATTAGATTTTGTTTTAAAGCACTCTGCCTCTGGTAGACATGCCCTCTTTAAAATGAACATTTTTAAAAAGTGTTGAATATTTTCATTACATTTCTAGTATAAATCCAGTACATTTCCCAAAATGTAAATGAAGTTAACTGCCATTTAGATGCAAATATTCACTAATTCATGTATATTCCCTCACATAAAAGAACATACATATACTTCACATAACAGTTTTTTACTTTTTGTTTGGAAATAACTTCAGGCTTATAGAAAGTTGCAAAAATAAAAGTAATATAAGGAGCACCATGAACAGTATCCTTTAGTACAAAGATTCTGTTACTGTTAAGAACTTTTTCAAGCTCCTCACCCCATGCCTATCCTGTTTCTATTTTTTCCCCATCAACTTGCCATAAAGTGATGGAACCAGATGCCAAGATCTTAGTTTTTGAATGTTGTATTTTAAGCCAGTTTTTTCACTCTTTTTTCACCTTCATCAAGAGGTTCTTTAGTTCCTCTTCACTTTGTGTCATTAGGCTGAAGTGACAGACTTTATTTTCTTGAAGTAATGAAGTAAAGTCACTCAGTCATGTCCGACTCTTTGTGACCCCATGGACTATAACCTACCAGGCTCCTCCCTCCATGGGATTCTCCAGGTCAAGAGTACTGGAGTGGGTTGCCATTTCCTTCTCCAGGGGATCTTCCCGACCCAGGGATCGAACCCGGGTCTCCTGCATTCCAGGCAGACGCGTTAACCTCTGAGCCACCAGGGAAGCTGCAGATGGTGACTACAGCCATGAAGTTGAGATGCTTGCTCCTTGGAAGAAAAGCTATGACAAACCTGGACAGTGTATTGAAAAGCAGAGGCATCACTTTGCCAGCAAAAGTCCATCTAGTCAAAGCTGTGGTTTTTCCAGTGGTCATGTATGGATGTGGGAGTTGGACGATAAAGAAGGCTGAACACTGAAGAATTGATGCTTTTTAACTGTGGTGTTGGAGAGGACTCTTCAGAGTCTCTTGGACTGCAAGGAGATCCAGCCAGTCCATTCTGAAGGAGATCTGCCCTGGGATTTCTTTGGAAGGAATGATGCTAAAGCTGAAGCTCCAGTACTTTGGCCACCTGATGCGAAGAGTTGACTCATTGGAAAAGACTCTGATGCTGGGAGGGATTGGGGGCAGGAGGAGAAAGGGACGACAGAGGATGAGATGGTTGGATGGCATCACAATTCAGTGGACGTGAGTTTGAGAAAACTCTGGGAGATAGTGAAGAACATGGTGTGCTGCAGTCCATGGAGTTGCAAAGAGATGGACATGACTGAGTGACTGAACAACAGCCACCACCCACCTCTGGCTGCAAAGCATGTGGAATCTTAGTTACCTGACTAGAGATTGAACCCAGGCTGTTGGCGGTGAAAGTGCAGAGCCCTATCCTCTGGACCACCAGGGAATTCCCAGTTATTAACATTTTAGCCCATTTGCTTTATCACTTATGCTCTTTGTTTTAGGTGCACTCTCTCTTTTTTTGTGAATACACAGGCAAACACACATATACATAATTTGAGCTTAACATTTTAATGAAAACATTTAAAAACATGAAATGAGAAATAGGTATTAATGGCATTGGAGCAGCTAGAACTTGCCCTGTTTTAACTTGTGAAAAATTTTACTTGGATATTCTATAGTACCTGTATCCAAAGAAAACTCTTGTGTTTCTGCCCTCACTTGCTCCTGATATTTACTCCTGCTATGTGTTTTTTGTCATCTATACTGTTAAATTCCAAAACTGGAAATCAGCTAACGATGTGGTTTTGCCCTTGATGTCCCTTTTCCAGACTTCTGGTTCTGCCAGTCTTATTTCTTAAATATTTGGGCTCTCTCACCTCTTTTCCCACTGCTACTGCAGGTTTTCCATGTTTCTTATCTTGGTTTGCTTCAAACCTCTACTGTTATCTGACTTGTTTTGAAATATGTGTATGATTTTAGCACTTTGCTGCTTCAGATTCTTCCTTAGTTTCCCATCACACTAAGGTCAATTCTTTTTTTTTTTTTAAGGTCAATTCTTGACCTGACCTTCATGTACCACTCTTGCATGAGCCTTATAATTTACTTTGATTTCTCAAACCCAGCATATTCTTGCTTTACAAGAATTCTTGCTTGAATCCAACTTTCCACTCCCATAACTAATTTTATTCAGCTCCATACTTAACACCTGTCTTTCAAGGTTGAGCTCATCTGTCTGCTTCAGCTTCCTCAGAGGGTTCTCCTAGCTCCCATTTTCCTATCTTGTGTACCTTTCCCCTGTGTTCTCATAATTCACTGTAAACAGTTTTATCAAAGCATTTATAACACTATGTTGTAACAGTTTACTAGTTTTGCTTCCCCACTAGACAACTCACTAAAATTCAGAGAAAGTGTTTGCCTTTTATGTCACAATTGTTTGACATATAGCAGGGTAAAGATTTCTCGATCTAATGTAAATATTACTAAAATAAGAATAGAAAAATATATATGATAGAAAATATATTTTTATCTCAAACCATCAACCAACATTAAAATAAATAATATAACACTAAAATTAAAAAAAAATTTATCCTTTATCCTGAAGTCAGAATCAGGTAAGAAGGTCTTCCCTTACCACTATTAGTTGGTATTTATTTGAACACTTATAAAATATTTTCAATATCCAGAGAGCTTGGCAAATCCTTTCCTCCAAAAGTAATAATAAAATTAGACAAAATTATCAAAAACAACCCCTTAAAGATCCTGGAACTGAGCAAGGGCACACAACAAATTGAGAAGCATTTATGTAAGAATTTCTACTAAATCTTGGTAAGAACAATGGGAGTCTGTAGTGCTTCAGCCTGAGGCTGCTCCCACCTAATGACCAGCTCCGTGATACAGACGTTCCACAAGGGCAGGGCAGGCTGGGAGGACCAATACTAATGTTGGAGATGACTGACTAGATTTGGAGCAGATCACAGAAAAGTCTGTGCCTAAGGGTGTTGCCAAAAACAATAGCAAACACTTAGGAAAGAACAACATCACACAGGTAACTGGAGGTTTTGGTGGTCTTTGGGGCAAGCGGTGGATTAGTGGATGAGGTAGAATTTTACCAAAGACATCCAGAGAACCAGAAAGCCAACAGAGACTTCATTAAGAACCTCCTAATCCCCAGAACTCCGGAAAGTTTCCTGTTTGTGTAAGCACACTCAGGAGAGACTGGTAAGGGCCCTAGCAAGCTGCTTATCTGGGGGCCTCATGAACACAGAAAGTAAAAGCCAGAAGATTTATAAACTGCCTAAACCTTGAGTGCGTTCTTCAAGCCACAGACAGATCCATTGACAAAAGGTGACAGCCTTACTGGTTTAAAATGTGTACTCACTCGCAGCCACTGACAAATCACTGGCTATCTGCCAAGCTAGTGTGATTCCTAGGAAGCCAGACATAAAAGTAAAAACTGAACAGAGACCTCTCCTGGCTGCACTCTACTAAACAAGAAAACTAAGACTCCACAGAATTGGTCCAGGAAAATCACTATAGCAAAGAACCACAGCCATGCCCCTAGGTAGGAAAATATTCCAGCTCCAAGTTGTAGCAGACAGAAGTCTTCAAGGGTTTACAATAATTAAAATGTGATGATAGTTATCAAACAGAAAATATCACTAAAGATAGAAATTATTTTTAAGAATCAAATGAATATTCTGGAGTTGATAAATACAGTAATGGAAATTAAAAATTCACTGGAGAGAAGGCCCTTAACAGCCAGTTTGAGAGAGCATGGGAGAATCAATGAACTTGAAGATAGATCTATATAGGTTATCTTTTATGAAGGACAGATTTTTTAAAAATAAAGACAAATGAACAGAGCCCCAGAGATCTGTGGGACACAATCAGTTCAGTTCAGTTCAGTTGCCCAGTCACGTCCGACTCTTTGCGACCCCATGAATCTCAGCACGCCAGGCTTCCCTGTCCATCACCAGCTCCCAGAGTCCACCCAAACCCATGTCCATCGAGTGGGCGATGCCATCCAGCCATCTCATCCTCTGTCGTCCCCTTCTGCTCCTGCCCCCAATCTTTCCCAGCATTAGGGTCTTTTCCAAGAATATGAATAATTGGAGAGGAAAGGAAAAAAAGGGAAGAAAAAGAATTTTAAGAAATTATGGCCACAGAGTTCCCAAATTTGATGGAAAACATTAATCTACACATCCAAGAATCTCAACAAACTCCAGGAAGAATAAACATAAAAAGATTCACACCTAGACACATAATAGTTACACTGTTGGAAGAGAAAAATCATGAAATAGGAAAGTTTAAAAATGAATATATTATACTTAAATATAAACCTCAAATGTTAATGTTTAAAAATGTTACCACCTGAAATGGCATTTGTTGTTTTGTGCATAGTGAAAGAGGAAAATGAATGGACATCTTGGGTGTACAGTCTTAGTGGTAAGGAAAAAGGACCTATACTCCAGCCACCAGGTGGCAATGTAGGCCAACTGCCCACTTGCAGGTCTGCTGGAGAGGTGAAGCTTAGCAGTTCAGAGCCAGTGAGGCTGAGGACGTCCCTGGTGATATGGCCTTTCTACTGTAGGAGGCATGGGTTCTGTCCCTGGTTGGGGAACTAAGAGTCCACATGCCGTGCAGTCCAAAAAGAAAAAAGAAAGGGCGAAGCTGGGGGAAGACATGAACTGCAAGTGGCTAGTGAAGATTCTTATTGTTTATTTGGAGAAAAGTTTCCTTAAAGCAGGAAGAAATAAAAGAGGTAGAGGTGAAGAAATAACAGATTTTTAAGGTGAGGTTGGCAAAAAAGCAGAATGAGAAGAGGCTGGGTCCATAGAACTGACTGAGCAGTTCTGTTTTTGTTAAAGGGACCTTTCTTCCTTTAAACTTGCAGAGTGGATGAGAAGCTGGCCGTATGGGAAGTCTAGGTTGTGGTGATATATTAATGCTGGGTTCAAAAAGCTTACTTGGAGATTTATGTCCTAATAGAAGGAACATGTTTAAATGGAACTCTGGTGTTTTTAAAAATGATTTGATACTGCTTTTTTGTTTCTTTTAAAATAGCTGTCACAGGAAGTCTTTTTAGAATAAATTTGGGCCTGCATGGCCTAGTAGCTGGTGGCATAATTGGAGCCTTGCTGGGGTAAGTATTAACATATTTTGATTCTAAATTTATGTAACTTATTAATTCATTCATTAATGCCTTGCCTGTTAAAAATATGAATCATTTCTAAAGAACAAATGTAATCCTTAGAGGATTTAATCCCGTAAAAGATCTCTAGTCTTGTATTGAGCTTCCTTGATGGCTCCGTGAGTAAAAAAATCTGCCTGCCATGCAGGAGAACAGGGTTCAATCCCTGTGTTGGAAAGATGCCTTGAAGGAGGGCATGGCAACCCATTTCACTATTCTTGCCTGGAGAATCCCCATGGACAGAGGAGCCTGGTGGGCTGCAGTCCTTGGAATCACAGAAGAGTTGGACATGACTGAGCGACTAAGCACAGCACAGTCTTGTATTGGTAGTAGCTTTGATTGTCCGGTTCTGATTGTGTCCCAGTTGTTGATTTTACTTCTGGTATTCACTGGGTAAAAACTGTTTAAATATCATTAACACCTGAAACTGAGGTTTGAACAAAGATACTTATAAAGAGTAAGAAAAAGGAATAAGGAACGGCTAACAAGCACATTAAAAAATAAAAAGGGGGTTAGGTTTATTTAGTTTAATAAATTTTAAGACTTTTCTTTTCCAACTTTTTACTTTGAAACATTTCAAACCTGTAGAAAAGTTGAGGTAATTAGCATGTTGAACACCCATATAACCTTCGCTTAGACTCACCAGTTGTTCACATTTTTCCATATTTGTTTTCTCTCTCTCAGTATTTGTATGGGACATGTGTATATTCCTTTTTGTTTGAACCATTTGAAATATTTGAGACCTCATAATTCTTCAGCCCTAAATACATCAGCATGTATTTTCGAGGAGAAAGTCCATATTCAGAATTCCTGTTATTACAATAATGATCTATATGTGTGTGTGTGTATATATAATATATAATTTTGCAGAATCCAGGATTAAATTGTATTTTGTTGTCATATCTCTTTAGATTCCTTTATGCTAGACTAGTTCCATGCCTGTTTCCCCCCCCGGAATATTTCTGTTTTGTTTGATTATCCCTTCATGATTAGATTTAGGTTTAACGTTTTCATCAAGATTACAACATAGGCGAAGTTGTGTCCTTCTCAGTGTATGTCAAGAGACATATTATGTCACCCTTTGTAAGTGATATAACTTGATATATTAGTTTTCTGTTGCTGTGTAACAAATTAACCACACACTAAGAAGCTTCACTACCCATTTATTATATCACTTTCCTGTAGATCAGAAGTCTGGATGGGCTCAGATGGGTTCTCTTTTTAGTATTTCACAAGGCTAAATTCAAGGTGTTGGTCAGGCAGGCTCTTACCTGGAGGCTTTGTGGGAAGAATCTGTTTCCATAAAATTCAGGTTGTTGACGGAACCGTTGTGGCTGTAGGTCTGAATTCCCTGTTTCCTGGGTGGCTATCAGGGACCACCTTGCTCCTAGAGGCATCCACGTTCCTTCTCCATGCCCTCTCCATGTTCAAACCAGCAGCCAGCATGTTGAATCCTTCTCATACTTTGAATCTCTCTGACTTCCATTCTGCCACCAACTGTAAAAACTCTGTATTCAGATGGTTCACACAGGTAATCTTCTTTTTGATTAACTCATTCAACTGATCAGTAACTTGGTTACAGCTGCAAAATCCACTTTGCTGCATAACATAATTTAATCATGGGCATAATTTCTCATCATATATTCATATTTGAGAAATTAGGGTAGGAAATCTGGGGGGACCATTTTAGAATTCTGCCTAGCACATTTGGTATCTACTAAATTTCTCCACTGCAAAGTTATCTTTTCCCATTGTGTTTAATAAGTAATCTGTGGGATGAGGTAGTGTGAATTATCTACCCTCCAGCTGTCTTTTAGTGGTTTTAATGATCCAATCCATTGATGATCCCTAATGTAATCAGTTATTATTTAATATAAAACTGGTTACAAAATGTTGATTTGCTAGTTTTGTCATTTCTTCTGTCTTTATTAGTTGGCATTCACCTGAACAGAAAGAAGAGTTCTCCCTCACCTTCCAAATTTGTGTTAAAATTCATCATGTGATGATCTGTTGTTGACATTTTTGTTTTCTTGTTAATATACCGACTTGGTTTGAAGGGGAAAATTGTTGAAATTAGCTGCAAAAATATGTTTTTATTGTGGTTAAAAAACACACATAACATAAAAATTACCATCTTAACCACTTTTAAGTGTACAGTTCAGTAGTGTTAACTATATTCACATTGTTGTGCAACAAGTCTCTAGAACTTTTTCGTCTTGCAGACCTGAAACTCTGTACCCATTAAACACTGTGCTCCCTTCCCCCATCCCCACACAGCCTTTGGCAACCACCTTTCTACTTTCTGTTTCTGTGATTTTGGCTACTCTGAGTAATTCATATTAGTGAAATCATGTATTTTTCCTTTTGTAACTGGCATATTTTGCTAAGCATAGTGTCCTCGAGTTTCATCCATGTGACAGGATCTTCCTTTTTGAGACTGCATAATATTCAATTGTATATACAGTTCCATATTTTGTTTATCCATTCATCATTGACAAACATTTCCACCTAACAAAAATAATTTTTTAAATGTGGTTACAGTGTTAAATAAGGAATTTAAGTTGTATCAGAGTCAAAAACTCCCTTCTCTTTAAAAATATGAACAAAACCCTTGTCAGTTCAGTTCAGTTCAGTTGCTCAGTCGTGTCCGACTCTTTGCAACCCCATGAATCACAGCACACTAGGCCTCCCTGTCCATCACCAACTCCCAGAGTTCACTCAGACTCACGCCCATCGAGTCAGTGATGCNCCCCCATCCCATGCTGTGATCCAGGACTGGACTCTGCTTTGAAGGCTGTGGAGAATCTCTGCTGGAGTGGAAATAGGGAAACAACAAAACGTAGATTAATCAGGAATATTAAATGATATTTAATATAAATGACCAATGGTGGTGGGATAATGGAGAGAGAGAAGGCATGAACTTAGAGGGTGGGGTTCATTTATAAGACAGGTTCAGGGAAGAAGTGATCATCGTCAGGTGAAAGGCCATAGCTTTTAATTATTCTTGAATCATCCTTTCATTTCGCAGTGAACCTTACTTGGTTATGGTGTGTATGTGTGTGTGTGTTTTTCTGTGCATTTTTTAATGTTCCACTGGGTTCTGTTTGCTAATATTACATTAGGGATTTTTGGAATTAGCAGGATACTTTGATTTCTTCTTATTTCTTTTCTATGCTTTGAAAGATTGGACATAATATCATGTTATTTGTTTCTTGAAGATTTGAAGCAAATGTGTTTGGGGGGATTTGTTGTGGTCTCAGAAGAAAAATTACAAATCTGTGATCATGAAAGAAATTAAGAATGCTCTTGGAATTCCCTGGTGGTCCAGTGATTAGAATTCTGTGCTTTCACTGCAGGGCCCTTGGGTTCAATCTCTTATTGGGAAACTAAGATCCTACATGCTGTGTGGTGTGGCAAAAAAAAAAAAAAAAAAAAGGAAGAATACTCTCAATTCTGATAATTTATAGCTTCTTAGAAACTCTCCATTTCATCTAGAAATTCAATATTATTTTTACAGAGTTTCACAAAAGTACTCATGTGAAAGTGAAAGTCGCTCAGTCGTGTCCAACTCTTTGTGACCCCATGGTCTATACAGACCATGGAATTCTCAAGGCCAGAATACTGGGGTGGGTTGCCATTCTCTTCTCCAGGGGATCTTCCCAACACAGGAATCGAACTGGGATCTCCTGCATTGCAGGCGGATTCTTTACCAGCTGAGCTTACCAGGGAAGCCCATCACAAAAGTACTCGTGTCTTTGGCATATGAATCATTGTTTCATTGTTGATTTCTCCCCATCCTCAGCTTAATTGTTGATTCTTTGTGTTTGTGCTTTCTCCTTTTTAATTTTTTGTTTATAGTAACTGCTTGTTTATTACTTTCCCCCCTAAAAATCACCTTTTGGTGTGATTAATTCTTTCTTCTGTTTTATAATCTATCAGTTTCTGCTTTTTATTGGAAATAATTTGTTTCTGCTGCTTTCCTTACATTTTATTCTTTTAAAGTATTGAGTTGAATTCTTGTCTAGTGATATAAGTGCATAGACCTTTATGTTTTCACTTGTGCATAGCTTTTATATTGAGTTTTATTAATATAGTATTTTCAATGCTATTATTTGCTAGATATTCTGAAACAGTGGAGTCAGAAATTATGATCATTATTGCCAAAGAATGAGTTACAGCATCTCAGATGGGGGTTTTATTAGTTAATAATTTCTACTTTACATTATAACCAGAGATCTTGATCGNATGAGGGGTATCTCCACACCACTGCCCTTCCCGACCTTCAACGTGGGATAGCTCCTCTAGGTCCTCCTGCGCCTGCACAGCCACAGCTCCTTGGATGTTGGGTTGTTCCACCCAACCGCTGCCCCTGGCCACCTCTGGTCTCAGGCATAGGGTGGCTCCTCCTGGCCGCCACCCCTGGCCTCGGACCCTTGTCATTACTGTGATAATTATTATGTAAGTCATTTTCTCAGTGGGTAACTATTGGCATTCTGGGTGAGACAGTTGTGCCAGACTCTTGAATTTTAGGATATTTTGGCAGCTCCAACCCCCAAAGCCAGTAGCATCCTCTCCCAACCAAAAGTACCCTTCACATTTCTTGCCCCTTACAGGGTCTGGTACCATTCCTGGTATGAATTTCTTTTCTGAGAAACCTTCAATATAAAGCTGCTAACTAGAACTTATAAATATATTTTTTTACTAGTTTATTTATCTTTCATGATTAAAAAAGAAAAGCCAATTTATAGACCTGTTGTTTTTATACCAGTTAAATTTAGGATGTTGCAATGATTGTTTTTCTTGTTTTTGGGACCAGGAAGGAAATTATCTTAATATTTTTTTATTTGACAAGGATGCTTTAACTGTCAAATGTCCCTGCACCTGTCAGTGAGCCAGTGGTTTAGTTAGTGTTACTCGTGCCTGAGCAGAGACCCTGTCATTCTGCATGGTCTCATGACGCTTTCTTCTAAATGTTCCTTCCATCTCCTCCTCAGCACTCCTATAGGAAGCCTATTGATGGCACTTCAGATGTACTGCGGTGAAACAGTTCAGGAGAGAAAACAGAAGGATCGAAAAGCATTCCAGGAGCTGAAACTGGAAGAACGGTAAGGAGTGTGTTAAGACTGGATTGTTTGGCTTTCATGTCCACAGACTGATGCTTTCTGAAACAGATATTCTAAATTGCTGCTCAAGTCAAAGACTTTCTTTTTACTGAGTCTTTCACTTGGTACCCTACTTGGTCTTTAATATTTTTAATTAAGGAGAATGGAAAAATGAAAGATACTAATTGAGAACCTTTCCTTAGATACATTTTTTTTAAGTTAAATATTATAAATCTTATTTGGTTGCATATTTTTTCTTTTCCTATGTTTGTGACTGCATTGGAAATTACGTAAAGGAAATGAATAGAAGTGAGTGAGTTTTACTTGGCTTTACTTAAAAGGTGATATCCTTGTTTACACATACGTTTATGGACATTACATAACATGTTAGGTCTCCATGTTTAATTATACTTCTTGCTGTGGCTGCAATAGGTGTTAGGTACATATAGTGGCTGTTCACAGACTAGATGCTACTGAGAAGGATGCAGACTGTTGCTTGTTCATATAGTCACTCCCTGGGATCCAGTGATGGTCAACTTCCTGTTATTCTTTGTAAGATCATCATAATAGTCTGCTGTCTAGCGCTTTGGTGCAAATGATTCTCATGGTTCTGCTTCCTGCCCACTAAAATGACATCTGCTGTTGCTTCTTTGGTAGTTTGGTAGATAAGAAGTCTTCTTTTTCCCTTGGTTTTATTTGAAACTTCCATTTGTGCTACACGCACACACATACACACTCACATAGACATACATGGAAATTCTTAATATCTGTAGATCTGTTGTCCAAGGACTTAGGTACTATAGGAGAAAAAGCATTGATTTGGAGCCAGTGAAACCTTGAAAACAAATCTTAAATACCAGCTAGACTATTAATTGTATGGACATAGATGTTTTCCTTAACTTCAAGCCATCAGTTTTCTCAGCTGTTGTAAGGGCAGAATCACACCACAATGTCCAACATATGTTTGTTTTGTTCCTTCTTCTTCTCCATAGTAAGAGTATGAGTGAGATATGAAGCTATTATAAAGCACTTAAAATTCTGAATGCCAGCGTAAAATTTGATATTATGGAGGGTTAAAAGCATAGAAACATTAGCTTATTTCTAGTTCTTTAGGTGTCATGAGACTTTTTTTTTTTTAAAGAATCTTTGAGAAAGGAGTGGGAAAAGTAAGGAAAATACATGATTATTTGAATCTGATATAGGAAGTTATAGAAGAATTAACATTTAGAAAAATATGAATAGTATTCCAGTCAGAAAAAGGAAACCAGAAAGTTAGAGAAGCTGATCAGTTATTTAGACATAGAAAACCTCAAGAATGGGTTAAAAACTGGATTTATAGAAATGAAAGAGTATTTTGGCAGAAGGAAATAGTGTCACTGTGTCAGTGTCAGAAGTGTTTAGGTTATTTATATGTATATAAGATATATGTGATATTTCTGAGGACAGTTAATAAATAGTTAAGAACTTTTTAAGTGTCTGCTTCTTTGCTTGAAAATAACTATAGTATAGAGAAATTAACAAAGTGAGAATCTAAAAAATTGCCTTAGTGAGCAGAAAATAGAGAACACTGGCTATATTTCCCATAGAGACATAGAAGAAGAAATGATCAAATCTTCTTATGAAAGTAATAGGTGACCTTGATAATCACTTAAAGAAAGGAAGACACTAATACTTGACTTAAGAACTAATCTCTTATTTGAAAATTAGACATTTTAACTCCTAGTAAATATACGTCTGTAGTGGTGTCCTGACTTCTCTGTATCCAGATTACCAGTATTATAACCTTTGTGCATGTCCTGTAAGAACTGTCAACAGAGTTTAACAGAGTGGCAGGGGATTTCACATCCTCCTAGGCCCTGAGGGCAAGAGCACAGACTGGTTCCAAGGCTCACACACAAGCTCAAGATGTTTTAGCAACTATAATTCACTGCTGAGAGAACTCTGGAGTATCTTAAGTATCAGAGAAACTGCCCTGGCATTGTTCATTTTGGATTGTGAGACTCCTACTTGGCTTGTAAGTGAAACAGGTTATGAGAGAGAAGAAAGTCTTGTACTTGAAGTGCAAGGAGAAGTATTTGCTCATAAGTTGTAGGAGAGAATAAGATAAATACTATCTTTCTTAAAAAAAGAAAAACTCTAAATGCCAAAAAAATAGAACAGTACTTTCTATATCTTTCTTGTACTTTCATTACAGGAAAGCCAGACTACAATTTACTGAGCTCCTCCCTGAAGAAATTGAAAGTAATTTACAGAAAGATCGATCCAAGGATGACGCTGAGAAAATTGAAGCACTGCTAAATCTCCCTAGAAACCCTTCATCAACAGATAAACAAGACAAAGACTAAACATGCTCTGGACTTGAAATTCAGTGGCGAGTTGAAGAGAGCTATGTCACCATGTCTATAGCATGCCAGTTGCTTGGGCTGCTGACACGTGTAAGCACTGGTATCTGTAGTGGCACAATGAGTTGCTCTTGCTTTTTTGTAACCAAAAATTGGGCTCTTGTATTCTTACGTTACTCTTCCTTAGATTTAAGTACATACTTGTATCTGCATTGATTGATCAATATAGATTTCCTTTCCCTGGATTTTACAGTAGTAAATTAAGATTTCCAAAAAGGTTAAAGTTGAATTCTACAGGTTGTAAATTTTTTCTTGTAGCCCCTTAAAAGAGTACTGTACTGATCCCTAGGAGAAGGAGAAGAAAGAACCAGGCAAGGCAGATGATCTGTGAAACTCCTGTCCCCTTGGGTCCTAGAAACAGTAAGGACCTAAATGTGTAGTTGCGTTTGATTTTGTTTTAATACAAATCAGAGATAGTTTCTATGCCATTTGAAATAAAATAAAACTTAACAAAAAAGGAAGTAGATAAGAATTATTAAAGAAACAGCCCGACCTTGTTCTCTCACTCAGTAATGCTGACAAGTATGTCTGCTCTAGTATACAAGAGCTGCTCAGAATACACTGTCTCTATGCTGCTGGAGCTTGCTGCCTGAGAATATACTCTGCCTGCAGAGTATAACTTTTATTAAATGAGAGGGCAGAATGATTGAACCAAGTGTGCTGAAATGAGAACACTGCTAGTGCTTTGTTTGGGGGTTAGACCTCTTAGTTCCTACTCTGACAACACTTGTTCCCATGAGCAGTGTTTGCAAAGCAGCTTGGAGTAGTGGCTAAAGCTGTGGGCTCTAGAGGCAGACCACAGGCTTGGAATCTCAGCCCTGAGGCTTCCATGTGACTTACAGCCAAGCCATTTTACTTTAGGTCTCAAGTTTTCCCATCTGTTAAACAGTATGTATCTCAGAATAGATACTAAATGAAATGATGTGTGTAAGACATAGCACAATACTGTGGCACATGGGACATTGTCTAACAACAGATATTAGCAGTTAAAAGGATATGAAAACGTCTGCACCAGCATAATCATCCCATTCATAAATTGCTGACAAATTTTCAGTTTATTGTTTTATTCATGCCCATGTATAGATTAAATCTTTCAAATAGAAATTATAAAATTAGATGGTTGGTTTTAAAATAATTTTATTAATAAAGTAAAATATAACTCCTTTAACACATTTATTACATGTAATAAGCAATAATTTACTATAATTTATTTAAAGTACAAATAAGCTGTCTCTTAGGTTTGTACTGGCTATTACATTTTTTAAATCATGTCCAAGGATTTTGACTCTTAATGAAGCAATTCCTGGGCTTTTTGTTTGTTTGTTTGTTATTGTTTATTTTCTTTAAATTCTTGTAAGTCTATTCCCTTTATATTCTTTTGTAATTTTGTTCTGTAAGCAACCATTTAAAAGTGTACCCCTGTTCCTCAGACTGTATAGAATAATCTAATCTTTAAAGCTACTGAAATGAAACACTTTAAATCCTGCCACATTTGAGAAACTTGGTCAAACTCTTGCTGTCCAATTCCAGATTTTCAAATGAGAATATCTAATTGACCAGGTCCATTCCTGGTCCAGTGAGCAAGCATGGAAGGCAATTTCAGAAAAAGAGGAGTCATAAGTCATGTAAGAACAGCAGTTGGCCACTTCTTTCTTTTCAATTCTCTGATGTCAGGGGGATCCAGAAATACTGCAGAGAAAAAGCCACTTTAGGGATCTGAGGAGGCCCCATGGAATGCTGTTTGCATTACTTCAATCAATTTCTGCTAAAGACAGCTTACTCTTCAGTACATACACGATGAAACTATCTCATTTTAAATGAGAACCTTCTCATAAAGATTTTACAAATGGGATTAAACTAGCATAAAGCCATTTAAGGAGAGTATCAGTCCAATGTGAACCAAACATTATCACTCTCCAACCTTATTAGTGCTTTGGGGTGTACAGTAAGTCCCCTACATATGAACGAATTCCGTTCTGAGAGCATGTTCGTAAGTCCAACAAAGTTAGCTTAGGTACCCAGCTAACCCAATTGGCTGTATACTGCTACTTTTATGCTTGCTTCTGGACATCCTGGGCTTGAAATAAAGATACTGTACTATTGTACTCTATATAGTACTGTAAAATACACAAAAGCACAATCACTTGTAGAGAATGCATGTGACAGTGTACGCCAGACACAAGAACTGACTTACATGATTGGACATGCAAATGCACGTTCACAGTTTTGAAAGTTTGCAACTTGTTAATAAGTGCAAACAGAATGACTTTATTTTTTTGTTTTGTGAAGTAAATCATATTTACCAGATCATAGGTCAAACAAGAATAGATTTTGCTGAATTTTTTTTTATAGGAACAACTGAAAAATCAATACTATGAAAAGTCCAAATGAATGCTTTTTGATAATTCCTTGGGAAAAAGTTGGTAAGCTTTTGTATACAATACAATATTTACTTTTATATACAAAGTAAATATTGTATTAGAGAACAAGAGAATAACAATATACTTAATACACAGTGCCAGTTTTGGGGGTTAAGACTGAGGCTATCAATAAACTGTTAAGGAGAAAAATGCAAATTTCCCTAAGAAAAGATTTAGAGAAAATTGTGTAAGTGTGCAAAACACTTTTTTCTATTTAAAATTTATGATCTAACCAATAATTTTTTCTATAAAGTAGCTACAAATGAAACAGCTCATAAGTTCACTTCTGAATTAAAAATTTGCACAATACCTATTTTGTTACTTCAAAGACTTTTAAAAGAATTAAAATTTATTTTTAGTTAACAGTTCACAACTTGGCAGAGAAGGCAATGGCACCCTACTCCAGTACTCTTGCCTGGAAAATCCAGTGGGCGGAGGAGCCTAATAGGCTGCGGTCCACGGGGTCGCTAAGAGTCAGACACAACTGAGTGTCTTCACTTTCACTTTTCACTTTCATGCATTAGAGAAGGAAATAGCAACCCACTCCAGTGTTCTTGCCTGGAGAATCCCAGGGACAGGGGAGCCTGGTGGGCTGCCGTCTATGGGGTCGCATAGAGTCGGACACGACTGAAGTGACTTAGCAGTAGCAGTCACAATTTGGGCGTTCGTATGTAAGGGACTTACTGTATAAGTCATTCATCCTCCATGTCAGAGGAAATCAGTTTTAGATGGATCTACTTTCTCCTGAACCTGGTTGAGAAGTGGGAAAGCCAAAAAGGAGAACACAGAATAACGTCCTGGCTAAATATCAGCAATATTTCCATTGTCTTCTAGGTGTGCTTACAACAGACTTCCTGTACATTAACACTAGATTGCTTTTTGACAGCATGACATCCTCCATTCCTTCATCACACTAAGTCTCTTGAGATGGACCTAACTGATACTGAATAAATTCTGTTTCCAGAAGCACTTTGATGGATGCTTGTGTGTATATACACACAAACCAGTCAGTAGCACAGAGCCCGATTCGTGAAGGAGAAGAACACTAGAGCCAAAGCACCGAATCTGGGTTCTGGCCCTGACTTTTGTAATTCAGGTCACCACACAGGACTTCGAGATCCTTGTCATTAGTAAGTGGTTTTCACTAATGTCTCTTCCAGGCCTAAAGAATTCCATGTTTCCAAATCCTTGGGCAAGGTCACCAGAACTACTTCTGTCCCCATCATACTCCTCTAGTCACTTTCAGCGAAGCCACTGGAGTGAAGGGGCTCCTAGAGAACAGATACAGGAAGGTCGAGCTGAGATAATCCTGGCCGTTCGCGGAAGCACCAAGAAGAGGCCAATCTCGGAGGTAGAACCTGAAGAAAACATTTAAAAATTTTTTTATATTTTTTTACTGCAAGGGTATTCCCAGCTTGAGGTACCATTATAGATATTGATCCTGATGGCTAAATGATACAAAGGTAAGTCCAAAGTATGAGAGAATTTAGGACAGGTCTAATGTATTTTACTACAGGAAATACTGAAGTATTATGCACCAGCAGTCACCAACCATCCAAACATTATTGATAAAGGCACTCACTCAGCTATGTGTGGGACAAACAGGTGTATCAGGCATGCTTGCTCTTCTTAGTTAGCCTACAGTTTGGTAAAGGAAGACATGAAAATAAACCCAGGGTGGAGAGTGATGTGCCTGAGAGAGCACAACTGTAGAGGTCACAGGCAGAGCTGCTTGAACTGGACAGCATGGGCACAGAAGACTTGTGTAGGGAGTTGGGTTCCTGGCTTCCTTCAGCTGACTGAGCAGAAAACTTATAAGNTGGTAAGCTTTTGTATACAATACAATATTTACTTTTATATACAAAGTAAATATTGTATTAGAGAACAAGAGAAAGACAATATACTTAATACACAGTGCCAGTTTTGGGGGTTAAGACTGAGGCTATCAATAAACTGTTAAGGAGAAAAATGCAAATTTCCCTAAGAAAAGATTTAGAGAAAGTTGTGTAAGTGTGCAAAACACTTTTTTCTATTTAAAATTTATGATCTAACCAATAATTTTTTCTATAAAGTAGCTACAAATGAAACAGCTCATAAGTTCACTTCTGAATTAAAAATTTGCACAATACCTATTTTGTTACTTCAAAGACTTTTAAAAGAATTAAAATTTATTTTTAGTTAACAGTTCACAACTTGGCAGAGAAGGCAATGGCACCCTACTCCAGTACTCTTGCCTGGAAAATCCAGTGGGCGGAGGAGCCTAATAGGCTGCGGTCCACGGGGTCGCTAAGAGTCAGACACAACTGAGTGTCTTCACTTTCACTTTTCACTTTCATGCATTAGAGAAGGAAATAGCAACCCACTCCAGTGTTCTTGCCTGGAGAATCCCAGGGACAGGGGAGCCTGGTGGGCTGCCGTCTATGGGGTCGCATAGAGTCGGACACGACTGAAGTGACTTAGCAGTAGCAGTCACAATTTGGGCGTTCGTATGTAAGGGACTTACTGTATAAGTCATTCATCCTCCATGTCAGAGGAAATCAGTTTTAGATGGATCTACTTTCTCCTGAACCTGGTTGAGAAGTGGGAAAGCCAAAAAGGAGAACACAGAATAACGTCCTGGCTAAATATCAGCAATATTTCCATTGTCTTCTAGGTGTGCTTACAACAGACTTCCTGTACATTAACACTAGATTGCTTTTTGACAGCATGACATCCTCCATTCCTTCATCACACTAAGTCTCTTGAGATGGACCTAACTGATACTGAATAAATTCTGTTTCCAGAAGCACTTTGATGGATGCTTGTGTGTATATACACACAAACCAGTCAGTAGCACAGAGCCCGATTCGTGAAGGAGAAGAACACTAGAGCCAAAGCACCGAATCTGGGTTCTGGCCCTGACTTTTGTAATTCAGGTCACCACACAGGACTTCGAGATCCTTGTCATTAGTAAGTGGTTTTCACTAATGTCTCTTCCAGGCCTAAAGAATTCCATGTTTCCAAATCCTTGGGCAAGGTCACCAGAACTACTTCTGTCCCCATCATACTCCTCTAGTCACTTTCAGCAAAGCCACTGGAGTGAAGGGGCTCCTAGAGAACAGATACAGGAAGGTCGAGCTGAGATAATCCTGGCCGTTCGCGGAAGCACCAAGAAGAGGCCAATCTCGGAGGTAGAACCTGAAGAAAACATTTAAAAATTTTTTTATATTTTTTTACTGCAAGGGTATTCCCAGCTTGAGGTACCATTATAGATATTGATCCTGATGGCTAAATGATACAAAGGTAAGTCCAAAGTATGAGAGAATTTAGGACAGGTCTAATGTATTTTACTACAGGAAATACTGAAGTATTATGCACCAGCAGTCACCAACCATCCAAACATTATTGATAAAGGCACTCACTCAGCTATGTGTGGGACAAACAGGTGTATCAGGCATGCTTGCTCTTCTTAGTTAGCCTACAGTTTGGTAAAGGAAGACATGAAAATAAACCCAGGGTGGAGAGTGATGTGCCTGAGAGAGCACAACTGTAGAGGTCACAGGCAGAGCTGCTTGAACTGGACAGCATGGGCACAGAAGACTTGTGTAGGGAGTTGAGTTCCTGGCTTCCTTCAGCTGACTGAGCAGAAAACTTATAAGATGGAAGGAAAGTCAGGGAAACGCAAGGTAATTGCAGAATTGAGGAGAACATCCTGGGAAAGGCATCCTGGGGAATGAGTAAGCTGTAAAGGAAGCAGAATTGGAAGCTGAGAGACTGCTCTGGGGGAAAAACACTTAGGCTGCTGTGGAGCCGTGAAAGGAACCTGAGCTTGATGTCCAGTTTGGGTTCTGGTTTTGCTCTTTTATCTGTCTGACTTCAAATCACTCAACGTCTGGGAGGCTTGAGTTTCTCTCCATAAAACAGATCTTGCTCATAGAGATTTTTATAAGATGAAATAATGCTTTTGTAAAGAAAACTAAGATCATGGCATCCGGTCCCATCACTTCATGGCAAATAGATGGGGAAACAGGAAACAGAGACTTTATTTTGGGGGACTCTAAAATCACTGCAGATGGTGACCGAAGCCATGAAATTAAGACACTTGCTCCTTGGAAGAAAATACATAACCAACCTAGACAGCATATTAAAAACCATAGATATTACTTTGTCAACAAAGGCCCATCCAGTCAAAGCTATGGTTTTCAAAGTAGTCATGTATGGATGTGAGAGTTGGACTATAAAGAAAACTGAGTGCCAAAGAGTTGATGCTTTTGAACTGTGGTGTTGGGGAAGACTCTTGAGAGTCCCTTGGAGTGCAAGGAGATCCAACCAGTCAGTCCTAAAGGAGATCATTGGAAGTCCTGGGTGTTCATTGGAAGGACTGATTGTAAAGCTGAAGCTCTAATACTTTTGTCACCTGATTCGAAGAACTGACTCATTGGAAAAGACTCTGATGCTGGGAAAGATTGAAGGCAGGAGGAGAAGGGGATAACAGAGGATGAGATGGTTGGATGGCATCACCAACTCAATGGACATGAGTTTGAGTAAGCTCTGGGAGCTGGTGATGGACAGGGAAGCTTGGTGTGCTGCATTTCATGGGGTCACAAAGAGTTGGACATGACTGAGTAACTGAACTGAAAGCATAACCTGCTCTGTAAGTCTTAGGTGTTAGATCTCATTTTTTTTTTTTTTCTCTTTTTAAAAGTAACTCTGCAGAGTCTGATTTTTGTATGCAACTATTACCCTAACTTTCACAAGTCAAAACTGAACTGTTTATGGAGACTGTAAACCATCCTGGTCCTGATATCAGTCTCTTGGATTCTAATGTCCCAATGTTTCTCTTAAAAGACCTGGGGATTTTAGAATAGTGCAAATTGGAGCTTCCCTGGTGGCTCAGATGGTAAAAAATCTGCTTGCAATGCAGGAGACCCAGGCTCAATCCCTGGGTTGGGAAGATCCCCTGGAGAAGGAAATGGCAACCCACTCCAGTACTCTTGCCTGGAAAATCCCATGGATGGAGGAGCCTGGTAGGCTGCAGTCCCTGCTAAGAGTCGAAGACTGAGCAACTTCACTTTCACTTTTCACTCTCATGCATTGGAGAAGGAAATGGCAACCCAGTCCAGTGTTCTTGCCTGGAGAATCCCAGGGACGGGGGAGCCTGGTGGGCTGCCGTCTATGGGGTTGCACAGAGTCGGACACGACTGAAGCGACTTAGCCACATATATTTAGAATTAGATCAAATCTAAAGTCTTGGACACCATGTATTGACTAGTGTGTCCACATGTGCTCCTGGAAACTGCCATGTAAAGGACGATCAAAACAACTGAGGATGTTTACACTGAGGAGATACTGGAATATGGAAAGTAAGCTCTGAAGCCTTTCCTGTAGACACGGTTTCTTCTGTTTTTAAGTGAGAAAACGACCCAAAGAGGCAATTCTTTATGAAAATAACACTATGCTTGGGTCAGTGGGATGACTCTCTTAGTAAGAGGCAGACAGACCAATGAGATGTTACTGAATTAGTACAGAGCTACCCCATTCTGTGTCCCAGTGCTGAGGGATACAGGGGAAAAGGAATGATGAGAATAAGGAGTTACCCTAGAAATAGTACACGTGTTTGACAGATACTAAAAGACACTGAGTTGACTGAAAGGGGAACATTTTAAGATAGCAGAATGGCACAATAAAGGAAAAGGTTACACTAAGCAAATTTTATGTGAGGAGAACGGAGAGATGTGCCAACCACCTGTTGAGAGTACTCTGAATGAGGATTTTGAGAAGGTGGTAGTTGGTAAAGGATCTTAGGTTTGGTCCTGAGAGGAAGAAAACCCTGTGTTCACAAGCCACAAGATCTCACACATCCCACATTGGCAGAGAAGGTACCTCCAGGCGTTTTGGTCAGCTTCATCCTTCCACAGATTATATTTAGACTGGGTACCTTTCCATTTCCATTTTCTCATTCCTCCTCGGTCTGCGTCTTGCAACATTTCCTTGAAGACAAGCACAAGCAATAAAAATCTAGATAGGTAATCTTCCCTTAAATCACACCTGTGTATTTTGGCAAAACTTCAGCTGGCTTAGAACTATAGTAGTGGTTCTCAACCCCGGGTTTCCACCACCACCCCTACTGGGGGACACGTGCAATGCTTTGAGACATCTTTGGTTGTCACAACTGGGCCAAGAAGTGCTATTGTAATATAGTGAGAGGAGCCCAGGGATGCTGCTAAACATCGCAGTGCACAGAACAAAATTATCCAGCCCTCAAAGTCAATAGTACTCAGGATGCAAAACTGTAAACTAGAGGGGTAGGGCTGGAAACAGAAACATCCTTGAGCCCACCAGACCTCTTTATCCTACCCGTGGCATAAGGTTGTTCATAACAAAGAGTCTCTAGTGACTTCCTCAAGCCTTGATTTTTGTGTGTGCTGGAAGCTGGAAAAGTCAGCAGATGTTGATTTTCTAATTTGCTCAGAGTATAAAATTTCTGCTCCAAGAAAGCTTGGTGTTCCTTCACGGTGACTATAGCCTTAACACTGGGCTAGCAGTTCCTCTTCATTTAATTACAGAGATTGAGTATAGCATATTTGTAAGGCCAAAGACTTAGATTGATAGGAAAAAGATATCCCAAATATCTCTTCTTTCCTCAGCCACTCCTGATCTTTCATCAAAAAATAAATTCTGAAGAACTGAGAGTTGGTAAAATCACCTGTAGCGATATAATTACTCAACTACATCTCATTAGTGCATCTTACCCTCCTCCATGAAAATGATTCTTGGCCCTAAACCTTGTCATTCTTGCCTTTCCTCCAATTCCAAATCAAAGATTGGACTATCACTTTGCATCAGATATGTTATCAATTTAGTTAGCAAGCCTCAGTATCTCTAAGAAAATACAGAGTTGGGGGAAGATAAACGAGTTAAGCTAGAATGTACTTGAGGTCAGTGATTTCTCTTCTGTGTAACTCCAGTGCCTAGTAGAGTACCAGGCACATAGTAGGTGTCCAAGAAATATCTGTGCAGGGGATGAACAGAACTTGCTGAGACAAGTAAAGGAAACACTAAAGTTTCCATAGATTTGCTCCAAAAAGAATAAAATAGGCTTAGAAGTTCAGAGAGATGCTGACCCCTACTGATAAGCGGTTGAGTGTCCAGAACTGAGATCATTACCAGAGTACAATATTACTTACTGCAGATCAGGCATGTTAGTATAACTGCAATGATCACAGAAATCCCACATGCTGAGACTGGGATAATAATGGTCCAGGGAAGGTGCTGATTAGCAGAAGGGGTTGGTTTGGCTGTTGAGGAAAAAGAACAGTGTCAACTCTAATGTGTTTCCAACTGCTCTAATACCCTTCATGCCCCTTATAATGACACAACTGTAAAGCATTTTTCACTTCTTTGCCTGGTCAGCTCTCCAAAATGCAGCTTCTATCATTTTTCTTGCGTAACTCTAATCAGACACATACTTACAGGCAACTAATATCAGATGTCAGATATAGATATTGAATGTGAAAAAGAAAATTTAAATGTTTGCATTTACTTAATTAAGTTGGTACAAAGAAAAGATTCTCAGGAGAGCCTTTAAAAGCTATTTTAGGGACTCCCCTGGATGCCCAGTGGTTAAGACTTTGCACCTTCCAATGCTGGGGGTGTGGGTTCAATCGCTGGTCAGGGAACTAAGATCATGCATGCTGTGTGTTGTGGCCAAATAAACAAATATCAGCTTAATAAGCAATTTTTAAAAATAAATAAAAGTAGAAAAATAAATAGAAGTATTTCTATAGCTGATATTACTATGTACTGCTACTAACAGTAGATGTTGTGTTCTAGATGTACCTTCTAGATTTTCCTTCTCCAGCTCTGTCATGCCTTCTTCCTTTTAGGGTGTCCTCTTTAACGCACACACACATACACATACACACTTCACAATAGCTGCCTAAAACTACAGAAGTCACTTTGCATTTATTTTCAGATAACACCGTTTTCATCATTCAGCCTAGAGCTTCTGGAAGAATAGAAGAGACCCAGCAAAGAACCAAGCATGGCTGTCGCTTGGTGGTAGGTAGAATCATCCTGGAGGAGAGCTCTGCAAACTGGCTCTCATCTGTAGAACACAGGGAACAGAAAGAAGAGCGGGCACACGAGGAAGGATGTGGGTGGGAGGAGAAAGGTGCTCCTGATTCCACTCAGGAACAGCAGCTACACCATTTATTCTTCAACTCCTTTAAGGAATAGTTAGCACCAACATCTGGAGAAAGGGCAGAGACACTAAAGAAATACTAGCAGCTCATCCTCCTCTGGTTTCCCTGGAATGGCTCATTAATAAATATTGAACATTTATTAATACTAGAAATATCAATACAATGTTTATAATATTGTATCAATACAATATTAATATTGTAAAATGTTTACAATAAATACTAAAGTACTTGATTCTCATTTTTCTGATTATACGCCTTGGGGATAAATTTTGGTCTTTAGCTTATTGGACTTCTCATCAGCATTCGGTCCCGTTGACACTTTTCCTCCTGGGACTTCTATGATACCACATTCATCTATTTCTGTTTGTTGTGACTCAGTTTTGTTCATCAGCTCTTCTTCCTCTTTTTATTCTTTAACTTGTCCCCATTCATCTATGGGACCCCATCTGTGGTCCCATTCTCTCACTAGCCCTGGTAATCATGGGCGATCTTAGCCACACCCAAGGTTGGAAACACCAGCTGATTTCTAAGTCTGTATATCATATTTCTGATCTCACTTCTGAGCCCCAAATTTGTATTTCCAACTGCTAACTAGATGGTTGGATGCCAACCTCTCCATTTGATTAAAATTGAACTCAGCGTATGTATTCTTTCTAAAGTGTATCTACCACCTGCCTTCTCTCATTTCAGTTAATGGCAACACCATCAGTGACCAAGGGAAGGCTTGCCTTTGTGCTCACTGCTCAGTAGCTCCCACTGACTTTCTATTCTGTACTGAGACTATCTCTGCAACTGATTCCTTTTCTCCAAATCTCTTGCAGGAATTAGTTCAGGTTTTTCTGATCTCCAACCAAGTAGCCTTTATGGTCTCTTTGCCTCTGGTTCTAATAATTCCTATACATTCTGCCACAGTGATCATTATAAAATGTACATTTGACCATAGAGCATCCACTACTTGAAAACTAGGGTAAGCTGTTTTTCTGTTTTTCTCTAAAACACCCAATTGCATAGAGACATCCAGTGGTTACCAGAGTTGGCCTCTGCAGACCAAAATGACACCCAAAATAACAAAGAAGCTCTTGCTGTTATCCTGGGAGTTTAGATGTTTCACAGGCTTCCTCTCAGAGGTCACTCCTCATCCATTCTCAAGCCTCACTCAGCCTAGAAGAAGGTAAGTGTTTAAGAGAAAGGAGGAATCAGTAACAGCAATCCCACCCTCTAGTGATACCTATTAGGAACCTGGCACTACTCCACAGGGAAGACCCCAAATCCCAAGTGTATAGCTGTGTGAGGACATTTGCACATATAGCTCATAAGACAGCCTGAGTAGGTCTCCCTGATTCACCCCTTATACACACACACACACACACACACACACACACCCCTCTATACATTCCAGTACATCAAGGGTTAACAAATTGGGTGGGCCCAGGCTAAAAGAGCCACAGACCCAATCTGCTTAATTAGTAAATTGGGGGTTAAGAGTGGGTATTTAAATAGTAGAGCTTTGCTCGCATCCATTCAAAATTGCTATCAACTATACACTAATTTGACTTCCCTGGTGGCTCAGATGGTAAAGCGTTTGCCTACAATGCAGGAGACCTGGGTTCAATCCCTGGGTCAGGAAGATCCTCTGGAGAAGGAAATGGCAACCCACTGCAGTACTCTTGTCTGGAAAATCCCATGGATGGAAGAACCTGGTAGGCTACAGTCCACGGGGTTGCAAAGAGTCTGGACATGACTTAGCGACTTCACTTTCTTTCACTATATACACTAATTTACATTTGTTTATGCAGTCACCCCTTGACACCCCCACAAATGCTTTATTTGCTTCTGACTCTGAATGACATTTGCAGTCCAGTTGAAGTATTTAAAGCTGTCTGACCATAAAGACAACACTGGCACCTAGTAAGATGCTTGCTTTGTGACAACTACTTAATGAAGGCTGAATTAAAAAAAAAAAAAAGATTGAAAGAAGGAATGACTAAACAGTTAGTCCTGTCTCCATGAGTCATTGTGAATGTAGACCAAAGAGAACAAAGAGTATTTTTAATTATTCTGGAAAGGGATACTGCTCATCATTAGCATGAAGAAAGAGTTGAGAAAAGACAAATTAGAGAAAAAGATGATAAAGCTGGGCAGTCTAAATCATCTTTCAAGAATAGATCCATCCTTTTATTTAAAGGACTACATTCTATTTCCTTTAAGTTAGTGAACTACCATGCATAGGCCAAACCTGGCTTACCACCTATTTTTTTAAATAAAATTTTGTTGGAACACAGCTATGTCCTTCATTTATGTCTTGTCTATGGCTGTTTTCATGTTATAACAGAACTGAGTTGTTGCTAGAGACTATGACCTGTAAAGAATATTTGCTATCTGGCCCTTTTCTGAAAATTTTTGTTAACTGTTGCCTCAGAATATCATATATACTCATTTTCCAAATATAAATGATGTCCAAAATAAAATATAATTGAAGCTGTACTTATTAACTTCTGCCTTAATCATGATGATCTATAATTGATTAAATATATATCAATAAAATGACAAGAATGCTGAATTAATAAACTATATGATCCAAACTTAATTTTTATAAGCTTCTTTAGGATACATGAAATATGATAGAGATGAGTTTAGACTATTAATAAAATCATATCAATAAAATTTGGTTTGTATCTGAACTAATTTTGTATCATGTTCCAACAAAATTTGGTTTGTATCTGAACTAATTTTTGCCCCAAGTTTTATCTCATTCCCTATTAAGGAAAACAAAGAATCCACTCAAGATGGAAAGATCTAGAGTTAATCTTACCTATGATGAACTAGTAGACCATCTAAAATATCTCCTCTACTACAAGCAAAGATAAGCGGAAGATATAAGACATACTATATATAATATCAATACATTATACACAAGTATTGTTTTTTACTGTGCAGCCACAAAACATTGTTATAAGTGGGGTTGAGGGGTGGGCAGAGGCCTGGTGATGCTCCATATAATCAGTCAAATACGCTAGAAATGTATTTCAAGTATATGAGTTCTTCTGTAATAACCCATTGTGGATTTAATATACATACATTTATGTAAGCCCTGCTTTTTTCCATTTTATATTTTCATATGATTTCACCTCTTGGGGAAAGAAAATTTTATAAGTTTACTACATGTAGGATAAATATTTGGTCATGGTTTTGGTAAAAAATGACCACTTTTTTCAAGCGTTGTCCTCTAGTAGTTTGTCATTCACTTTCTTTGCCAGGCTTGGTTCTGAATGAACAAGTATTTCTTAAAAAGCACGTTCACCCTCGAAGGACAGTGATTTGACATCATGGGACCATCATGGGAAGGGGGCTCCCAAAATGAAAGTGCCACAAAGAGAAATATAGATCAATGGAACAGAATGGAAAGCCCAGAGATAAATCCATACACCAATGGACACCTTATCTTCAACAAAGGAGGCAACAATATACAATGGAGAAAANGTGTGAAGCTGGATTTCTTCTCTCTTGAGCTTAGGAGGGCACTTATTAAAGAACTAAATTCATGTGAATAAATATTGACATAGTGCTTGCATTTAAAAACAACATTTATTGAGCTGTTAATATTTCTTAGGTCTGGACGTTATCTCATTTTGTCTTTATAACAACCCTAGGAGGTAGGTTGTAGACCCAAGAAGGTCAAATATCAGTAGTTTTGTATTATTTATCCTAAAACAATGTTTCCATTTTATGAATAATCAAATTGAGGCCTAGAGAAATCACACCCAATAAGTAGGAGAATTGAATTCTGATTTTTCTGATACCAAGACTTCCCTTCCCCTGATTTCTTTTCCTTTCTTTTTTAGAGCTTTAAACTTTGCTGTCTTATTAAAACATTAAATAAGATTATATTGAAAAAAATGTAGCCTCAGAAAAATGCCAATGGCATGGTATTAGAGATAGTTATAAACAAGCAGATTTAAATATGTCTGCCTTCTTTTCCTTTCCTTTCCTTCCTTTCTTTTACTTCTTTTTCTCCTGCAAGAAAGCCTGATGGGCTGCAGTCCATGGGGTTGCTAAGAGTCAGACACAACTGAGCAACTTCACTTTCACTTTTCACTTTCATTCATTGGAGAAGTAAATGGCAACCCAGTCCAGTGTTCTTGCCTGGAGAATCCCAGGGAGCCTGGTGGGCTGCCGTCTATGGGGTCGCACAGAGTTGGACATGACTGAAGCGACTTAGCAGCAGCAGTTAATATGTTAACTAGTATAGCTAATTCCTCAAATGTGCTACTTACTGCAGGTTTTCATCGGTCATGCAACACCTTTGAGGAACTAGCTATCCTGCTTCATGATACTGTGCTGTTATTGTATCCTTTGGCAATGTAGAGAAATCATCCTGTCCCAGTTAGCCTGAGACTTTCCCAGTGTTAACCCCCGAAGTCTCATGTCCAATGAAACCCGTCAGTCTTTGGCAGACTGGAACAGTTGGTCACCTTGGCCAAATGAGCTTAATTTCTTGCTTCTCAGACTATAATCCTTAGCAGCAGTACAGGTATCACCAGGGATCTTGTCGGAAGTACCAGACCTGCTGAACAAGGTCCCCAAGTCATAGGCACCTTATCATTTGAGAAGCACCGAACTAATTGATTCAACTGGGAATACCAGAATTGGTTCTGGGTCTAATTAAGCAATATTTCCCCTTTTGTCTTCCCTTGTCTGATTTTGGCACTGCATCCCCGTTTGAGGCCGTGTTAGCCTCAAACAGCACTCCCCCATTAGCCCTTTAGCTGCGTTGGTCGCCAGCTATAACCTGCTACTAAGCCCTGCCCTCTCTGAAACTCTGCCTCTTCTCTCATTCTTGGATCTTCTTCTTCTTTATCTTTCTGTCAAAATGTACATGTCCTAAGTCTGTTTCTCTCTGGATATTCTGTTAAAGGACCGACTATGTATCTAACGTAATTAACTGATACAGGCTAATATGTCTGTGATGACGTCTCCACCAGGGTAACACATTTTCATCTTTAACAGGGATCCTGGAGGGAGGGAAGGGCTTCCCAGGTGGCTCAGTGGTAGAAAATCTGCCAGCAACGCAGGAGATGTGGATTCAGTCTCTGGATCAGGAAGATCCCTGAAGAAGGAAATGGCAGCCCACTCCAGTGTTCTTGCCTGGGAAATGCCATGGACAGAGGAGCCTGGTGGGCTACAGTCCATGGGGTTGCAAAGAGTCAGACATAACTTACCAGCTGAGGGCACATACATGAGGGGAGAATAGTGCTAAACTAGTAGGAGAGGCTATAATAGTGGGAATTGGAGGAATCCATGCAGATCTAAATTTTGGAGGAGATATCTTCTCAGAGCCCCTCACATCCCACCACATGATCGTGGATATTTGTTCTCTCCATGGGTAGGGAGTACACAGAGTAAAGTTTAAGATAATCCTGTGTAAATTTGGCTTACTTCCTAAGCTTTAGGTATGATCTGGATGTTACACAACTAAAAATTCAATATAGCTGAAGACCAAAAGCAGGGAAGAACAGTGAACTCACTAAGGATCCTCTTAAGCTAACTGTTATCAAGGTTAATTCTTACCTTTTGTTAAAAGGTTTTGTTTCCACTAAAGGCTCAAGTGCCCAGAAAGAAAAAGAAATGTGTTTGAATTTCAAGTATGAAGGAATGGCCCAGGGCTGCCACTTCTCAATGAGGGTTCAGGACACATCAGTGTCCTCTAGCAGGATTACCTGTGATTAAGTCAAGGCTGGTTCCTACCCTACCTTTCACAGTTTTCTAACATCTAACTTTGCAGGAATGACCATTAGATGAGAGCTTCAAATATGCAATAAATATAATAGTAAAAGACATTCAGATACTACTTGAAAAATATTTATGCCTGTGCAGCTTTTATACCCTTCAATATACTTTACGAGAATATATTACTGGATCAAGTGCAGTTAATAGTACAGCTACGTTGTGTGTTAGTCGCTCAGTCATGTCCGACTCTTAGCAACCCCATGGACTGTAGCCCGCCAGGCTCTTTTGTCCATGGGATTCTCCAGGCAAGATTACTGGAGTGGGTTGCCATTTCCTTCTCAAAAAAAAAAAAAAACAAAACAGTACAACTACATCAAATCAAATGTGTCCCTTTATGGTTCAGAAGGTGCTTCAGGTCATGAGAGTGCTCCATGGTGGCTGTTGTGAGCTTGGACTGTCAAAGTACAAGAAATGCAGCGAACACATATTTCTAGGATATCCTGAGAAGAAAAATTAGGATTTACTGTAAAACTAGAGACTCAATCCTAAGAAATGAAGTGAGATAGACCCCTCTGGTAAAATTTCCACTTAAACCAATAGGAGTGTGTCTTTAAGGACATCAAAGACATACTCCTATTGATGGCTTATTGAAAATCAGAAAGTTCCACTGACCTCTGATCATCAACCTCACTGAAGTCAGGTGCTCCACTTTATAAGTCCCTTTCAAATCAGGCTTCTGAATAACACAGGTGTAGGTGCCACTGTCTGACAGGCGCAGAGCCAGGATCACAATGCGGGGGTTATTGTTGATCTCAGTGATGGTGCGGTTCTCGTATTCAGACCACACTTGCACTTTTCCGAGCAGGATGGCCAGCACCATCTTATTGTCCTTCTGCCAGTAGATCCGAAGGCTTGTCAGTTCTTCAGTGGTCGTGTTGTAGTCACAGGATAGCACTACTGTTTCTTTCACTCTTTTGGTCACGCTCTTTGGGGTGGTGCCTATGGAGAGGCAAACAAGAGAAGATCTTGTATCTATTACAGGTAAGATACCTGCACAAGCAGGAATTCAGAGTTGGCAGTAGCAGAATTTTCAGAGTGTTGCATTTAGTGTCTAAGCAGGATTGGACAGAGTGTTCAGTTTGATTTGTTTGTTTGTTTGTTTTGGTCCCGAGTACATTTTTTTCTCCATTTAAATAATCATGATTAAAACAATAACATAGATTTTACCATCTTAACCATTTTAAAACGTACAGCTCAGTAGCATCCAGTATCTCACATTTTTGTGAAACAGATTTTCCATGCTGTATGCATTAAACTGCTCCCCCTTGTCCCTCCCTTCAGCCCCCTGGTAACCACTGCTCAACTTTATGTTCCTATGAATTTTACTACTTTAGATTCCGAATCATACAGTATTTGTCTTTTTGTGACTGGTTTCTTCCACTTGGCATAATGCCCTCAAGGTTCCTCCATGTTTTACATGTATCAGAATTCCTTTCCTTTTTAAAGAGTGATAATGATGTTAATGGGATGCCCTGGTGGCTCAGACTGTAAAGCGTCTGCCCGCAATGCGGGAGACCCGGGTTCAATACCCGGGTCAGGCAGATCCCCTGGAGAAGGAAATGGCAACCTACTCCAGTACTCTTGCCTAGAAAATTCCTTGGATGGAGGAGCCTGGTGGGCTACAGTCCGTGGGGTCGCAAAGAGTCGGACACGACTGAGCGACTTCACTCACTCACTCAATGATGTTAATGAGTAAATATCCCACTGTATGTATTAATATATGCTACACTTCCTTTATCCATTTGTCTGTCCATGGACAATGAGAAAGAAGTTGCACTAGTCCCAAAAGAAGAAGGACTTTAGGAGACCCTGGCACATGAATGCCAACTACTGGTGAGACAGTTTTCTCAGCCTCATGGGGACAGAGAAGTCATAGTTAAGGAATGTGAGGTTTGGAAGGAGTTTCCCTGGTCATTCATTTTGGTGGTCTTATTTTATAGACGAGAAAACTAAGCACAGGAAAGGAAACTGCCCCAGTTTTGCAGAGAACTTTTTGGATCACTCTCCTTATTTATTTGTTTCCCTCATTTGAGACCCACTTCTAGGATAGGTAAGCCGGCACTGTCTGCTCTGAGCCAGGTCCCATCTTCCAGGCCCAGCTAGACCCGTGACTTCAGACTGAAATGACTGTCCTCATCTCCATATGACAAGACCTCAGTTACACCTCCGGACCATTTTTGCCCTCTCTATCTACTGAAACATATGGCTACCCTATCTTTATCTTCCTTGGCTATCTGCGATCCAAATAGCCGGTCCCCTACAACCTAACTTTGCAAGAAGGTCCCCATTTAAAACATTTGCCCATTTCCTATCAGCATATCACAGAAATTTCAGCATCCAAATTTCATATTTTTGTTAGCTCCTAAGCACTCATCAGTAGCACCAAAATCCCTGAAAGACTATATTTTCTGTTTTTTTGCTTAGAAGGCATAGTAACTTTTCCCACACTGTGCTTGACCTAAAAGCAGAGTCCCTCCAAAACCCCAGCACTTTCACAACTGGCCAGCCCCGAAGGCCCCCCAGTGCTGACATCTTCCCTTCCATATCCTCCAGAGCCACACAGAACCCCCAGGGAGGCCCCCATCTTGCTAGGAGCAGGATATCAATTCCAGGCCTGCTCTCCCTGGACAGCAGGGTCATGGGACACCAGCCCATCTCCACCTCCCCGGCCATCCTTCCAGCCAACATCAGACTGGATGTGGCCCCACCGCAGCATTTCAGAAGAGAGTTTTGATTGTGGGTATTTTCACAGCAGTGTGAGGTACCTTCGATTAATCCAGGGCACTTCTTTCAGCAATTGTGCTGAACATCGCCAGCCCTAGGTTTAGGGAGTATAACTGAAAGAGGGAAGTAAATGAAAAGGTATACTTTGTTGTTGTTGTTCAGTTGCCCAGTCGTGTCCAACTCTTAGTGACCCCGTGGACTGCAATGTGCCGGGCCTCCCTGTCCCTCACCATCCCCCAAAGTTTCCCCAAGTTCATGTCCATTGCATCAGTGATGCCATCCAGCCATCTCATGCTCTGACGGCTCTTCTCTCTGTTCTCTTTCTGCCCTTAATCTTTCCCAGCATCAGGGACTTTTCCAGTGAGTGTGCTGTTCACATCAGAGGACCAAAATACTGGAGTTTCAGCTTTAGCATCAGTCCTTCCAAAGTGTACTCAGGGTTGATCTCCCTTAAGATTGACTGGTTTGAACTCCAAGGGACTTTCAGGAGTCCCTTTATATTTTAGGAGAGCATAAAATAGCTAAATAATACAAACTCTCTTTTAAAGAAAGATACGACTAAAACAAAATGGTATGTAGAAGGATTCCTATTCACTTGGGTTCTAGTCCCAGCTCAGCCACTTACTGATTAACCTGTTTCCTCATCTGTAAAATGGTATGATGCCAACCTCTCAGGATGATTGAAAACTTAAATTCAAATTAAACTATATAAGTGGAAAAGTCCCCTAATACCTAGCAGGTCTTCCATAAGGGTTTCCTTTCCTCTTTCTCCTTCCTCTCACCCCTCACTCGTACCCTCTGGTCTCTTTCACTCTGGGGTTATGACAGACACATGGAACACTAGTCTTGCTATGGGCCAGACAGACCCCATGACAGAAAGCAACTCAGTCATCTGGGGTCCTAAATAACTGTTTCCTGTGCTCTGTTGGTTCCCACCCAAAAAGAATCCAGGATTTCTAATTTTGACATGTGGTGACATTAGCAAAAAGAAATCTTAACTGAAAGTGATCTGGAAGTTTTCTTCACTGAAAATTTCAATGATGGTTCTTAAGGAGTTTTTGTCCAGCCATCTGAGGAGAAGTGTGGGTGTTTGTGTAAAGGTCAACAGCAAACCATCAATGGGCTCTTCAATGTTCCTATGTGAGATCCCCTCACCAGACTCTGGTGCTGAGGAAGAACCAGACTGAAAAGAGGAACCAAAAATCTTCTGGGCAATTCCCGCAAGGACCTGGCTTTCATACTCAGGGACTCCGGTACACATAGTTACAAGAAAACGGTTGAAAGGTTCTGAAGGGTTGTGTCTGCCTCGGTGGTTCTGGAGGGGAGAGGCAGGTCTCAGCATTACTGCCTGCAGTGTTGGATTCTGAGCTTGCTTTGCCGTCTTACAAACGGCCTAGCAGCACCTACCTGATAATGTGGGTTGAGGTTTCTATGAGGGAATGTAGGTGAAACCTGACCCAGTACCGGGCACAAGATTGAGACCACTGCCTTTCCCAGACTTCCACACAGCTCCGCCCCTTGCTTCCTTCCGGGAAGATGTCCCCTTGTGCTGAGCCTTCTCTGACTCTCTCCAACCAGCACCATCCTCATGCCCCTTTTTGAGTCACTGGCCCTGATTTATTTCTCTCTTGAGCTTGTCTAGCTGCTACGTATCAGCTGGAGTGACTTTGGGGACCATGAGAGCAAGGACTTCATCTGTTTTGTTTGTTGTCACATCTGTAGAACTAGGGCCTGGCCCAGAGCAGGTGCTCCCTAAGTACTTGCTGAATGCCTGGCTAGGCCTTAGGAGATGGGGTCTGATTCTACCTGCTGTGTGTTAGACTCATAACCTTTGATTAACCTCCTTGGGCCTCAGGTATAATTTATACAAAATGGTCATAATACTATCTCCCCAACTTCCCGTAATTACCACAGGTCACATGACACCCAAATGTAAAGTGTTTTATGAACCGTAAAAGCTGTTCAGTTGTTTTTTTCCCCCACGGGGTTGTTTCTCAGGCACAGCACCTCCTGTGGCTCCTGTGTTGAGTCACGCCCAGGAAGGAGCCAGGATCACTGTGGTACCTGGCTGACACTTGCACTGAGTCACCGCCCTCAACTGGCACATGGTGCCCATTGTCACCTCTGCCCATCTGTGAGGGGGAGGAGGAGGGACGCCAGAGATGGAAGGCAACCTCACTCATCTCTGCAAGTCTGTGTGCAAACCGCCCCACCCGCAGAGCACTCTGGGTGCACTTCAGAACCCCTGCCTTTCCTCACCCCTCTGCCTGCTTCCTGCCCCGATCACAGCAGCTCCCCACTGATAACTCGCCGAGAGAGGGAGCTTTCTGCTAGCAAGTGCAGGGTACACTAGTTTTAGACAAATAATGTACCTCTCAGAACTCAAAATACAATGGAATATTATTCAACCAGAACAGGTGTGAGGTACTGTTACTACAACACGGATGAACCTTAGAAACATTGTGCTAAAGAAAAGAAGCCAGGCACAAAGGCCACATATTATATAGCTGCATTTAAAAGAAATGTCCAGAGGCAAATTCATGGAGACAGATTAATGGCTACCAAGAGGTGGGGTAGAGGGAACGGAGAGGGACAGCTAATGGGTTTGGAGTTTCATTTTAGAGTGATAGAAATGTTCTGAAATTATAGTGGCGATGGTTTCATTCTTTGTGATTATACTAAAAACCACTGAATCACACACTTCAAAATGGTAAATTTTATGTCTTTGCAAGAAAAACAACAATAAACCCATGCAGGACAGTTGGGAGATACGACAATAAAATTTAATGTTTAGCTTTAAAGAAATAAGAACCCAGTCTAGGAAGCCATGAGTCTCCCCTAGTCCCTCCAAAGAAGGGGAAGGCAGTATGGACAGTGGGCTGGCCATAGCACTCCTTCCTCATGGGTGAACCCCAGCAGTGGTCAGCAGGGCTGCACCAACACTTCTAAAGGAGAAAAAATCAGGTGCCCACAGCAGCTTAGATCACCGTGTGCTGTTGTGTATCTCGCTGAGGAATGTGGTGTACTTTTTAAATAAAGGTTTTCCCTGACTCTAAAAGAAACACACATTCAATTTGGACAGAATGAAAAATAAATAAAAACATAATAATCACCTGTAATCTCACCATCTGGAGATTTAATGGTCTGTGTGACCTTTAACACAATGGAAGTGACCTTTTGGGACTCTTCTAAGTGCTTCTGATTAAGTGATCCAGCATCCACAGGACTGGTGTGGGCCCTGGGCTAGGTGCTGGGCACACAAGGGAGGAATAAACGTATCTGCTGTCCAGCAGCTGACAAATTTACACTGGTGACCTGATTTATGCACTGCTCCCAACTTTCCTCTACAGACCCAGACTATATGCTCTTTGTAAATCTGATCCTTACTTGTGTGTCTCTCTCCAAAATGCTCGGGGACTTGAACAGCTGGTACCACAGTAGTCATAGCAAGAAGCGTGGCTTTGGGGGTGCCTTGGCTAGCAGCATGCAGACAGAACATGGCGACAGGAGAGGCCCTGTTTACGGTGGCACTCTGGGGCCCTCTTTTCCTCTAGCTCAGTGTTCCTCAGGCTATAGACTTCCAGGCCAACACCTTTCCTGAATTCCTGGCCTACTCCTACCTAAGGTCTCTCTCCTCTCCTTAGGGCTGTGTCTCCCTGAGAGGACCCTAGCTCTGAGGAAAAGGTGCCCATATTAGACAGCCACCAGTTTCTGGAGCACATGAGTCCAGTGCTTCCCCCTCTGCAGACCAAACCAGAAGTGAAACAGGAGCCCTGCTGATGCTGCCCTGTGCAGGAAAGAGGTCCCCCTGTCCTGGGTAGCAGCGGGTGGGGACAGGTGCAAGTTTAGCTTTCCTGCACAGGGGAGGAGGGGGGAGCAAATCCCCAGCCCTGAACAAAGTCCTCTCTGATTGCACTGACTGCTCTAAAAGCCATTCTTCATGCTTTGGAAACACTGTCTTTTTCTTTTTTTGTATAATATATCGTTTACTACTAAACCTAAAGAACTGTGGACCAGTAGCACCAATACCACCTTGCTGATTGTTAGAAATACAGATTTGCTGGCCCCTCCCCAAAGCCCACCTTAGCAGAAACTGCATTTTTAAAAATATATATATGGCCTTTATCTTTTACGGCAGTTTTAGGTTCATAGCAAAATGAACATAAAGTACAGACAATACCCATGTACCCCAGCTACCATGGGTGCAGCCTCCCCCACTATCAACATCCCACACCAGAGTGATACCTTTGTGACAATCAGTGAAGTTACGCTGACACATCACTGTCACCCAAAGTCCACAGTTGACGTTATACATCATTCTTAGTGCTGTACATTCTATGGGTTTTGACAACTGTATAATGACATGCCTCTACCATTACAGTATCATACCCAGTATTTTCACTGCTCTAAACATCCCCTGTGCTACAGGGAACTCTGCTCAATATTCTGTAATAACCTAAATGGCAAAAGGACTCGAAAAAGAATAGACACGTGTATATGTATAACTGAATCACCCTGCTGTACAACTGAAACTAACACAATATTGTTAATCAACTATACTCCAATACAAAATAAAAGTTTTTCAAAAAATCCCCTGTTCTAGAAGCTGCTTTTTAAAGAGTCCTCCAGGTGATTGGTATGTATAATAAAAGTGTGAGCAGCCCTGGCAGAGACTGGGTCACTCCCCTGCTTAAAATCCTTCCATGGCCTTCCAGTCCTCCAAATAACTTCCAGATCCCTGGCCTTCAAGCCCGTAGAGCCTGGTCTCTGTCTCCCTGCTGCCCCAACACTGCCCACCTTCACTTCTTTGCTTCTCCATGTCCCTCAAATGCTGCTCCTTCCAGTTTCACCCAGCTCACTCTCGCCACCCTCCCTTCTGGCAGGGAAACACTGTGTTTCTTGGTCATACATTCATTTGAGTGATTGAGTCATCTTTGTCTTCATGCTAATGACTGTAAATTCCATGAAGGCAAAAGCCAAGTCAATTTTGCTTGTCCCCAGGACCAAGCAAAGTGTCTTGTACATAAGAAAGTCTCAGTGTTTGTTGAAAACACAAATGATTAAACCAGAAGATGAGTCCCCCACCCGCTGACTCATCCTCCTCTTTGTGCATCCGTCTGTGCTACGGCTCTGCCCAAGTTCTGCTGCTGCGATCCCCATCCTCCACCATAAAGCCTGCCCGCCTTTCCCAGGTCAGGGGCGCTTATAGTCAGAGCCAGGCACTTCTCTGCTTTTCACTTGCTTGCAGATTAATTACTTTTGCCTTCTCCAGCTAACATACTCAAATCTCTCTTTGAGAGCAGGAATCTAAGGATCAGTTTTTCAAGGTCCATCTTTTACACAGTAGGTGTTCAGACAAAAGAAGCTCATGGTTCCTTTGTTGACTCAGTATAGCAACAATAAAATCTGGATGTAACTGTACAACAAGGTGCTTTCCAAAATACCTTTCTTTAGCTCAAAGTTCATTTCCTTCTATTTGTCTCTAATTTTTGTGTTATAATTGCTAAAGCCTTGCTTTTAATTTTCTTTTTATGCTTTCTCTCTTTTTTATTGTATCTTTCTTTCTCCTCACCCCTCCCCCACCTCTCTCTCTCTTTCTCTCAAACACACACACACACACACACACACACATATGCTTGCACACACAACACATTTCTAGGAAGCCTGTAAATTTACTTTTAAATCTTTTAAAGCTCGTTTAGACTCCCCAGAAGACTCTAGATTGGGACTGCTGCCTTCAGCTACCCAGAAAAAAAATTGTAACTGTTGGACATATTACTGTCAAATATATGCAAAATCTAATGCATAAATTGCAAAACTTGAATCATGGTTCTCTTGCTTCAGCAACAGTGTACAATAGCAATTTCAGGACGGAAAATGTATAAATACCTGCACTGTAGTCATCTTTTTGCTACTGTGCCTACCCCCCTCTGTCCCTGCCACCTCCCACCCCAACCCACGAAGTCATTCTGGGTGATAGCTGCAGTTTAAGCAAGCAGAGCTTCAGACAAGATCCTTTGATATTTGGTTCTTTGAAGACTAGGAAACTATGCAGGAGGCAAAACCTCCTCTTTATTTTGAGGAAACCAGGTGGTATGCTGCTCAGCAGAAAAGCAGATCTTTTATTTGTTCTGCCTTCTAAAAAAAAGTCAGAGCCACCCTGTCAGCAGAATCAGCACCACCCTTCCCAACAGCCCCCCAAATTCAGCACCTGAGCTGGAAAAAGGCTCCAGAAGTCAAAATACCCTTTGTAGGATGCACTTGAAATACCTTTGCAGTAAGTTAAAAGTAACTCAAAATGTGATTTGTACTAAATCTGATACTGCCTAATGTCAGATCAGATGCCAGCACTGACAAAGGGCATTGGCACCTAAAGCATAAAAGTAAATATTAAGAGAAAATTTTAATATGAAGAAGAGTGTATGTCACCACTACTTTCTTTTCCCCCTTCAACTTGGAAAGATCACCACTGTTCAGTTTTAGAAGCAGAGGATGTTAGCAGTGTCGTCTCATGGACATGTAGCTTGGGAAGCAGAGCCCAAGTCCAGCGTGCCCTGGGCGTTATGAAATGTAAATGAGCATCTAGTGGAGGAGATCACAACTCTAAGTGGTCCTTCTGAATTGGCTTTCGGTTTTGTTAAAATAATACGGCCCCGCCTTTCCTTTAAGGCCTGTGTTCCTGAGCTAGTTTGGCCACTGGCTCGTTGTGTGATTGAGGACAGGTGCTTTAACCTTTCTGGATCTGTTTTCTCATCCCTAAAATGGACTGAAATACCCTGAATGTCCCTTCCCTCTTGCAGGGCGACAGAAGGAGACAGCACAGAGAACACCATGTCCTTTCTCTTCCAAACCCCCAAGTGGTGGACTCAGTCAAGTTCCTGGAAGTTGCTTACCTGAACAGAAGTGAAAAAGACCAGCGAGGACCAAGAGCTGAGAGAGCCAGAGGCATGGGCGCTTGGGTGGTAGTGTTCCCCACCTCATTGTGTGACCCATGGCTTCTGCTGGTGAGGATGGAAAACAAAAGCAAACAGTTTCAAGCCACGTGAGATCTGGCACCTCACAGTTTATACCAGGCAGGGCCGAAGACAATTCAGTTGCCCCCCACACAGAGGGTTCGCCTGTGATGTTTGCAGAACACACTGAGGAGACGCTGGTTGGAGTACCTGGGTATCCAGACTCCTAAAATTAAAAGACAGGATTTATCTTCACAACCTGAAAAGGAAAAGAAAAAATTAAAAAGTCATCCAGGAAGGGAGATTGGCCCACCGTGGGTTGTAAAACCTCTTGGTTTACTGCCTGAAATGAGTCGGGGACTGTAATCTGAGCAACCTCTAAATCACAGCACAATCTTGAGGGAAAAGCAAGACTTGACGGACATTTGAGGAAGTGACCCTGACTTGCACATGTTCCGAGAACCAATCACCGCTCTCCTACTGCTGGGAGATGTTGAAGACTGTTAGAAACAACGAGAACTAAAGGGCCCTGGACACCAGCCAGACAACCCATGAAAGCTCGGACCCTCTTCAGAACATATTGAGGAACACAGAGCACCAGGGAGGGCGTATTTTTGTCCAAGGCAGTACTTAAGTCATGAAACTACTTCTTTCTTACTATATTAACACAAAAAAACAAATGTTTCTAAGTGCTTCTACACAAAGACTGTGTCTTAAAGGGGTAGAGGAATTCAATCAATGGAAGAGCGTCAGTAAAACGGGAAGGAAAAGACATACGGAAATCATTACTTGGTTATATTATGTACTACAATGTGAGCAAGCTGATTTTTTTTTTTTTTAGCGAATATATTAAACATTAGGAATAAAAATGAAAGCTGTGCTTTGATGTGATCCTCTCAGATTCCAAGAGACCCAGTCTGGGTGCAGGACCCGTCTTGGGGAACCACCCCAGGGCTAGTCTGTCAGCCACACCAGACTGTCTTATCAGCCATACTGTATTTTAATCAGAATTAGCCTGGATTTATTTATTCACCAGAATTTTACTGGTTTTGGAAAACTCAGATTCAGCCTGAAAAATTAATATTTTCTACCATCTAGGGCCATAACTGACGCCCAGCCTTTGCTGGTGGCTCAGGCAGTAAAGAATCTGCCTACAATGCAGCAGACGACCCAGGTTCGATCCCTGAGTCAGAGAGATCCCGTAGAGAAAGAAATGGCAACCCATTCCAGTATTTTTGCCTGGAGAATCCCTTGGACAGAGGAGCCTGGCAGGTTACAGTCCATGGGGTCACAAAGAGTCAGATACAGCTGAGCAACTAACAGTTTCCACTCTCCTTTCCACCTTCTAGAGTCATAACTCTGATAATGATTCTCCAATATGTTGGAATAAGAGACCCCCGGAAGGCCCTTTGGGGGAAAAGGATGCATCTTGGAGATATGTTTGTTTAAAAAGCAGTCAGGTTGTTGGTAACTAGATCCACCAAGCTATCCCCACATTAAGCTAATAATAAATTTACTTACTTGCCAAAGAACAATTCCTCTTGTATTAAAAACCGAAGTATGAGGCTCCACTTCTGAGATGTTCCTTTCTTGCCGTCTTCAAACTAATGGCAAGTCACTCGGTTTTTCTTTGGGTGATATTTCACAGAGGTGGCATTTCCCCTCCCAACTTCCTTTTACTTGATAGAGAACTCTGATGTTCAGAAATGTCTAAGTCCAACCAGGGGAAGAGCATAGTGTTCTTTATGTGCAATTTGAGGAAGCTCCCTCTGCTGTCCTGTTTTGTCAGTTCCCTTCAGAAGGTGTTGCAGACCGCACAGCCAGTCTCCCTCACCTGCCCCAGCAATGCCTCAGGGTCAAGAGGGAGAGGAAACTGCACTGGGCCACCTGGGGGAGAGGTTAGAAAGGTGCCCCATAGTGGAAGGGGCAGACCCATCAACTTTGAGGGTAGACAGTATTTGAGCCATAAGGCTGGCTGTTTCTGTGCTTTTTTCAAGTTTTGTTTCAGCACCCAGAATTAACCCTCCCTAGTTACAGTTATGCCACAGCAGGAGTGGGCCATCCATCTTATGGGTAGTGGAAACTTTGGAGGAGTGCCTAGCTTACAAGACCACTCTTACCTACACTCCCCCACCCTCACCTACAGAGTGGCTGGATAGTGTGTCCTACTAGCCAAGTAGGATAGTAACCCCAGCCACCCTAGCCTGGCACAATCACCCTCAGGTGAACAGTGGCAGAACCAGAGGGTGAGGTGAGGAAGATTTCAGTCCTCCCCCACCAATTTCCAACCAGCCTGCTACTCCTGTGAAGAGTTCTGGAGCATTTCATGGGAAGGCAGCCAACCCACACTGGTCCACTCTTTTGCACTCGTGGAAACTGATAGCAGTTTATCTGGCCCATACCTTTCTCCATTTGCTTCTGGCACTTGAGACCTCTCTGTTGCCATCACATCAGATTCCCTGGGAAAATCTCCACTCAAACATGTGCAACTTGGAAATATAAGGGACTTAGAACCAGTGGGACTACTCTTGATCCAAAGGGGCTGGAAGATGATGGATAACTGCTTTCCATTTTCATTACCCAGTTGGGGAATTGAGAGAGACATTTCATGAGGCTTTCCAGAAGGCCCCAGTGAGATGGAGTACCAGTTGCCTGAAGCAGAGGCCAGCATGGTGAGGCACCCTTGTACTGGCCTTTCTTTCTTCCCTATGTCAAATCGCCCTATCTTATACCACCAGACTCACATCCCCAGTCATCTAGGGCTTTGTAACTAGCTTTGCTTTCTGGAGAAACTAGGTTTAAGGCAGGAGAGACTTCATGTGGTAGACACACAATGGCTTCCTGTCTAAAATAACTGGGTAAAGTAGAAAGGTGACTCCATTTAGAGGAAAAGAAAACAATAGGAGATGTGACTGATATATGAATGTGATAAATGCCCTTGGCTTCACCCCTGAACAAAGTGATCTCTCTAAAATGGTGATTCAGTCTAGTCTTTCTCAACCTTAGAACTGTTTCACTCACTTCATGCAGATAAAAGCCAGGCTGAGCTGAAACTGTACCACAGGCAGGGTTGGGCTGGGCCAACTAGGGCTACTGCAAAGTCTTTGCCCATTGAGTACTCGGGGGTCCAAAGTGCTAGGACAGCTTTTGTTATTGTTATTTAGGACAGCTTAGATGCTGAGAAAACCTCTTTCCTATGATGGACTCTTCTGTTGCCAAAGAAACAAACCCAATTTTGCATTAACAAAAATTTTCAGGAAGTTGTATCTTTGGTTTTTCTAACAACACTGGTTGCAGTCTCAGCAATGAAGAGTCACAAACAAGAAGCTCTCTGACCTCTGTTTCAGGTCAGTTCCCCTGGGCACCTACCTAGCAACCAGCACCCTGATTTCTGCCCTGGACTGTGGTTGCAATGAATTTCAGCCTCTCTGTGGAGCCTCTCTGACTCCCGTTCTCAGCTTCATTTAAATCCATCTGTATAGCCTGCACCCAGAATGCGCTGGGCTTTAAGACTATGGTGCTCCCGAGTGGTGCCACAGTCTGCTAAAGCTGGTGGTAAAGGCCATCAGTGTGAGAGTGGTAATTTCTTCTTTGTACACTGTCACATTCTTTCTGATTCATGGAGACGGAAATCACCAGAGTTCTTTAAATGAAAAGAGAAGTGGACATTCAGCGCTAACTCTGATCTAAACTGAGGGCTCTTTCCCTGTTGCCCACTGCCCCTCTCCCTTCTGCATTTGGGGCTCTACTCTCTGCCTGAAAATCTTGACTTCACCATAACTTCCTGTACCGCCTTTCCCATCCTCTCTGCCCATCCAAACATCTTCCTTCCCTAAAGGGGTATTCCAAAAATCACTTCCTCAAGAATCTCTCTTTGGCTCTTCTAATCCCCATCTGCTCTTTCCCTCCCCTGAGCTCCTAATGTCTGCACCACTCCTTTGCCACATCAAACCAGTTCCCCCAAATTTACTGAGTGCCTACTGTATGCCTAGAACTGTATCATGTGCTGTGGATGCAAAGATGAACAGAATGGGAGAGAGAGAAGAACAAGATGGACAGACCCTAAGAAAAAGAAACAAACAATCACAGAAAAAGACCCAGGGCATTCTGAGGCTGCAAGATGGTGAAAATGCCAACAAAATATTAGGGAGGTATGAGTGGAAAAATGACATGCCACGGCCAGGAATTATCTTCATTATCTTTGCACATGAGCCCAGACCTTTATTGAAATACTACATTCCATTTTAAACTAAATGTAAAAATGGATCCAGAAAAAAGTAACAGTAATAAGAAGGATGTTAGACTGGGTAATTCAGAGAAAAGAACAGAGGAGAACTGAGACATGTTTAAGATTGGCCAAAGGGGTTGGGGGGTTCAGATAATGATCTTTCACTGCCTTGAGGTGCTCCTGTTTATTTGCTTTGAGCTTTTAATTGATATAAGTACACTTCACTTCTGAGGATGACCAAATTAGAGAAAATAATCTTAAAGCCGGTGATTTGGTTGTGTTTAAGGAAGACGGTTTGTGTGTGTGTGTGTGTGTGTGTGTGTGTGTGTGTGTGTGTGTGATGAAATTGGAAAGGGCAACTTTCAGAGGCACTGGGAGTGTCGTATTGTACTGCCTTTTCAGTCGCTTCAGCCTGTGTCCGACTCTTTGCCACGCTATGGACTGTAATGCACCAGGCTCCTCTGACCGTGGAATTCTCCAGGCAAGAGTACTGGAGTGGGCTGCCATGCTTATTACTTGATCCTTTAAGAGAAGAGACAGACCCTGTGTCCACGCGAGTTCTCTGCCTGAGGGTAGGGNGTCCGACTCTTTGCCACGCTATGGACTGTAATGCACCAGGCTCCTCTGACCGTGGAATTCTCCAGGCAAGAGTACTGGAGTGGGCTGCCATGCTTATTACTTGATCCTTTAAGAGAAGAGACAGACCCTGTGTCCACGCGAGTTCTCTGCCTGAGGGTAGGGACCTGCTCTTGAATCCTGGCCACTCTATGATGACAGGACTCTGGGGATTAAGAGTCACTACAGACATTGGCGGCAATCCTCCTGCCCACGCTGTCCATTAGAGCTGCTGACAAAGTCTCAAAAGTTGCCCCTTTTTCAGTTTGTGTTTCACTTTCCTTGTTCCCCCAGAAACATAGAAAGGAGCCATCCAAAGGCTGTAGAAGGAGAGGACAGAGATGATTTTGGTGCTCTCATAATGGGACAGTGTAGCTGTCATGATATCAAGCTTGAATAAATGAAAGCTGAAGAGTCAAGTCAGCCCATTTAAGAAGTTTTTATTTTATTTAAATTTAATTTACAATTTTGTGTTGGCTTCTGTTGTGTGACAACTAGATTCAGTCAAAATATATATTTATATCCCTTCTCTCCTGAGCCTCCATCTCCTCCCTCTATCCCATCCCTCTAGGTCATCACTCAGTGTCAGGCTGAGCCCTTTAAAGATTGAACAATAGGGCATTTACTTCTTAAACACACTAAACTATTTAACCACCCTAAGAGGCACAAAGAGTCGGACAGGACTTACCAGCTAAACAACACCAACAGGAGGAAGTAGCCACCTTCCTTTACCCTCCCCTTCTTCTCCTTCGTCCTCAGCTTCTTCCCTTTCTTCCTCTTTCTTCTTTCTGGCATATTTTCTTGAAAAGTGCAATAGATAGCTGCCCTCTGTTTTTTAGTGACACAGTAATCTAGGGGAAAAACAATCTGTAACCAAAGGTCATGGTCTCCTATTTCAAAAGAAGAGGGAGGGGTTGTGGAGAGGGGTTGCAGGGAGGGGAGTCGTCTAATTCTATGCATAAAATTAAAGAGAAATTTCATGGCTTGAGTGGAAAGAGGAGATTTATCTCTCGCCAACTCTCCCCAGAAAGGGCAACATTTAAAGTACACCTTGCACAGACACATTCAGCTACTATTTGTACAGGAGAGGAAACCTGGCCACTTGTGGCCCCATTTACACAAGGACGCCTGAGAAGAGCAGAACTTATTTGATGGCATGAAGAGCCAAAGCACACCCTCACGTTGACTCGCTCCTGATTCTGGAGCTGACTTCACTGGCATCCACAGGGGAGGCTGAGGGACTCTCCAGCGGCTGTCACCACTAGCAAACCTGCCTAAACCAGCTTCCTTTGTCAAGTCTTGGTTTCACTCTCACTCTTTTTAGATTTCCCGCCCCAAACTTGAGCTCTCTCCAAAGAGCAGTTTTAGGAATGAATGCCAGAGATGATGAGGGAACTGACACCTCATCAGAGGATAGGAGGAGAGGGCTGAAAGATGTCCCCTGATGAGGTTTTCCTTTACCTATAGTCCCGAGGATTCTTCTCGAAGCAAAATGAGCAGACTCAGGTAGGTTAGCCTAGTCTGACGCTGATGGAGGGATGGTGGAGCAGAGGATCGGAGGGTGGGGAGGGAACTTAAGCAAGGCTCCCCAGGTGTTTGACTTCAGTAGTTACTTTCCATTTCCTGGAAGCTGTATTTTCACCCACTGAGAGCCAGACTTGCAGGCAGTGAAGTGCTTAGGATGAGCCTGTGGTCAGGAGCACCAAAAGTCCATTGCAAACTCGGGAAGGAGAGCTTGAGGACTCAGCTGACCAGCTGTGGGAAATCCCCATAGGACTGGGAGAGGCAGAGTGGTGGGGACCATCTGGTAGAAAATGTACCAAAGAAGGTTTCAAAATNAAAAAAAAAAACGAACAAACAAAACCGCAGAAGACTGCCGTGAATCAGCTGCCCAGATCTCCGTTTTGAATGTGAAGTTCGGGGACAAGACCGTCAACTGGAAAAGTTAAGCTTATAAAGAATAACAGCGTTCTGGAAAGCGGGAGGCCACAGCACGGTGTTAAAACTCAAAATTTCTTCCAGGGTGAGATGGTCGTCGCCCACCACCCCCCAGCCTCACTTGAAACCCACAGAAACACATTCGGGTGGAGCCAGGAGGAATTACAGACAGGAAGCTGAGGACTTCACAAGAGGGTGGTGGTGGTGGTTTAGTCGGTAAGTCGTGTCCGACTCTTGCGATTTCGTGAACAGAGGAGCCTGGCAGGCTACAGTCCATGAGATTCTCCAGGCAAGAATTACTGGAGTGGGTTGCGATTTCCTTCTCCGGGGGATCTTCCCAACCCAGGAATCGAACCGGGGTCTCCTGCACTGTAGTTGGATTCTTTACCAACTGAGCTATAAGGGAAGCCCCATAGAAGCAGGTACAGGGGCTTAAAGATCCATCCTCAGATGTCTAGAACTAAGCTTGGTCTCTGAAGCTCTCAGCGCAGGACGGGAGCCCAGGTTGCATCTATAGCTCCCCACTACCTCTGCACCCATCCCCGCAATACTATTTACCGTGGGAAAATTGAGGCCCTGGAAGGAGGTAGCTTGTCCATCATCACACACCTGATTCTGAGCAGAGCCAGGACTGTTAGCCCAGAACTCCAGTTCCTGAGCATCATTTATAAACATTAAAATATGTGAGTCAGTTTTTTACAGATACCGTTTTGGGGCCAGGAAAGTCAACATGATCAGTGACTCGGTAATGGGCCGCTCAGTCTGTCCTCACCGTGTTTCTCAGGTGCTTGCCAACCTGCGCCTGCGTTCCCTGGGCTACAGCAGTGCAGCTGGAGCAGGACTCCCTTTTGAAGCCCAAGGATTTGAACTTAACCCTGAGCAAATGGGTTTTCGGTAAGAGGAGGAGAGTAAGACATCTTGGAGGGGGAAAGAGCTGGAGCTGAGGAGAGAATGAGCTAGTCCACTGGCATTTCAAAGTGTTTTCCTGGCCTGATTAAGTGGAGTGGATGATAGACTGAGGCCAGATAGTGCAAGGCTCTGCTGGTGAATGCTACAAGCTGTAGGGGACAATGGGAAACCAGCATTTTACTGGGGGTTAGGTTGGAGAAGACTCTTGAGAGTTCCTTGGACTGCAAGGAGATCCAACCAGTCAATCCTAAAGGAAATCAGTCCTGAATAGTCATTGGAATATTCATCAATATTTATTGGCCACCTGATGGGAAGAACTGACTCATTGGAAAAGACCCTGATGCTGGGAAAGTTTGAAGGCAGGAGGAGAAGGGGACAACAGAGCATAAGATGGTTGGATGGCATCACTGACTCAATGGACATTAATTTGAGCAAGCTCTGGGAGTTGGTGATGGACAGGGAAGCCTGGCATGCTGCCAGCCTTGGGGTTGCAAAGAGTCAGATATGACTGAGTGACTGAACTGAACTGAACTGAGATTCATGGAGAGAGAGAGTGTTAGCTGAGACCCCAAGATTCTACAAGTCAAACATTTAGAAGGAACACAAAATTTAAATACTGCTGTTGAAAGGAAGATTGTGGGGAGAAAGCACAGTATTCTAGTTCAATTAATGGAAAAATCATTTTCCCTGGTTGTGTATGGATAATAAAAAATACTACTTATTATGTGCTAAACACTGTTCTAGGTACTTTATAAAGATTAATTCACTGGAACTTCCCTGGTTAGGGAACTAGATCTCACATGCTGCAACTGAGTTTGCATGCTGCAACTAAAGATTCAGCATGGTGTGACAGAAAGGTCCCAAATGCTGCAACTGAAGCTCCTCTGTGCTACAACTAAAAGAACTTGCATGCAGCAACAAAGATGGAAGATCCCACATGCCACAGCCAAGACCTGGCACAGCCAAATAAATATTTTTAAAAAGAATAACTAAAGTTATTTTTTAAATTAATTCATTTGCTACTCATGACAAACCCATGAGGTTATTACTGTTTGTGCCACTGCCTTACAGATATGAAGGGTAAGGCGTCAAGAGGTTGCTCAAGGTAAGTAGGTCTGTGCTGAGGTGAATGGCCCAGAAACAGAAGATTTGGATCCCAGTGCCTCCATCTGTTGCTTGCGTGAAGTTACCCTGTCTGGCCCTCAGTTTTCTTATCTCTGACATACAGACTGTGATCCAGGCCCTCTGATGAGACTAAAGATGCAGGTGCTTTGCAAACAGTACCTCATGATACCAGTGGAAAGTTAGCATTTACGGAAAGGAGGGATGCATTCCAAGGCCAAATTCAACCAAAAAGAGAAAATGGTTGATTTGCAGAATTTAATGGGCTTGCCACTCACAGAGAGGCAAAGATAGGGTCCTAGTTAGTCTTGCCTAACTTGACAAGACAAGACAAAGTTCTGATCTTGCCTGGGAAATTCCACAGACAGAGGAGCCTGGTGGGCTAGTCAAGGCTGAAAAAGACTTGGACACGACTTAGCTTAGTGACTAAACAACAACCACCACACAACAAAATGGGCTTATTCCACTCCCCATGGAGCTGTTGTGAGGATTAAGTGATATGCCCTTAATACTGTGCCTGCAAGGAGTGAGTAATCGGTAAAGTGTGATGTGTGTGCTCAGTCTCTCAGTCGTGTCTTACGCTTTGTGATGCTTTGGAGTGTAGCCCACCCGGCTCCTCTGTCTGTGGTATTCCCCAGGCAAGAATACCAGAGTGGGTTACCATTTCCTCCTCCAGTTGATCTTCCAGACCCAAGGATTGAACCTGTCTCCTCCACTGGTAGGTAGATTCCTTACCGCTAAGCCACCAGGGAAGCGCCAGTAAAATGCTGATAGGGGTATTATTTTTTCTGATTTTTTTTTCCTCCCCATCCTCTGTGTGTCTTTCTATTCCCCCAGAGACAGCTTCGCCATGTGTGGGGCCCTGATGGAGAGGTATGTGGCAGCCATGGTGCTGAGTGCAGCTGGAGATGCCTTGGGATACTTCAATGGAAAGTGGGAGTTCCTCCAGAATGGGGAAAAAATTCACAGGCAGCTGGCCCAGCTTGGTGGCTTGGATGCCATAGATGTGGAGAGGTGGAGAGTCAGCGATGATACCGTGATGCACCTGGCCACAGCAGAAGCACTCCTGGAAGCCGGCAAAGTCTCAGACTTGACTCACTTGTACTCCCTCCTTGCTAAGCATTACCAGGACTGCATGGGAGACATGGATGGCCGGGCACCAGGTGAGAGCAGCTGGTGGAGGTCCTGGGCAGGTGGAGAATTAAAACAGACCCAAGGAAGTCATTTAAAATGTTGATTGGGGTTTAAATATCAAAGATACTAGTTTTTTATTTTTTTATTAATTTTTTTGCCACACCCCGAGCCATGTGGGACCTTAGTTCGCTGACCAGGGATCAAACGCATGCCCACTGCATTGCAAAGCAGTCATAACCTCTGGACCACAGGGGAAGTCCTGAGACATTAATTTTCTTAGTTATGATAAAAATAGAAACAAGCTAAATGTTCTGTCATTTATTTAATTATGGTGACACATCTGCAGCCATTTAAAGTTACACAGGTAAGTATTTACTGATATGGAAAGATGTTGTATATGAAGTAAAGTAGATTATGAAACACTGTGTATCTTATGAACCCATTCTCATTAAGAAAATGTATGTATATCTGTTGGGAAAGACCTGAGTGATAAGAATATTTATAGTTTCCTATTTTCCTTTCACTTATTCATAGTTTCTAAGTTTTCTTTAATATCCATGAAGAAAAATTTTTTGTTTTTAAAGAAGACTGGAAAAGGTCTTGTAGAGACTCTTTTTCTGGTTCCAGGTCTGCTCACAAGTGGTTCTTGCTCACTTTTTTATAGTCACTTGGCCAACAGCTGATGTGAACCACCTTTTCCCTGGCTCTTGTATTAGTCAGCTTGACCTGCCATAACAAAATACCATAGACTGGCTGGGCTTAAACAACAGATATCATTTTCTCACTGTTTGGGAAGCTGGTAGCCTGAGATCAGGGTGTTGGTTTCATTTCTTCTGAAGGAATCCTTTCTCTTTGGCTTGTAGACCAGGCCATGCCCTCTCAGATCATACGTTCCTGGTGTCTCTTTGTGTGTCCAGGTTTCCTTTTCTTATTAGGACACTGATTAGACTGAACCAGGGCCCGTCCTAACATTCTCACTTTAAATTCATCACCTTTGTAAAAGGCCCATCTCCAAATATAGTCACATTCCAAATTCTAAGGATTAGCTCTTCATATGAATTTCGGGGAATACAATTCAGCTCATCATCAATACAGTTCAGCTCATAACATTTCCTGATGAAAAGCCCCTCCCACAAACCCAACAGTGTCTAAGTAGGCTTGTGCAAGTAAGGCACAGTGCTGACTTGGGGTTTGGAGTTGGGAGCCTTCACCATCACACGTTTTGGCTTTCGCTTTCCACCCAGGAAAGTTGGAGGCAGGGCTTGGTTCTCTCCTCCTGCCAGGCCTTTGCTTTGGTTACCCTGACCCCATTCTCTACATGACTCTTCCCAGGGGGTGCCTCAGTGCAGAACGCCATGCTGCTGGAGCCAGACAAAGCCGATGGCTGGAGGATTCCCTTTAACAGTCACGAGGGTGGCTGCGGGGCCGCCATGAGGGCCATGTGCATTGGCCTCCGGTTCCCTCACAGCAGTCAGCTGGACACACTGATCCGGGTGAGCATCGAGAGTGGCCGGATGACCCACCACCACCCCACAGGCTACCTGGGAGCCCTTGTGTCTGCTCTTTTTACAGCCTATGCTGTGAACGGCAAGCCTCCCCAGCAGTGGGGAAGAGGACTAATGGAGGTACTTCCGGAAGCTAAAAAGTACATTGTCCAATCAGGCTACTTTGTGGAGCAGAATCTTCAACACTGGTGAGTTTGCAGGTGCACATTCCTGCTAGAAAATGGTTGAGTCTGTGTGCACACCTGCATGCATGTGTATGCCTAAAACTCAGACTTTTAGCGACCATCATCAGTCTCCCATCCAATTTCATCATCCACTGCATCCAGCCCCCTCCCCACCCTCCTACTAAGGATTCTAAATACAGTCCCAGCTGTGATGGCCACCAAGGAGCCAAGTGAAGACCTCAGTGAGTAGGGCGGCTGCACTGCTTCCCTCGTGTGTACGGATCCTGTTCTCCAGAGTTTTGTGGCTCTTCCTTTTCTCTCTTTTTTTTTCCCTGGCCATGCCACACAGCATGTGGGATCTTCGTTCCCCACCCAGGGATTGAACTTGTGCCCTCTGCAGTGGAAGAGCAGTGTCTTAACCACTGGACCGCCAGGGAAAAGTCCCTGTGGCTATTCTTTACTGAGATGAACTTTCCCGATTATTTCCTGGAACTTGTTTTTTCAGTGTTGTCTTGACAAACAAATAATATTGTGAAATCCTTGGTTAAAATGACCTAAAGATAGTTTTTTCCACCAGGTAATTAATAAGTGGTAAGACCACATCTTCCCCTTTTTTGAATTCACTTCACATTGCCTTTCTTAGAATAAAAATATCCAGAGGCTTTCTACTGAAATCATCCACAGTCATGATGTTCTGAAGTTCCCTCTTAAAAAAAAAAAGTAGCTGTATGAGGAGATGATGTGTTAATTAGGTTGATGGTAGCGATCATTTCATTATGCGTATGTATATCAAATCATCATGTCGTACACCTTAAATGTGTACAATTTTATTAAGAAAGTAATATAATAAAATATATGATGACAGACTAAATAAAGTTCACTGTTGAAAGTTGACACAACCTATTTCTCAACTCAGGAAAAACAGACCTACATTTCTCACCTTTAACTTGCTGTATATCTTCTTTATGCATGAATAGCAACAGATATCGATGCATTATTTATATCCCTCCTTAGCAAAAATGTATCGAATGAAGGTCACTTAACATTCATTTTGATTTTTTATATCATATCATATCATATTCGTTCTAGAGGTTGAAGTCATGTTGGAACTCTCCCTGTTCACATGTCTCTCTGGTACCTTTCCTGACGGCTTTTGACTTTATTTTTTCAATTGATTGTAGTCTTTTTTTTCTTCCTACAGGTCTTACTTCCAAGACCAATGGGAAAAGTACCTAAAACTCAGAGGAATTTGGGATGGCAAATCAGCCCCTACCTTCCCCAAGCCCTTTGATGTGAAGGAAAGGGATCAGTTCTACACTTCTGTGAGCTATTCTGGCTGGGGCGGCAGCAGTGGACACGATGCCCCCATGATTGCCTATGATGCCATCCTGGCTGCAGGAGACTCCTGGAAGGAGCTTGCCCACCGAGCATTTTTCCACGGTGGAGACAGTGATTCTACTGCTGCAATTGCGGGCTGTTGGTGGGGAGTGATGTATGGTTTTAAAGGAGTGAGTCCCTCCAACTATGAGAAGCTAGAATACAGAAACCGGCTGGAAGAGACAGCTAGGGCTTTGTATTCTCTTAGGTAATTACCCTAGGGAGAAGTGACATTCATTTCTGGTGGTTTCTCCTCTTGTGTAGTCCCTTTTCTACTGTTTCACTTTTTTCAAAGTCAAGAGTCTTAACCTTGTACTCAGGGAATTTTGAGGTAACAGTCCCTTGGGCACCTGAAACTCAATGTTTCCAAACTTATCCTGTCTTCACCAGCCCCTGCCCCAAATGTACCCCTCTTCCTATCCTGAAGAGTCTATTTCTCAGTTAATGGGCTCAGCATTTCCCAAATTAGAAATCTTATAGCCTCATATTTGGGTTTCCATTTTTACCATCTAATCTTTCACTAAGTTTTTTTTTTTTTTTTTCTGTTTGTTTCAGGTTGGGTTCCCAAAAGTGGATTCTAAGACAAAGATCTGAGTACAAGTAGTTTACTTGGGAGGTGATTCCAGGAAGGACTGTTAGGGGAATGGGGAAATGAAACAGGGAAGGGAGAGGAGCCAGGACAAGGTGTGTTGATGAGCAGGTTCTCACTGGAGGCACTTGAGATGCAGTCCATCTGGATCCTTTGCGTAAGGCACTCAGAGTTGTCCCACCGTCTTCCATCTGATGTAGGTGGAGGACCACTCCCAGGGGTGCTAACCCCCTGGTGCTTCCTGGCATGCCTCTTGTAAAGCCAAACATGAGTGTACTCAGGTTAAGACTCAGAGATGTTTGCAGTGGCAGGCTGTAGGGTGCTGGGGACAGTGAGGTGTGTATGTGGGGGTCCCCACAGCATCTGCTAGATGGTTCTACATCCTGAATATCCTTCAGATCTGTCATTCTTTTTCCTTGTGGCACCACATATTTTTCAGCTGGATTTCTGCACTGCAAACTATTTAAGTCTGAAGAGATTCTGCTCCTATTAATAGCTGCACCCTCTAATTTCCTAGGTATGGCACTTGACAGGGTGCCAGCTCGTTGTCACCTATTTGACAGTCTTTATTCTCCTCTAGACAGAATCTAGCATGGTGCCCAGGTGCACAAGAGATGCGTCATCAGCATATATTAAATGAATGTTACTTATTAGCCTCCTGTCTGGTGCCTCTAATTCCAGTACTGCCTTCTGCATTGCCCTCCAGAGAGAACTTTACAAATACATAACAAGTTGATCATATTGCGCTTCTCACCATGTACAATGAATACTTACCCCTTGCTTCTTCATTTCTGGGTGCTCTTCCTTCTCCTCTTTCACCTTCAAGTTCCAGCTCAAGTAGCATCTCCTTGATGAAAACCCACTGTGACTTTTCAGGCTCTTGGCCTCTCTCTTCAAAACACCCACAGCCTTCTGTCTCCAGCTCTGTCACCATACTGAGCATGTTGTGTGGTGACTGTGGGTCTTCTGAGGACCCTCTGAAGCTCCTTGTAAGGGCTTGTGTCTTACCCTCTTTGTGGTCTTCCTGTCTAGCCTATTGGAGACATTCAGTGTTTACTGTGCAGGTTCATCAGTTGGTTTTGATGTGAATGCTTTGAGCATGCACTGTCTCTTGTGTTTCAGATGCCCTCTACTCCATAACTTTCAGGAGTGACCTGTGCTGGCCTGAGAGAGATGGAGGATTTGAGGCTTTAACCAGGCCTGTGTGCTGACTTCAGTAAGACAGAGATCTCAACTCTGTATCTGAAGCAGGACTGCAGCAAAGGCATCAGATTTATCATTCTTTTGTATGTAAAAGGATAAGAAAATTCCAAAGCTCTTTTTCTGGTTCAAAAAGCTCTCATATGTATTTATATATTTCAGAAAACAGATGTGTTTTAAATAATGAAACTGGTACAGTAAATTCTTCAGCAGGACACTCAGAAATTGCAGACTTTTAGGGGTGGGGATTTACCATTTACAGAACATGGTAATCACCTCTTAAATGCAGGTGTCTTAAATCCAGGTGTACAAGAAGACTCCTCTGTAGAAATATTTTGAAGACAGTTTTAGAATAATAGAAAACAGTTAGTAAATACATATTTACACAGGATTCTTGAACAGAAGATTAAGATGGAGACTTTTATAACTGGTTTTCAGTTTCCCACTTGATAAAAAGTGACAGTATAGTAAAGAATAGTGTGTACTTTTCTGCAGCTGTAGGAAAAAAGGAAACATTTGCTGCCTGTCTTTCTGGGGTTTCTTTTACCAGTAGTCAGGAGAGCTTGCGGTATTTATTTATTTGCTGCACCAGGTCTTGCAGCCTGTGGGATCTTTAATTGTGGCATGCAAACTCTTAGTTGTGGCATATGGGAGCTGATTCCTTGACCAGGGATCAAACCCAGGCCCCCTGCATTGGGAACAGAGTCTTAGCCACTGGACCACCAGGGAAATCCCCTGCCTGCAGTTTTAGGGTGGAGGACTAGAATTCAGTTAGCACTAACCAAGCGGCAAAACTGAGATGTTTAAACCTTGTAATATAGAAAAGGGAAGAGCATTTTAGCCAGTGGATTCTGAGGCATGACCTGTTTTACCTCTATAACTGGTTTGATGAATTGTCTGAATTTAGCTGCGGTCTCTGGGGTCGCACAGAGTCAGACATGACTAAAGTGACTTAGCAGCAGCAGCAGTGGAAGCAAACATGGAATGATTTTCTTTTTCTCCAGCCACTGCCTTCATATAAGCTGCTTTCCCTGCTCCTAAGTGTCATCTTTTTAGTTTTGTTAAAGCTGCTTTCCCTGCTCCTAAGTGTCATCTTTTTAGTTTTGTGTGGAGAGGTAGGTGGTGAAGGGTATTAAAAACCTAATCCAGGCCATCCCAGTCCAGAATTTTTTTGTTAGTTTCAGCTTTACCAAGATATGAATGAATGTAAAATTGTAAGATATTTGAAGTGTACATTGTGGTGATTCAATATACATACACACGGTGAAAGGTTTCCCTTCGTCTCGTTAATGAGCACACCCACCACCTCACATGTGCACCTTTTTTGGGTGAGAACACTTAAGATCTACTCTCCTAGTATATTTCAACGTCACAGCACAGTGTTATCAACCATGGTCACCGTGTTTTCCATCAGCTCTTCAGACCTTATTCATCATAAAAGTTTACACCCTCTTACCAACCTCCCCTTATTTCCCTCACCACCACTGCCCCCTAACCAGCCCCTGGCAACCACTTTTCTACTCTCTTTTTCTGTTAATATGGATTTGACTTTTTTTTTTTTAAGATTCCACATATAAATGATATCATGTAATATTTATCTTCCTCTGTCTGGTTTATTGTAGTTAGCATGATGCCCTAAGGTCCACTGATGCTGTCGCAAACATCAGGATTTCCTGCTTTCGCATAGCCGGATGGTATTCTATTGTGTATATGTACTGCATCTTTATCCGTTTATCAGTTGACAGATACTTAAGTTGTTTCCATGTCTTGACTATTATGAATAAAGCTGCAGTGAACATGGGGCACAGATACCTCTTTGATGCCCTGTTTTCATTTCCTTTGGATGTATACCCAGAAGTAGGAAGCCCCATCCAGTTTGATCAGTTCTAAAACTTTAAAGTCATGTCCTCCTTCCTGCCCACCACAGTCAGTCCCGAGCCCAAAGGTCTTAGAGGAGAAAAGGGGACATGGATGCCTCTCTCATTCCTTGCCTTCTTCTTTCGGGGTTCCCTGTCTCCAGTGTTGCCCTAGACCATCCTCACCAGGGGAGCCCTGAGGGAAAAGAGTCAATTTCTCTCTGGAAGGGTCTCCTCATCCTTCCTGGTCACAGCAGAGGGGTGCAGGCTGTGCCCCCTCACCACCACCACCCCCGGCCCCCTGCTGCTCTCTAGACTCCGCCGTCCCCCTCCAATAAGACAGATCTGGAGGCTGGGGAGGTTGCCCACCTTCATGTGGTCGCCCTCACTCTCAGCCAGTAGCCCCCCTCACTCACTTGTGAAGCAGAGCACCGCCTTTCCTCCCCATTCAGGAAGGAAGGGGAAACCCGTAGACCTTAGGATTCTCGCGATTTCTCCTTTAAGTCGCTGATTTCCTGCAGAGGGAAGTGGGGAAGAGAGGTCTCCTAGAGCAGTTCAGCTGCCTCCCGTTAAGTCCTCAGGGATTTGTCCCTCCGGTCTCCTTAGAACGTGGCGGTGGAAGTATGTGCCTGTGGGGAAGGGGGTCACGGCAGAGGAAGAGAGTGGGGACTTTGCATTTCTTGTTTTCTAGTCGCTCTTCAGCTGCAAATGGAGACAGGAGCCAGCATCTCTTGAAGAGCCTGTTCTATCTGCTCTGCAAATTCTCACTTTTCACAGCAGGCACAATTCAGAATGAGATCAGACGTCCAGATTCCTTTTTCTCAGAACTTCCTCTCCAAAACTGACTTTCAGTTGACAGCTTTGCTTCCTATTTCCCTGAGAAAATAGAAGCAGTAGGAAGAGAACAACTGTCACACCCATCACCTCGGCCTCCGCCCACCCACACCTGGGCTCTGCCTCCTCTCCCGACCTGCGAGTGGGGTGTGTGTGTAAAAGAGGGAGAGAGAAAGAGAGAGAGGAGGAAGAACCAGAATGAACAGAGGACAGAGATGACAGACTTAATTACATGCATAATGTGAGAATAAGTGGAGAAGATGACCTGATCCACAGTATGAACTTCTCATGCTAATCAAGTTACTATGTGTGTCCTGGAAAAGAGAAAAGATCATGAGTAATGTTACAGGGATTCATGGTATTTTTGACCTGCTAAATGATGGCACTTCACTTGCTTTGGCTAGATGGCACTTTCACTTTGCTGATGGCTAGATGTTCTCTAGAAGTCTTGGCAATATGTACTTTTTAATCTGCAAAATTAGCATTGGTCTCATCTCTGGGCTTCTTCAACCACTATTCTCCATTCTCAGTGGAGAATGAAATATTCTCCATTTCCTCTTCTGTCTCCACCCCTGCAGAGCAAGTTAATGTGTATCTTTGTGAAACAGCCAGAGCTCCTGGGAGCATGATTTCAGTCAGCCATCCCCATGGATCACCTCCTCAAGGAATGGGGTCAAATTAAGGACCAGGGGTCATCCAGACACCATAGAGGGGGCAGTCTTGCCATCATTTTCTCATCCTTGGGGTTTGGGTTTGAGGAAACTGACACCTAGGGAGTTGGTAAGACCTTCCTTTGCGGAAGGAAAGACAAGAACAGGAAGAAAGTTGCTAAGTGATGAGAGGCAGCTGGGGCTTAAACCCAGGTCTGCTTGTCTTCAGTCCTGCTACACCCTAATTATTTGCTATAATTAGAAAGTATTTCCTTAATCGAAGCCAGAATGAAACCCAGGAGTGAGATGTTGGTGGCAGCAGCTGGTGCCCTCTCTTCACCTTCCTACAGCTATGAGGTGGCGTCAAAAGGGAAGTGAGTGGTGAGTTTGAGATGCGCCTTGGGCTTTTGTACTTAATTAAAAAAAGAAATCATATGCATGTAGAACTATTAAAAACCACACTTGATAAAATTACTGTGACCTCATTTTGTAGTCATAAACAGGTGAGGCCCAGAATTAATTAAATTTATTAATTAAAATAATAAAATTTATTTTATATTAGTATGTTAGTTTATATTCCCCCCACTTCCAACCCGACCCCTAAACTGAAGGCTTGGGATCCTGAAGGCAGATGAGGAAGCTGGGTATCTGAGTTGAGAACAGGCAGGCAGGAAAGGCTGGAAGGGATTCCATGGATTCCAGGGGCTGAAGCCTATAATTTCCTCTCTTTCTCTCTTCCCTTCCACCCCATCTCTTTCTCTCAAAACAGATGTTTAATGAGCACCTCCTATGTGCCCGGCAATGTTCTAGGCAGCAAGCACACAGCAGGGAGCCTGAGCAATGAGCGAGGGATATTGAACCCGGCGTCCTTGTCTCTCATTTGCCTCCCCGTGTTCCCAGATCGGAGGCAAGTAAAACCATCCGATTCCACTCTAGGAGGCCTCCACGTGGTCTCAAGCTCAGGCCCCTTCCCACGGCCCTTCTCTAAATAAGCATGCCCTGCAGAGTACCACCCCTCTCACCCCTCCCCTTAGCAAATACTGAGCACTGGGTGAGTGGCAGGCGCTGCGCCAGGTGCTTGGGGACATCTCAGTGAACAAAAGATTGCCCTCTGAAGGCTGATATTCTCCAGGGGGAGATGGGCCATATACACTGATTATAAGCTGGTCCGCACCAGTGTCTCCTGTAGAAAAAGCTCTATCCTCACCTTCTAAAACATGTCACTTCACTTTCCAGGGGCACCCCACTTTCTTGGTACCCTGAAACAGTGCTTCTAGGCCACTGGTTTCTGTGAGCATTGGCTTCTTCACTGGGCACATGGAGACGGCCTTGGTAAGAATTAACAGAAGACTAGTGCCTCTGGCATGAGAACTGCAGAGTCCTGGGCACAGCCCCAGAGGTTCTCAGTCAGTGTGTCTGGGTTGGGCCCAGTCTGGAGTAACTGGAACCACTGGCCTGGTGAGCCAGCTCTGATCGTGCTGGGGTGTCCACGAGAATGCCATCCTCCGTCTCCTGCTCTGGGAAACCTAACTAATTCACGGTCCCAGTTGCTGCCCTTCTGAATCTCCCTTCGTCTTTGTGCAGAGACCGTCCCCAGCTAGTGACTGAGCCGGGCGGGGCTGCTAACACAGCTCCTTCTCATAAGAGACGTGCTGTTCTTTAGCCCGAGACTTCAGCTGAGGCTTCCCCATGGCCTTGGCCAGGACATTCTAGGAAGCGGCGGTATTCTGGGACTTCCTGAGCAGTCCTCTCTCTTCACAGATGCCAGCCCTCCATCACCTGCAGGGTCTCAAGGCTCTCCCTGCCGCCTTTTACTCACAAATGTTACCCCCAATGAACCTCTTGCACATCTAGTCCCACCCTGGCTTCTCTTCTCTGAGGACCTAGACCTCTACACCTGGCTTGGTCTCTGACACCAGTCGTGCCCTGTCTGCTGCCACTCTGCTTCCCGATAGTTGCAGCACCTGAGCGGCGGGATCACACACAGGAGGGGAGGTGAGGCCTGGCCCCTCCAAAATCATTTTATTCCCATCTTGGGTGGCCCTGGCACAGCCTGTTGGTGCACTGGTTGGTGCAGCCTGTTGGTGCAGAGGTTCAGGGCTAGCTTGTCCTGCTTCAAAGCCCAACTCTGCATGAGCTTGTGCAGGGTATAAGCCCTCTGTGCCCTGAAGCTATAGATAGATAGTAGTCCCCTCACAAAACTGTGGTCTGGAACGTTCCGTGCTGCCCTGTTGGCGGGTTCTCAGCCTCACAGCAGCGTGCTGCAGATTCAGGAGTGCTAGGCAAGCACCGTGCCTCCCCTTTCCCTGAGCTGTCCGGAGTGAGCACTCTGTGGTTTCTGCTGCTCCTCTGGATGAAGAGGCCAAGCGGTACACTGGAAACACCCTCGTTCCAGGCCAGCTCTGCCACTTCCAGCAGCACCATCTCCTCTCCATAGGTCATTTTTGTTCTCTATTTCTTGGTTCCTTTATCTGTGAATTTAAGAAGCTGAACATCTCTTTTTAGAGGTTGGACTTACTTGTAGCCTCAAGATTCTATTAAGGATAGTACTCTCAGATGCTGGTTTCATCTTCTTTCATTCTTTCTGGTAAATGTACACTAAACACACATTGTTGACTCAGCTCTGTGCTGGACACTGGTGACTGAAAAATGAAAACAGAAGGTCTTTGCCCTCAAGCTGTTCAGAGTCCTTCTAGGGGAATAAACATATCCACAGATGACTCCAGGACAATGAGGGTTTGTGATTGCTTAGAGATGAAAGACTTCTGCCTTGGGTTTTACTAACATTTTATAATGGGAAGTGGGAGAGGTGCAGGAAATTGTTTCCTGATGATGTTTGGTTCAGAGAGGAAGGACAATGTGTTTCAATGTCCCTTGCCTTAAAAAAAAAAAAAAAAAAAAACTATTTATTTTCATTGAGAAGAAACAGAAAAACTGGGTAAGTTAAACAAAGAGGTAGAGTTTTCTTTTACAGGTCTTGAGGCCAGTTAATGATTAGTGAGACCCAAGTGGGTGTTTGGTGAGAGGCTGGGTTATGCAATCTCTTTGTCATTAGAGATCTATTCTACACGAGCTCTGAGACTTCCAGCTCAGTGATGCCCCCAGACTTCTGGGAGAGATGCTTCTGGTTGTGGGGTCTCCTTTTGTGGCTCAGTGTTGGAAGTACAGGTAAGTTGGGGGCCGGGTCCTTGGGTGAAACTTCTTTCGGTCAATAATTCTGTTTTTTTCATGCCATCTATTTATGTAACACTAACCTTTGGAAGGTCCCCTGTAAGTCCTCTCCTGAGATGAATTTAAAAGAGGGAGGAAAAAACCTTCAGTCATAAGGGGAATGATGGCACGTCCTTAAGTCATAAAAACTAAACTTCTTCTAGCTGTTTTACTCATTTTTCTAAAATCTACATTACTCCTTTTCACCTTGTGCAAGACAAGAAGAGTTTAAGGAAATAAATGCAATTAACTCCAAAATATGATTCATTTTCACACTATATATACTCATTGTTCCAAGATGTATTTAATTTAAAATCAAAATTTTCCAAACTAACGACGGTTTTGTTATTGAGATTGTTAGAGGTTTTTTCTAATCTTGCTGACCCAACTCAAGTTCAGGTTTGTCATCCCTCCTAGTAGGACTATGATAATTAGCCTGTTAAGTCACAGATGACCTGCAACATTTAGCACAATTTCCCTCCGATGTGAAAACCCCACCCACCACTCTCCTTTGCTTAATATAGCAATCTAAACTCTCCTATGGCGTAAACAATCCGGGAAGAATGAAGATCCCCTTCTCTGACCAGCAGTGGCATCACCCTTAGAAAGCTCCCTTTCCCCTGCCCCCAACAGCCGACTGCTTTTCTGTCACCTCACAAGACATTTAATTCTCATTCCCCAGCTTTACAACGTGTCTGTCTGCCTTCTGCCTGCAGTTGCTCATACTACCTTTTCTGCTCTTCACGTCTTCCAGGAAAGCTTCCATGATTGATACCACCCTTGCAGCACTGCTTACCCCTTCCCTGCCTCAATGGGTGATGTTGAAAAGGTCTACTCACTTTTATGAGTGTGTGTGTGTGTGTGTGTGTGTTAATCACTCAGTTGTGTCTGACTCTTTGCAACCCTATGGACTGTAGCCTGCCAGGGCTGTCTATGGGATTCTACAAGCAAGAATACAGTTCCTTCTGCAGGGGATCTTCCCAACCCAGAGATAGAACCCAGATCCCCTGCATTGCAGGTGGATTCTTCACCATCTGAGCCACCAGGGAAGCCACTTTTATGTGTGCTTTTTTCCTAGCTCAGTCATATATTTGTGTGTGTGAGTGTGTGTGTGCGTATAAAGTGATCGTATATCTTGTATTGTGAAGTGGCTATTTATATACTATACACTAGATCTAAAAGGATGTATATCTTATACATTTTATGAATGTGAGAAAAAGTGCCTTGTAAGGAGATTATAACTGTTGATTAGTATGTGGGCATGTTTGTTTCCCCATCTTTCCACCAACACTGTGTTAATGTTATCAAATGTTTTTCGTATTGTCAATCTCATAGGAAAAACAGTGTAACATTATTGCCTTAATTTTTATTTGTTATTACAATTTGTGTCTCTGATGTCTTGTTTAAGCAATGTCCTTATAATCTTTCATATTTTCTTCTAAACTCTATGGATTTAAATGAAGATCACAAGGGGCAAATCTTTTAGTCATGGAGTATTTTTTTCCTATTCTCATGGGGTGTTTTTGAATATGATGTTGAATTTTATTTGCCAACATTTATTTTAATTTTTGCCTATATTTATTATTTTGTATATTTATTCATAAAGGAAACTTATCTATAATTTTCTTTTCTTTTCTTGCCTTTCTTTGGTCTTGATGGTGCTGCTATTAAGTTGCTTCAGTCATATCTGACTCTTTGCAACCCTGTAGACTGTAACCCACCAGGCTCCTCTCTCCATGGGATTTTCCAGGCAAGAATACTGGAGTGGGTTGCCATTTTCTTTTCCAAGATGATTATAACTGCAGGAAATAAGTGTGTTCTATGCAACAGTTTTATATTGGGTTGGCCAAAAAGTTCTTTCAGGTTTTTCTATTCTAGCCTCCAGAAAAATCCAAATGAACTTTTGGCCAACCCAGTATAAGATAAAGGTTATTTATGATTTATAGGTTTTGTGGACTTCTTAAATAAAACCATCTGGCTCTAGCACATTTTATGGTGAGAGAAGACTCTTGATTACCAATTCAAATTTTTTTTGTTCTAATAGGTTTGTTAGGATTTTTATTTCTTTCTGATTCAGTTTTAGAAAATTATATTTTTTGTTGCTGTTAAGTTTTCCAATGCATTTGTCTGGGAATTTTTAAGAATATCTATTATACCTAATGTTCTGCAGTTTTACTATCACCTGTCTAGTATAGATGCATTTTTAAAAAATCTTGCTCATCACCCTGAGTATAACTTTTGATTAGAGAAATCATATCTTTTTTTAGTTATAGAAAATTATTTGCAGCACAACTTCTTTTCCCATCCTCTTGCCTTAGAGAATAGCCACTAGATAAATGCTGGACTTCTCCATGTGTTGCCTGTACTTTTTAACTGCACTTTCTTATTAAAAAGCTTCTTTGACTTCTTCTGTACTAGACAATAGTATACTGAGTATATTTTTATTTCAATGACCTTTTCCTTTACAATTTCTAATTAGCTTTTTTTTTCTGTATATTTTATCACTTATGCCTATTTTATTTAATAATTTCCTATGCTCTGTTTTTATGTTTGTCCTTATATATAATCTCAGCTTATTCAGTTTAAACCTTTGTCAACAATTTTTTAAACTTTATTTCACCTGGATTGAATCAATGATTCACTCATTGACAATCTTTGTAAATGTCTGATTNTATATTTTATCACTTATGCCTATTTTATTTAATAATTTCCTATGCTCTGTTTTTATGTTTGTCCTTATATATAATCTCAGCTTATTCAGTTTAAACCTTTGTCAACAATTTTTTAAACTTTATTTCACCTGGATTGAATCAATGATTCACTCATTGACAATCTTTGTAAATGTCTGATTGATGTCTTTATATATTTGTTTGCAAGCCTTTTTAAAAATAAATTTGTTATTGAAGTACAACATATATACAAAAAGTACACAGATTATTAATACACATATTAATGAGTTTTTAGAATGATCATCCAGATCAAGAAAGAAAACATCTCCCGTTTCTTAAAACCCATTCCCCGTATCCCTAATCACAACTGCTCCAAAAGTAACTATTACCTTGACTTCTAACGCAATAGACTCGTTTCATTTTAATTTTCAGTCTCTCTAAGTCTCTGTGTCTTCCCACGTCTCTGTGTCTTCCCTCCTGAGCTCACATCTTTGCCCTCTCTCCTTTGGGGGCAGGGGCAGGGGGTTGTTTCAGCTTCTATTAGTGAGGCTTTGTCTTTCCATCTATCTTCCTCAGTAAAGCTATTGCCCCAGTAAAAAGTTTCTGTGTGTGTTGTTTTTAGTTTCCTTTCCCAACTGGGGAGTCCTCTCCACTGCTGGCTACAGATGGGTCTTCTCTATCTCTGACAGAGCACTTTGGACCCCTCAAACCTCAACAAACCTGAATTTGTACAAACATCGCCTTCTCCCAGAACTGAAACCCAGAACCATTTTGCAATTCTGTTCTTGTTCGTGGAGATATTATTTTTACATTTGAGATTGTCTACGTCTCTTTCTCTCTGTCTCTTTCAGGTATTCATCTGTGACTACACTTTGTTTGAAGTGGTGCATGCAGGGAGAGGGTATCTGAGTGTGATTCACTGGGCCATGCTCCATAGTCTCGAATGATGGACAATTTCATTCTTTTTTAAAAAAAAAATTATTTTTATTTATTTATTTCACTGCACTGAGTCTCAGCTGTGGCATATGAACTCTTAATTGTGACATGTGGGATACAGTTCCCACAGGGACTGAACCCAGCCCCCTGCATTGGGAGTGTAGAGTCTTAGCCACTGGACTACCAGGGAAGTCCCTGAACAGTTTCATTCTATCATCTGCAAATATTGGCAATTTTTCTCCCCTTTTTCAAACATCATAACTTTTATCTTATTTTATTATCTTGTTTTACTAGCTAGGACTAGAACTTCCCGTCCAATATTTAATAGAAGCACTGATAGCACACATTCTCATGTTCCCAGTTCCAAATGGAATGCTTCTAGCATTTTACCAGTGAGTATAATTGTTGCTATAGGCTTTTGGTAGATAGCCTTCCTTTCTTATGTTAAGGAGTATTGGGTACTGAATTTTATCATTTTTCCCCCTACATCTATTCAGTTGAGCATATTTTTTTTCTTTAATGTGTTCACGTGTGAATTACATTAATATATTTTCTAATGTTAAGCTATCTTTTCATTTCTTAGACTAAACCCTGCTTGGCCATGATGTAGTTTTAGTTCTTGTTACCCTTGAAGAATTTGATATTTTATCTAGGGTTTTTATGTCTATGTACAATAGTGAAACTGGCCTTTAGTTTTCCTTTCTCCTTCTTTATTTGTCCAGCTTTGACATTTTGGCTATTGGATTCTTTCCTTTTCTATTCTCTGAAATAGTAAGATAGGAATTGACCTGTCGGTAGAATTTCTATGTGAAATCTGTCCTAATATAGTTTTTTGATGAACAGATTTAAAACTACTGTTTCAATTCCTTTATGCTACAGCTTTAGATTTGATTTTCTGTTTTTTTTTCTTTCTTGACTAAGTTTTAGTAAGCTATTTTTCTAGGAAATTATCAATTTAGGAAAACATATGTATTTTTAAACTGTTGGATGGGTGTAAATATACTCCTTTGTGGTTTAAAAAATTTTCTGTGTTTACATCCCCTTTTAATTCTCTATATTATTTATTTGTGACTTCCCTCTTTTTACTATGTCTTAAAGAGAGTCCTGTGGATGGAGGAGCCTGGTGGGCTGCCATCTATGGGGTCGCAGAGAGTCGAACACGACTGAAGCGACTTGGTATGCATGTATTGGAGAAGGAAATGGCAACCCACTCCAGTGTTCTTGCCTGGAGAATCCCAGGGACAGAGGAGCCTGGTGGGCTGCCGTCTATGGGGTCTCACAGAGTCGGACACGACGCAGCAGCAGCGTCAAAAGTACATCTTATTTTTTTAAGTACATCTAGTTTATTGTCCTGTTCAAAGAACTACTTTTTGGTATTTATTGTGTGTGGCAAGTACTATTCTAGGCAGTAGAGTGAACAAAATAGATAAAATCCCTCCCTTCTTTGAACATATCTTCTAATGTGGGAAAATTAATAAGCAATACATTTAATAATAAATTGCTAAATAAAAACTTGATTAGGTGATAATTGCTATAAAAATAAATCAGGATAAAGAAGATTCAGAGAATGGAGGTGAGGCACTTAGTTTGTGTGTTGTGTTCAGTCATGTCTGACTCTGTGACCCCATGGACTGCAGCCCACCAAGCTCCTCTGTACGTGGGATTTTTCAGGCAAGAATACTGGAGTGGGTTGCAATTTCCTCCTCCAAGGGATCTTTCTGACCCAGGGCTCCGACCTGCATCTCCTGTGTCTCCTGTATGTAGACAGATTCTCTACCAACTGAGCCATTTGTTTAGGGCAGATGGCAATTTAAATGAGAGTTAGAGGAAAGGAGATGATATTTGACAAGCAAAGAGTTAAAGCAGAAGTGGGAATTAGCAACGTGGATGTCTGGAGAAAGACATGCCACGCAGAAGGAATGCCCAGCGCACAGAACCTCCAACAGGAACCTGTCTAGAGTGAGGAAGAGCTAGGAGGACAGTGGCTGGAACAGAGGAAGCAATAGTGGGGCAGGAGAAGGTTCCTCGGGAGGATAGTCTAGACATTTAGGGCTTTCTTCTACTGTTAGGACTTTGGATTGTATTCTGAGTGAAATGCCTTGGTGGCTTTTGCACAGAGATGTGACATGATTTAATTTACTTTTCTAGCTGCTGCTGCTGCTGCTGCTAAGTCGCTTTAGTCGTGTCCGACTCTGTGCGACCTCAGACACGGCAGCCCACCAGGCTCCCCCGTCCCTGGGATTCTCCAGGCAAGAACACTGGAGTGGGTTGCCCTTTCCTTCTCCAACACATGAAAGTGAAAAGTGAAAGTGAAGACACTCAGTTGTGTCTGACTCTTAGCGACCCCGTGGACCGCAGCCTACCAGGCTACTCCATCCAGGGGATTTTCCAGGCAACTGTGCTGCAAATTGGCTAAAGAGGATGAAGGCAGGCAAAGTGTTGCAGGCCACATCATTTTGAGAAATGATGGTGCTTTAGACCAAAGTGGCACCAGTGTAGGTAGTGAGCATGGTTTAATTCTGAATATTTTGTTCTGAGGATTTACTTGCCATTTGTCTGGGGGTGGGAGAAAGCAAAGTGTCAGATCTCTCCAGGAAGGTAGACCTGAGCAGCTGCGGGGGCTGAATGGCTCCCAATGACATTCTTATTCATTGTTTTCTTTAATTTTAATTACTTCCTTTGTATTTATTTCCCTACATTTTATTTGGAATTGCTGTAGTATTCTTTTTCAATTTTCTGACTTACAAGATTAACTTACATGGTCTGTATCTTTCCCCATTTCCCCCTCATATTTTCATTGAAGGGTATATTAATAGCTATCAGCCTAGTACTGTTTTAGTTACTTTAACTCAAGTTTTGATACTGTATTAGTTTTATTATCTTTAGTTTTTAATATTCTCTAATTTCTATTGTGATTATTCAACTTATTCATTACTTAAAAGGGAATTAAAATCTCCAAATATATCTTTAAATAATTTTGTTATTGATTTCTAATTTTTATTAGCGCTTATTTATATAACATTGTCTGGACTATATTGATTCTGTGATCCTTTTTGGGCCTTGCTCTGTGACAAACTATGTTTGCTACATGACCAATAGTGCAATGCAGTCATGTATGTGGTCCAGGTCTCCTGTTCAAGTAGAGGCTTTTCATCTTTTCTTCCAAAAATTAAGGGAGGCAGATGAGGTGGTCAAGTCATGACAAGTCCATCTTGGGTCATAGGAGTGCAAGTTGCCACAGGCTGAGGAGCCTGGGGGCCTGCACTGTCAGAGTGGGCTTCACTGCAAGCGTGTCCGAGATCTGGCTGGCGAGAAGGGAGATGCAAGGGGACTTGGGGACCAGGCCTGGGGCTCAGATGCAGAGGTGAGGAAACCACTGCTGGCATGCTGTAAGCGTGGGGCGCCCACATTCTGCTCATAGTACCATGGCCCACTGCACTGCGGATCCACAAGCCTTCTGTTCATGCTCCCCAGTTACCTCTGAAGGCAGAGAACTATTCCAGAAACCTCAGAGAGCCGTCTTCCTTGTGAAGAGGGCTGTGCAAATCAGTTTGCAACCTAGACCTGTCTTCTGATGTTGCAAATGGCTTTGTCCCGTGGTAGGAAGGTGAGGTCGCTGCTCACATAACCAGGAGTGGGGCCCTGTGGGCACTCGGTGTATGCACTGTGGCTTTTGCCAGTCTCTTTCTGTAAGACAGCTGGGTGTTAGAGGCCCCCCTCTTTATCACAGCATGAAAGGGGGCAGTTGGGTCTTAAAGATAGGCCAGATTTTCAGCTCCCTGGGATGCAGGAGTTACAGTATGCTGCCATTTCAGTTCAGTACTGTAGAAGGCCCTTCAGTGACCTTGACTATAAAATATCCTATTTAAATGTATCTGTTGGAAGGCACTGTTGAATACATATAGCTCACTAAAGGCCTCCTCTGTCACCTGGGCAGCCACGTGTTGGGCACTGCAGGCTCTGGAGTGGCTCTGGACTGCTCTTAAGGACAAAAGGTGATTAGTGAAAAGTGATCACTCTGGGATGGGATGAACAGACCAGAATAAGCCTAGTCCCCAAGGCGACTGCTTATTTTACAGCCCAGGGTTCTTTTCAGAAAACTGTATTATTTAGCCAGGACTGTTATAAGAAAGTGCCAGATGGGTGGCTTAAACAACAGAAGTTCATCCTTTCACACTTCTAGAGGCTGCAAGTCTGAGATTAAGGTGGTGGTAGAATTTGTTACTCCTGAGGGTTCTGAGCGAAGGATCTGTTCCAGGCCTCTCTTTTTGGCTTGGAGATGGCTGTCTACTCCACATGTCTTCACGTCATCTTTCTTCTTTGTGACCAAATTGCCTCTTCACCTAAGGACATTAGTCGTATCAGATAAGGGCCTACCCTATTGGTTTCATGGCCTTCCCAGGTGGCTCAGTGGTGAAGAATCTGCCTGGCAGGAGATGCCAGTTCCAAGCCTGAGTCAAGAAGATCCCCTGGACACACAAATGGCAGCCCACTCCAGTCTTGTTGCCCGGAGAATGCCATGGACAGAGGAATCTGGCAAGCTACAGTCCATGGGGTCGCAAAAGAGTCGGACACGACTGAGCACACACGCAATGGCTTCATTTCTACGTAATTACCTCTGCAGGGACTCTGTCTCCAAACACAGTCACATTCTGAGGTTTTAAGGATTAGTTGTTAGTTCAACACATGAATTTATGGGGGGAAGGGGGCTCAATTTAGCCACGACAATATCCATTTCATCGTGGCCTTTAATCTTCTCTAGTTGAGCAATATTTTATTCTTCTCTGGTATCTTATCTTTACACAAGATAAGAAAAAATCTGAAAAACAGTCACAGATTTTGGTTATAGAAGTGATGCCTTTAATAAATGAGTCATTACCCTTGCTGATTTATGATCAATCCCTGTAAGCCCCTGTTTCTTTCTTCCTTTCAAAAGCACTTTTCTTCTTTTTAAGAACAGATGACCTCACCTTTGAAGTTTCTTGGGTTTTATTTGTGTTTTCTTCTAGGGGAGGCACCTCCTACCCCACAGACGAATTGCGCTGACTTCCAGAATGCCAATCTCCTCCGAGGCACCAAACTCAAAGTCCAGTTTCTCCTCTTCACTCCTTCGGATCCCAGCTGTGGGCAGCTAGTGGAAGAAAGTAGTGACATCCAAAATTCTGGGTTCAATGCCACTCTAGGAACCAAGCTAGTTATCCATGGATTCAGGTGGGAGCCAACCAACCAATAAGATCACCTCTGCTAGGAACTAGAAAATGACCCTCATGCCACAGGAAGTTAGGGAGAGCAAGAGGAGAAATGGATTCACTCTCTGTTACAGGTCCCCTTGCTCACCTTCCGCTGGCCTTGAAGAGGTCTCATAGCAACATGAACACACAATGTGTTGCTCTTTCTTATGGGTCACATATGTTACTCCTCTGCTAAGTCTCATCTATATACTCTCAAACAGTAAATATGAATGACCCCGGATAAGTAGCACATGAAGCCTCGATTTCCAAGCCTGAATAAAAGGGAGGTTGTAAAAATGGTCTCAGTGATCCTTTTCTCCCTCAAGTGTGCGTTGTATGATTCATTTCAGCCAGTGAGGTCACAGGCTTTGTGCAATGTAACATCATGGTGTTTTATTTCCTCTTCTTCACTTCTACCTGGGTTTCACAACCTAAGAAACTTCTACTTCCATCATTCCCAGAGATCAGTGTTTCTCAGGTACTACACACTTCTTCAATTTTTTTGATGATCCACAGTCCAACTTTTGTTGTAATATATAGTCTCTGAGTCCCAAATCAATCACCATCCTTCCTTCCAACATCTTCTCTCCAAAATTCACTGACAATGCCGAAAACAGTAAAAAGTTGCTGGGAAGAGAAAAGGAGAGAATATAGTGAAACAGTAGCTAGAACAACTGAAATTGGGGGGGACCCAATTAAGAGATGGACAGTGAGACACTGCACAAAGGATAATTGCTTCCTTACCTCTGGCTGGGTTCTCCCTGCCTCTCAAACCACTGACCCCGGGATCCCAGCCACATCCTCCCTTAGGCATTCCTTCCCACTCTTGGGCCAAAGTCTCTCCTCTGGCAAATCCTGCATTCAGCCACCATCCGAGGCTCAGCCAGAGACACCTGCAACCTGGAGATAGCTGATGGAGTGGAGAGCTCTGAAGTCTTGCTATGCTGTCTGTTCCAGATGCCCCCAGGCCATATTCCCTGGCGTACACCCGGGCTGGGCTCCTCTGTCCACATGAGCAAGCTCTGTGCCATGGAGAGGACTTCTTTCCCATTCCTAATCTCTTAGGAAAGCTTTCTGAAAAATTTCCTCTTCTTTTCCTAGAAAAGTCCTATTATACTCTAAGTTCTAGAATAATAAAGAATATATCTCACATTTCTTTATTTCTCAGAAAGCACCTGACACATTGCCTGGGCCATTTGTTGCCTGAAGGGTGAATGCATGAACAAGTAAATGGAAACATCCCTAAGGAAGGTGTCTGTATTACAGAGTGAGAATTAAGACTGCAAATCTTGAACTCTAATACACAAAGCTATCTTTTCTTTCCCATGAGTAACACAAGCAGAGTCAGCACATGTGGTCCATGTGATTTATGCATTGCACAAAGGTACCTGGCTGAGGGCCAGTGGTGCTGAACTCTGACCTGAGCTCTGAGCCCTGGCCCAAGGCTACATCCACCTGGGACAAAGGTACCTCTTTACAGTTTACCCACAGGCTCCACATGTGCAAGCAGGAGCCCTGCTAACTTCAGGATTATGTCCTCCTTATGCTCAAAGCGCTGTAGGATTTAGTGTTCATATTTCCCTCCACCCCCACCACACACACACACACACACACACACACACACACACACACACACACACGTAACCTTTTTCCTCTAGATTTGTTCTGTTTGTAGAAATGTCATTGTAATTTCCGTGACGATGAATATTGACTTGGAAGATAATTTTCCTATCCTTTCTTGGCCCCACATCTAGGGCTTTAGGAACAAAGCCTTCCTGGATTGATAGATTCATCAGTGTCCTTCTGCGGGCAGCAGATGCTAACGTGATTGCTGTGGACTGGGTGTATGGCTCCACAGCTGCCTATTTCTCAGCCGTGGAAAATGTGATTAAGCTGGGACTCGAGATATCGCGTTTCCTCCGTAAACTCCTGGTAGGTGTGGAAGAGCTTAGGGTGAGCTCTGGCTGCTTATGGGGGAGTGAGAGCTCAGCAAGAAGGAAATAACACGTGAGGAGGAGCTTTAGGGAGGAAGCAGAGCCACCGGTAGTCTGTGGGTCTTTGGTTCAGATCTCACTTTTACCACTTACTGTGCTGACCTGAGGTGGAGTTTTGAACCCCTCTGAGCCTCTGGCCGCTCCTCTGGAAGATGGGCCATTGCATGTTCCATCAGGGGTGCCGACAGCTGGCCCTTCTATGCTTTCAGGAGGAAATGGCTGTGGTCATGCCTCACACACCTTGGGCACCAAAAGTGAATCGGTTGTCCAGGTGGGGAGCCCAGGGAGAGGGCAAGTGATTAACAGGGTGAGATTCTGCACTTTCTCCCCAAAGCACGTGTGGCTGGTATGTCGTGCCCAAGACCCTCTGCTTCTGATGCCTCGGAGAAAATTGCTACCCTTGTAAGGTCAGGGGCTGGGGTGGCCCAAATGTAACTCACTGTGCCTGTTCTAGGCGCTGGGTGTCTCAGAGTCTTCAATCCACATCATCGGCATCAGCCTGGGGGCCCATGTAGGGGGCATGGTAGGACATTTCTACAACGGCCAGCTGGGGCGGATCACAGGTAACATTCTTCCCTGCCCAATCTCTCAGGTTTAGAGAGAGAGAGAACATGCCTGGAGGAGCATTTGCTAAGGCAGGCGGAGGGAAGTGTGTTGGGCCTTTGCTCTTATGATCAAGTCATTGATCATCACTAAAACTTACCGGTTGTGACCATTTTGGATAAGATGGCATTGTGTTGTCATTGCATGATCTCTAGCGTCAGTGTTAGAGGCCATCTATTTCTTTCTGAGCCTCAGTTTCTAAAACTCTAAAATGGGTTGTCACAGCTCCTATCTCCTTGGCCACTGTGGAAATCACCTTTACACAGTGTTTCTAAATAGTTGCACAGTGCTGGGAATTTTATGCTTCAGGAACTGCCCTCAATCAGTAAGGAGCCAGAGCTGTGTGGTAAATACTCTGGCTTCCTGGCACTTCAGTGGGACAATTCCGAGTTGTATTTTGCTGAGTCCTGCAGGGGGACCCCAGTGGGATGAGACTCAAAGTGATAGTCTAGTCATTTAAACTGTCTTTTATTCCCTGACTTTTTTCCACTCCCTCATGATGCTTTCTGTGCGTGCATGCTAAGTGGCTTCAGTCGTGTCCGACTCTTTGTGACCCCATGGACTGTAGCCCACCAGACTCCTCTGTCCATGGGATTATCCCAGCAAGAATACTGGAGTGGGTTGCCATTCCCTTCTCCCGGAGACCTTCCCTATCCAGGGATTGAACCTGTGATTCTTATGTCTCCTGCATTTACAGGCAGGTTCTTTACCACTAGCACCAACTGGGAAGTCCATGCTTTTGGTGATTTTCTCCCAAATAAGCTACTTGCACTTTACATACTTGTCTCACAGTCTGCTTTTTGGGTGGAATAGGGAGGGATCCAAGGTAAGGCTAGGAGAGAGTAATATTTACTTCACTCTATCATTGTAAAGGGGCTTCCCAGGCGGCATTAGAGGTAAAGAACCCCCCTGCCAATGCAGGAGATGTAAGAGATGTGGGTTTGATTCCTGAATCAGGAAGATACCTTTGGAGGAGGGCATGGCAACTCACTCCAGTATTCTTGCCTAGAGAATCCCATGGACAGAGGAGCCTGGTGGGCTACAGTCCATGGGAATCACAATAAGTTGGACACAACAGAAGCAACTTAGCATGCATGCACACATGTTGTTGTAAGGACTAGAATGTGTGAAGTTGCCCAGCACAAGGCCTGGCACATAGTAACTACTCAAAACATTATAGCCATTGTTATTACTATGTGAGGATGAATATTATTGACATTAACCCTTACCAAACGGTCGGGGTTAGCAAGTTCATTTCAGAGCCAGAGGAACTGGGTCATGAAGAAGTTAGAGTTCTGTCTACTCAACAGATTAGTGTTCCCTGGAAAAGGTGGTCCTGAGCTAGTTCTCTCACCTTTGGGTCCTTGTTGGGGGATTCTGATCTGAACTATAAGGGTTGCCCATGTAGGTGTGCAGTGGATCCATGAGAGTTCTTGTGGCTGAGATGACAGGGCCCCTGACATGTCTGTCCTTGCAGGCCTGGACCCTGCTGGACCGGAGTACACCAGAGCCAGCCTGGAGGAGCGTCTGGACCCTGGGGATGCCCTCTTCGTGGAAGCCATCCACACAGACACGGACAGTGAGCTGGGGGGTGGGGGGCGAATGAGCACAGGACAGAGGCTAAGAGGCTGACCTTTATCGGAGTGGCCCTGGGAGGAGACCCTTTCCCTCTGAGCTTCTGTTGCAGTGAGGAGTTTATCAGCATGATGGCCAAAGTCTCTTCCAGCCCTGTCTTGCTCTGGGACTGAGACGAATGATTTTATTTTTAGCCAGCATGAGACAGAAGGAGTCTCATTTGTGGACCAAAACTGTTTGGTCATGAGTCTCACTCTGATTCAATATTAAGCCTCATCTGAGGTAGTGTTTGGAGGGCACTTCTGCCTGGCAGGCACAAGGGAAAGTCAGGCTGCTTTTTCAGGGTGAACATGCCTCGCCCCGGGACACTGGGGCATTCCACTCCCGGGGCAGATGCTCAGGCCTGTCAGAACTTCTCCTTCCCAGGAGATGAGGCCAGCCCTCAGTCTGGTGAAGAATGAGAATTGCCTCCTCCAATAATGACAAGCACAGGCAAGAACCCCCGATTCTGAATCCATCATAACCAGTGGGCACTCCTCCTCGTTTCTACTCAATGTCAAATGCCCACAGAGTCTAGTGCTAGGCCCTGTGCTCAGTATGTTGGGTACAAGAAGAAATTACATCTGTCTCTGACCACGAGAGTTTGCAGTTCAACTGAGAAACAGTCATGTCTCGTTCCATTTTGCTAGAAGCCTTTTTAGCTTCCAAAACTCACAGATTCATGATTCTAAAGAAGTTCATGTAGTCATATAACTCAGCCGTCTTTTCCACCTCCATTTCACAGATAAGAAAACAAAGTCCATAGCCCTCTGCTTAGTTATTAAGTTAATTAACCATGTTAATGAACAATGTTAACCCTTTATGCTCCTAAATTTGCTAAATAGGTGACCCATTGGTCCCTATTTACTTATCCTAGGCCTCTCAGTCCCCGTCAAAGTTGTAGCCACTACCTAATATGATAAAATAAGAAGTTTTTCTTTTTATGATAAAAAATAACTTCCATTTATTCAATTAGTCTTGATTGATCTATGTAGCAGGCACTAAGAATACTGCAATGCACAGGGCACCACATGGAACTTGCAGGCTAATAGGGAAAGCATTTGTTGACTGATTTGTTCAATAAATAAGTATTTGGTACTAACATAGGTACCATAGAGCAGGGAGAAGACGGGTAAAGGCCCTGCCTTAGTGGAGCTTACATACAAGTCAATAGACAAGATAATTCTACCTCGTGATTATGACAATGAGGGATATGGGAAAAGCATATGTGACTTGGCAGGGGGTGCGGGGGTCTACTTCAGCTAGGATTATTGGGGAAAATCTGTCCAAGGAGGTGATGTCTGAGGTGAGACTTCATGGATGAGAATGAGCCAGCACTGGAAAGAGCTGGGAGAAGACCATTATAGATGGGGAGGACAGCCAAAATGAAAGCCTTATGGGAGGAGAGGGCAGGAAGGAGAACCATGTAGTTAGCATGCAGCGAGTGATGTGATGAGAACATGGAGCAGGACCAGACTGGAGATGGCAGGGAGTTTACGTCTTATTCTATGATCAATGAGAACAGGGCAGCGATTTGGATTCCTTTAGAAGATGACTCTGCTGGGCAGAGCGTGGACTGTAGGTGGGCAATAAAGAAAGGCCCTTTGGAAGGTGTTTGCAGTGGTGGCCTGGATGAGGGGGCGATAGTGGCTGAGCCAAAGGTGGTGGGAGCAGAGATGGGGAGAAGCAGAAGGATTCAAATATATTATAGAGGTAGAACTGACCTGACAGATGATGGGCAAGGAGGCATTCTAGGTCACCACTTAGACCCTGGATAGATGACGTTAAACCAGTAACACACACTCCACTGCTTACGATTGTGACAGATAATATGAGGGAGGAAGTCATGGTTTTCAGCAGCTGAATTGGACTGATTTTGAGGGGTCAGATATCGTCACACTGATGGAATAAAGGCTACTGCCTCACAAACTCATCTCTTTGTAGTCAGATTATATTTCTGCTCAGTCATAGAAGCACAAAAGCATGCCAAGAGACTGGAATTGTCTCACACATATATATCTGAACTATTACTTTAAGTAAAATAGAAACTATTCAACAAGTAAATTTACCAAGCTTATTATAATATTTACTGAATCATAAAAACTTAAGGGATATTTTTCCTGGTTTTATTAAGCAAATATGAGTATCTTCTTATGAATTTGTTCTTAGCTTCCTTTCAGCATGACAAAACCTCTTAGAAAACCATTTAAGGGCTAGTTAATTTTGTCATCTCCTAGCATTTAGGAATAACTGGGCCCCCGTTCAGCACAGAGAAGGGGTGAGTGCCCAGGGTCAGACTTCAGGCTCTGCGGCCAGTGGACCCTGCTATGGGACCTGGAAAATGGACCCTGAAGGAAGAGGGTAACAAGGTTCTGCCTTCTTGCAGATTTGGGCATTCGGATTCCTGTCGGACATGTGGACTACTTCGTCAATGGGGGCCAAGACCAGCCTGGCTGTCCCACTTCCATTTATGCAGGTCAGAAAGCCAGAAATATTCAGTGTTTGGCTGCCCCAGAGGCTGGACTTTATCAACAGGTTTTGTGTTGAGTCAGCCAGTGTGAGCCACAGGAGTCTTTCTGACAGTGTCCTTTGCTATGTCCTATCAAGCTTACTCAGCACTTATTGAATGGATGTCTATGGAGACCAGGAATTCTAAGGGAGGACTGCCTGAAATTAAAAGATTGCTCCATATTTAGGTTCTCTCCCTACGTCTTAGGCCCTACCATCATCCACCATCCCTGAAGCCAATAACCTCTCTTCTTCCTGAGCCCCACTTTGTGGCAGAGTCCACACTAGCTATGTCCTTGGCAGTGCCACGTTGTGTCAGAACCAGGCTGGCATGCCCAAAGCTAGCTAGCTGAAGGTTCAATTCACTACACCACCATTTCCCCAAACTAATTAAATTTAAGTTCTCCAAAAGTGCTTTCAAGATAATCTTCTTGAATACATTAAATGAATATACATATCTTCTCTTCTTAGTTTACTCTTCTGGAATGTTCTTTTTGGATATATTGATTATGTTCTTAGCACAATTTTAAACAATTTTAAATTTATCAAAAGCTAAGCATTAAGGGTTGTTTAGTCTTCTTATATTCTTCTCATGAATGCAGCTAACCTATCAATATTTCATTTGGGAGTTTTGATTTCTGAATACTATGTTTTTAACCTTTTCCTGCTTTACCAAAATTTTATCATTTTAAAGATTCTTTTGACAATCATGTTGAGTTACCACTAATCCAACTTATCAAATTCACTGATTTTCCAAATAATGTTTCTCTTAATAACTCATAATTTTTTCAGCAATTCTGATCAGATTGGATGGTTTGATTTTAATGGCTTTTGAAAATTTGTTTGCATTTTAGTTGGTCACTTTCAATTTTTTTCTTCACAATTGAGAAGGAAAAAAACACAATTTTTTAAAACACAATTTGAGAAGGGTTTGGTTTGTGTCTTCCAGCTCCCTGTTGTAGCTAGAAGTGGATTGGCCATGGACAGGGTCCCAACTATAGGGGAAGGGAAAATCCACACGTGGCTCAGGCTTGGTTCTGGTCCCAGTGAGGGGGTCCCAAGGTGAAGGGAGAGTATGAAGACCTTAAATGCTGGAGTTATGGCTCACTATGGACCTCCTAGCCCCAGCAAATTCATTCAGTGTGAATTATCACAAATTTTAAAATAGTCAACAACAACAATAACAAAAAAGCAAGTGTTTGATGTGTTGGGACATTTGGCAGATTCAGTGTGTCAGTCATTGGGTTGGCTTTCATAGATGGACCATGAGCTGCTGCTGACTCCCTTGATTGTCTCTTTGTTGGATTGGGTTTAATGAGGTTGAATAAAATTGGTTGTGTGGGTGATGCTGAAGAAGGCAAAAATATGCAGACCAATATCCATTTTGAGAAGTAAGGTCAGGGTCGCCAACTCTTCATATGCTCCCATTTTTCAAAAGAGAATCTGCATGATCATGGAAGAATGGGTCTCTAAGTAAGCAATTTTATTGATAAATTAAGCCTAGTTAAAAGAAAAAGAAAAGAATCACTTCAAAAAAATTTAAAAGAAAAATGAGAGTATAGTAACCCTGTTCATCAATATTTCAAAAATGTGGCTCGGGGGGATATCCCATGTATTTATAGCCTGTTGGACTATAACATTCAATAGAATTACAGTAAGTAGCATGGAGGGAGTTTCCAGGTGTCTTGAACTGAAACCTTGGTTGTGTCTTTTGGCCTTGTTCAGGCTACAGTTATCTGATCTGTGATCATATGAGGGCTGTACACCTCTACATCAGCGCCCTGGAGAACGCCTGTCCACTGGTGGCCTTCCCTTGTACAAACTACCAGGACTTCCTTGCTGGACAGTGTCTGGATTGTTTCAACCCTTTTCTTCTTTCCTGTCCAAGAATCGGTAAATGCTCCTCCTTTGACTCCCTCTGACAAGTTGGGGAGAGTTCAAGCCTTGTCACCTCTTCAAGTCCTGATCGCCCATGATCAAAAATTCTATTTGAGTTGGGTAAAGAAAATGTAAGTAATGTTCAAACTTCAGCTAGAAGGTGTTCTCACCTAGAAGGTGGCCTTTAGCTTTCTGTGTCCCACCCCCGCCCTCTGTAGTGCTTCCTGATGCCGTATGCACTCTGTGCACACCCTTCACACACAGAGAGACCCTGACCCACAAGTCCACCTCAGCATGCTCTCCAGAAGCATCAGTGTGGTCCAGATCCCCTTCACCCACTCTTGGACCTGATGCACACCATAGTCTGTGCACCATGGTCTTCTGTGCTAGGCCAGCCATTCTCCAGTTCCTGATAGGCTTGAAATCCAAGTGCTATGGGGGAAATCCCTAAGACTGGCATACATTGCCTGCCTTAGAGGTGTGAGGCCACGGGCCAGCTGGAGGGGTTCCTAATTGCTGATTGACCTGGACACATTCCTGGAGGATCCAGGCTAGTCTGGAGAGAATGGCTCAGGAAGGCTGAGGGATCCAGCCTCAGCTCACCCTGTGCAGATCATTGTTGTGAATATCCTGGGGTTATCCAGCCTGAAGGGTTCCAGAAAAAACTCCTGGCTAATGTGTGGTTCCTCCCCCTCCTTCACTCTCCCACTTCCCATCCCCCAGCTGCCACTCAGAACTGCAGCAGTCTGCCATTGCTTATATGAGTGAAATGAATATCAGCTTGACAAAATGTTAAAGTAGGTATGGTTTCCCATAATAAAGCAAAACAACATTACTTCCTGCTCATCAGGCATATGTCACTGTTTCCCACGCATGTGATGGACCAGATGGCTAACAACCACTTTACACTCTCTGCTTAGCCTCATCTCCCACGAGATTTTTCCTTTTTCCTAAACACCTCAGGGATGCTAACTACTCATGCTTCCAAGAATATTTTTCATGTTTCCTCACCCAATATCCCTTTGCCCAGACTATACCTTCTGCTTGGAAAGCCCTTCTCCAACTTATCAACCATTATTCTTCAGCTCAAACACTTCCTGTGCTCCAATGCACAGGATACAAATACCACTAAAAGAACTGTCATATAGATTGTTTTGCAAGTTGAAGACATCATTTCATAATTTCATATAAATACCCCTTGGGAGTGGGCTAGATAATCTGAAGAACGTATTGTCTGTCTACTTGTGTGTTTATCCCTGTCTGGATGGAGTTGCCGTATTCCAGGACTCGCCACACTTGTTTATAGAATGAGCGGGTGCATGAGTTAATCACTGAAAGGCTGGGTGCCACTGAACCCTGAAATGGCCCCCTCAGGGCCCTGCTGTCTTTGCTTCTTTATCTCCAGGGCTGGTGGTACAAGGTGGTGTCAAGATAGAGCCGCTTCCCAAGGAGGTGAAGGTCTACCTGCTGACCACTTCCATGGCTCCGTATTGTGGTGAGTGGGGAGGAATGCCCTGCTCAGCTCTGCCAGTGTGCTGACCTGCTGAGTCCAGGGCTCCATCTTGGGCTGTGTCCAGCCCAGCATGGTAGCCAAAGTGGGAGGTGAAGAACTGTGGCAAAAAGGTCATGGAAAGTGACAAGTGGAGGGCAGCATCTCCTGGGCTTAGATAGAACCCAAACTTATCAGAGCCAGCCCAAATCATTGCTCTATGGATAAGAACCTGGGGGCATCTTATCTTTCGGTCAGTATACTGACCTTCATTCCTCCCACCCCGCCATGGAATCCTGCCCTCCAGTATCGGCTCTCTCTCTAGGGTGGTATTTGGGAGAATCTTTTGGATTTCTCCTTCCTGCATACATTTCTTCCTCCTCGTTGCCCACCCTGCGTGTCTCCACTCTAGCAGCCCTCCTACGTCAGAGTTCATGAGGAATACTGAACCTTCACATATATATTTCAACTGTTTGCTGTGGCTCCTGACCATTGCATTTCATTGACGCTAAGATGCCAGTGATCATGAATAGTGATTAATGTGAGAGAAAAGGGAGTCTTAGAATCTATAACATAATTAAGGGTGGAACCATCCTCCCTCCTATGGTATTTGCATCTTATCTAGGTTGGCTATACTTCCTAATTTTTTTTTTTTATCCTAGAGTCCTGTTTGCTTTATTGTGTGTTCAGAGTAGAAGTATGCTTGTTTAGGTGGGAAATTATATGACCACCCTAATTCTAAATGATTTTTTGATCACTAGTGTCTGGCCTGGTTGTTGGAGGGATGTTTGTGGCCATACCTTCCTGGTAGTAGAGGGCCTGAAGTTCAGGCTCTGTGGTCACCCAAACCTAAATTGTTCCCGAATTCCCCATTTACCTGCTGTGTGATCAGGAGTTCCTTAATCTTTCTGAACTTCTACATATTTATGTGGCAAACAGTACCTGTTTCAAAGAATTGTGAGGATAAAATAAAATACATACTACACAGGCAAACACTGCACAGTGACTGGATTCAATAAGTAATAATTCCCTTCCCTCTGACAATGGGAAAATTTGGAAGCTGAGATGAGGGTGTTGGTAACTTCATTAGAGAGAAGTCATGGCTACTTCTTAAGAATAAAATGGGTCAGCTGTGGGCTTTTCACATCCATCCTCTCATCTGACAACCCAGCCCCAAGCAGTGATGTGCCCAAGGCTCCATGGGAGGGTGAAGAAGTCAGGATTCAACTCTGGTCTTCTGACTTCAAAATCTTTACCCTGTCCACGCCATCACCACTTGCCTCTGCACTCGTATCTCTACCCCCTCTTCCGAGAACATGCTCTTTTCAGTTGTCTTTCCCAGTTACTCTTGGGTCCTTGCCACTGCTCAGAGGTCAGCCTGAGGCAGGATGCTTTGTCTGGGTCAGAGGCAGGGCTGCAGGGACCCGACTTCCCATTTCTACTTCCAGCACCAGGGCAGCTTTGTGGTGCCTCCTCCCTGTCTGGACAGCCAGGGAGCCTGAGGCACACCTGAAGGTTGAAGGCATTTTTAGATCCCTGCTGAGGGGAATTCACTGAACCAGACTTTTTCTGTTTCATATTTGTTGTGAGATCCCCTCCCCATTCCCTCAGAAGTATGGTTATGTCTGTTCAAAGACCTCAGAGGGGCCTGCATCCTCTGAGTCTTCCATTCTGAGCATCAGAGTTGGGCCCCTCCTCTCCTGGTGGGAGGGTATGTGTCGCCCACCTGGTACCCCACCTGACATCCATCTCATCTACTCCCAGGTCACTGTGGCACCGAGCTCCCAATCCCCAGCACTCTTGACCTGCCTCGGCCTCAGCACTGCTCACCAGGACAGCTGTCACCCTTGGCTTCTGCCAGGAAGGTGCCAGCATAGACAGAGTATCTGCTCCCCAAAAAATCATTTTTCCAAAAATACTATTTTTCTCTTGTAGAGCAACATTTTACCCAAAGTGTTTTCTCTCGATCACTCCGTTCCTCACAGTGTACTATGAGGTGATGTTGAGGGTTACTGATTCCACATGAAGGAAGTTAGGCACAGAGAGGTTTGGTGACTTAGGCAAGACAACACAACTGGTAAGCAGCAGGGCCTCACCTTGGATCCAGTTCTCCGGGCAAACCTTCCAGGGCTCATGTGCTGCTGCCCTTGTCACATCCAGAGCATGTAGGAATTTCACTACCAGTTCCCATCCACCAGTGTTAGCAGACCTGGCCCTCCTAGGGCTTCCAGAGTAATCAGAGATAAGCAGAACCTTAGGAAACTGTCTTGATCACTGATCCCTGCTGGTAAAGTGATATATCCAACTCAGCACAGAGAATTAGATTCTTAAAACTATATAAGGTAGACGTTTTTTGTTTTTTTCTTCCACATTTTGATTATCCACTCCTGTTCAGCCCTTGCCCGTCAACATAATACTCTGCATCCACAGTAAACAACCAAGAAAGAGAGACGGGGGGACGTGGCAGCTGCTGTTCCCATCTGTGGAGGGGCAGAGTGCAGTGCTCTCCTGTCTTCTTGTGGGTTCTTGGCAGGAGTCCAGTTGCTAACCTCATGAGCCTATATGGATCACATCATTACTTCAACTTGGGCTGTCTCCCTAAATCCACTTAGCCCCTCCTCCCAATGTTCACCCATAAAACTTAACAAATGAACAAAGAACAGGTAGGACAGAGGTGAAGGACTCCCTCTCTAGCTATGTCCCAACTACCAAAGGAGTCTGTGAAAATGCTCAGAGACCAGTCACAGCCAGGTGCCGCCAGACAGGCTTACCCCTTATTAAGGGAGGGCTAGAGTGTTGGGGAAGCTGAAATCCTTCTTAACTTCTCTTGGCAGAGGGACTGCAGACCCAGAGGTATCACCATGAACCAGGCTGCTCACCCAGTCTGTGTGGACAATATCAGCTTTGAGAGCCCCAGTTTCAGTGCTGCCCAGGAGGGCAGCCCCCAGCCACCACAGGGAGGGCCACAGTCATCTCCTGCGCACACGGTGGATTTCCTGAGACTGTGTGCATGCTAGGGGGGAGGGGCGTTGCTATATTTAGTGAGTTAATTATTTAGTATAAGATAGACACTGTTTGTTTTTCAGAATGACACCATCAGGATAATGTTGCCAAACAGAGAGGAGAGGCACATTCTAGGATTACAAGTAGTAATAAAAACTGTTCATGTATTGAATGATTCCTAGGCACAGATACTGTCTAAGGAGTTTATATGTATTAACTCATTTAATTCAGAACTGCAAGGTATGTAATTTTGTTACCCCAATTTACACTTGGCAACAGAGGTTGATATAGTTAAGATAGCATCACCGACTCAAAGGACAAGAATTTGAGCAAACTCCAGGAGACTGAAGGACAGGGAAGCCTGATGTGTTGCAGTCCATGCAGTCTCAAAGAGTAGAACATGGCTGAGCAGCTGAACACAGTTTAGAATTGAGGAAGCTGAGAACCTCTGATGGGAGGTAACTGGGCCCAGTCACACAGCTACAAAGTATTAGAGTGAGATTTCTAACTGCTGTGCTACTCTCTGGGATTTTTCATGCATTACACCCACTAACCAGCTGTCTGCTCTGCTTTGCTTTCCCAGTGCATCACAGCCTCGTGGAGTTTCACTTGCAGGAGCCAAGAAACAAGGACACCTGCATCACAGTCACTTTCCTTAGCAGCAGTGTTACCTCCTCGGTCAAGATCACCATGTACGTAAGTGTCCCGCGTGTCTGGTTTCTCTCCTTCTATTTACATACATGCACAGACATCCCAGGACATGCTCTGTGTGGTCGTTGATGGGTGGGCAGAGCCAACTGGGCCAGGGGTGGGGGTGAGGGTGGTACCTACCACAGATGGACCCACAGACACATGCCAGGCAACTGTTCCAGGTTCAGGATGAGTATTGGGCCCAAGAAGAGTGTATTCAGACAATAGCAGGCAGGTAGCAGTAAGGGAATATCCCAACAAGGAGTGAGAATGTGGGAACTAGGCCCCTGACAGGACGTTGTGTCAGGAATCCAGGCAGGAGCATCAGAGATGCCAGTAAGTAGGAGGACCTTGGCCATTGGCCCAGGCAGGGCTGGTGAGAACCTGGGAAGCCCCTACTCCTGGGTGGAAGGATGGGGGGAGTGGGGAGGGAGGCTATCAGAGTGGGTTACCAGAGCAGATTCCCAAGCAGAGGATAACTTAGCCAGGGAGTGCCAGGTAAGGGCCAGCGGGTTTGATGCCCAGTGGTGCCAGTCCCTGGAACTGGGGCTGATTTTCCTCCTTTGTGGAGTCACACTTGAGCCAGGCAGCTGGTGGGACCAGGCTTGAGGCAAGCGGGCAGAGAGCCTCAACTGTAGGGAGCTGCAAGTCTGGCAGGGGACAGCAACTCAGCAGCTGTGGTGCATGTATCTTTAAAAAGCCATTGATTAGGTGGGGAGGGCGGAGTGAAAAAAAAAAAAAAAAACATTGATTAGTTACTCACAAGCAGCAGGAGGTAGACTAACCAAATAAATCTCTGCCTCAGTCAAGGTTTAGTCTGGAAACTAGAGCCCAAGCCAGGCAGTCCAACAGAAGGAATTTAACACAGAAAGCTAATTACAAATATGTTGGGAGAACTGCAGACCCAACAGAGGATGGGGAAGCAATGCAGAGCTCAGCCATAGGAGTCATTCCCACTCCAGGGCCACAGGGACAAAGCCAAGTGGTGCTGGTCGAACTGAGTAGGGGTGGGAGGTGGGAAGGGTAAGTGATTGGCAGGAGCTCAGAATCATTGCCTGAAGCAGCCTCCCACTCATGCCTGGGGGCCTAAGGAATGTAGTGTAGAAATGATCAGGGGTGTGATCAGTGCCCATACGTGCAAATGCACAATTGTCAGCAGTGACAGGGGCTATGAGAACAAAGAAGACAGAGCCTGGCTAGGTGTGGAGAATCAATGTTCGAGTAGAGTTTTGAAGGGTTTGGAGGATCCTTCCCCTCAGACCATGGGTTGGTGAGATGTGACCCTGGAAGCAGTGGTATCAGGCCTGGGGACAAGAGACTGCAGGGGCTAGTCAGGGCCAGACCGTGCCACCCCTGGAGGACAGGGGAGGGACTTGGGGTTTTATCCTGAGAGCAGTTTGGAGAGCTGCTGGAAATTTTAAACAGGAGAGCGACAGGGTCAGATCTGGGTTTGGAAACACTTCTCGGGCTTCAGGGGTGCACGTTAACTGTGCTGTCAAGGAAGATGAGTTTCCTCTTGGAGGAGTGCATGTGTGGACTACCAAACACTCTGTCACCAGGCAGGGTTCCAACTCTCCAAGGCCACACAGCGCAAGACAGCAGGCAGTCAGGCCCACACGGACCTGGGGTGCCCACCGAAGCCTTGCAGATTACACAGCTGAGGAATTTTCATTAGATCAATTCAAGATCATGTTAACTTCTACAGGTGTGTTTCTATCACCTCTCCAGCCCACCTCTCTGTTGGGTAGATGAGCCAACACTTGCAGGAATCGTGATAATGACTCTGGCTGATTGTTAGAATCACCTGGAGAGCTTTAAAGACTGCTGACAGCAAGCCCCAGTCACAGAATCTCCAGGCATGGCCTCACCTCCTACACTTTGAGAAGCTTCCTGAGTAATTGGAATGGATATCCAAAGATTTCTTCTTCTCCTCCCCAAAGAGACTTGTATTACTGTTTTAAAGAACATGGATTACTTCAATTCCTTGGANAGCCCCAGTCACAGAATCTCCAGGCATGGCCTCACCTTCTACACTTTGAGAAGCTTCCTGAGTAATTGGAATGGATATCCAAAGATTTCTTCTTCTCCTCCCCAAAGAGACTTGTATTACTGTTTTAAAGAACATGGATTACTTCAATTCCTTGGATTTTGTTTCCTCTTGCAGAACAGAAATTGAAAAGAAGGGAAGGGGGTTTATGTGTGATCTTTCCCCTACTTTTTATAAATTTGTGAAACCCCAAGATTTCCTTCCAATTAGAAAATGGACCCAGGTCAAGTCCCCGGGCCACTACTCACAGTGTCCTTTATCGTCCTTCTAGTTTCCAAGCTTTCCATCCAAGCAGCCTCTTAAAGTGAACAGTTTTGTTATTTTTCCTCTGAAATAAACACTTTTGAAATCAAAAGAAAAAAAAATGGAATAGCTTTTATACAAAGTTTTATGGGATCTTCCTCAAAAGGACAAAACAAACTATATGAGTAACCCTGGGTTAGAAAGTGCACACAGAAGACATTTCCTCAGCACGCGGAGGCCAGAAAGGAAAGGGAACCATGCTCGGCTTAGACAACGCCCGATGGCATTCTGAGGGGAAAGCAGCGCCCTTGGGAGCTCCCTCTTTCTCACAGTCCCTCTTTCTGAGCCCAGAGGAACCTGGCCCTGAGGGGCAGCTCAGGGCAGGGCACAAGGAGCAGAGGCTGAGGCTCAGACCTAGGGCTGGGTGACACCAAAGCCACAGCCAGAAGGCGACCACACCTGGACTCCACCCCAGCTCTGATTGGCCTCAAGGCCTATTACTCTTGCCTGGAAAATCCCATGGACAGAGGAGTGTGGTTGGCTACAGTCCATGGGGTCACGAAGAGTCAGACATGACTGAGCGACTTCACTTTCACACTTTCACACATTCATACTCAGTCTGAATAGAGAGAGTAGTCTTCATGCAAAATTCTTAGAACTCAACATCCTGGAAGAGGCCTCTGACCTGAGAGTAAATATCTTCACTAACCTGAATTTAGATCATCACTAACTAGGACACTTACCCTGATGTGTAAATCCCGGAGCTACTGTTTTGCTGCAGGGTCCACCTGTTTACTCTCAAAAATCAACACCTATTTTTTGCTTCATGTTCAAAGCTGTGGGGTGTGGGCGAGGTGCTGGTGAGGATGATGCAGAGGACTGTGTGCCCCCCTCCCAGGGACTAACTGACTGGGCTACCCACAGAGCCCACGGGAGCCAAGGGGAAGCCAAGGCCAAATGTGTGCCAGTAAGTTCCTTTCCCTTTCCCTTCCAGACCTAAACAGCAGCGTGTCGGGAGAGGAGTCCTAGCTCACCCCAGCCCTCAGTGCCAGATAAACCAGGTGACGCTCAAGCTTCGGGCCTCCCCCCGGGTTTGGAAAAAAGACCAGACAACCGTCATCGGGAGGTTCTGCACTGCTCCTCTGCCTGTCAATGACAAGTAAGCCCCAGATCCACCCCACCCCAAACACACCAGGACCAAGGCTGACCTCAGGTGTGACACTTGTTGAGGTGCAGTTTTATCATGAGGATAAGCTTCCTTGATGGGGACATGACAGAGACCCAGGGTGTCCTGAACCTCCTGCAGGGCCGTCTGGGGTTGGGATGCTAAGAAGCCAAAGAGGGTGGACTTTAATTCCCCATTCCCACTTTAAGATAAGGAATTCCATTTTATCTGATATATATGTTTTATGTATCTGTTCTATTTAGTTTCCACTGTAAAATTTTATTGAAACAAAGATTGCTCGTTCCATATTTCCTCTTCTTCAGCCTCTGCTGGCCACAGTCATGGGTGTGAATCTGGAATTCTTATCCCCTTTGCACCTCCTCTAGCAGGCATTTAGAGTATGTCTTACCACACCTGGCCCTTGGAGGACAGGAGTGGACTCCTGTAGTAATCGTCCCATAGATGACTGTAGACCTGACATCAGTGAGACACAAGGTCTCACAATTCTGAACCTTCTCTCCCGACCAGCCAGGAACCTGCCCTGAGCACACACCCTCTTGTTTCTCTTCTTTTGCAGCAAAAAGATGGTCTGCTTACCTGAGCCAATGAACTTACAAGCAAGTGAGACTGTGTCTCATGACCTGAAAATAACCTGTATATAGTATATGGACAGGATACATCCCCTGGATTGGGAGTGGGGCGATGATGGGCATTCAACTTATTCTAAACCATTAAGACTAAGAAAGAATGCAGAAGTCTTGTTTACTTTCTCCATAATTAGCCACCTTAGAGGGGGGAGAGAGGGCTCATTTTACAGAGCTTTATCTCCATTGTCAGTTGAAAGAGTTTTACAAAGATACCATTTCAGCCTTCCTATTCATGCTTAACTGCGATTGCCCCATATGCTTGGACAACTGTACCTAGGATTCAATAGAAACATATACAGGAGAAATACTTATTTTTTTTTTTTCAAATAAAACGATGGAATATCTGAATCATTCAATTGTTTTATTGGAATGAAATTCTGTTATGTACAAAAATGTGATTTACAATCTACAGGATTGGAGAAAACATGAGAAAACATTAAAATACCAACTGAAAAGAAGTACTTGGTATAAGAGGGGGAATGGAGGATGGGGAGAAAGATGATGCCATTTGCCATCCCTTACCGTTGCCTTCTCTGAGTATCTGGGAGGTTCAGGTAGCTCAATCTTTGGAGAATATAGGTGGATTTTCTTTGGGTCAGTGTTTCTAAAACTTTGATCTTTATAAATAACCTCATATCAAGCCACAAATTGTGTACACTCAAATTGTGTAATTTGAGAATTTATTAAGAGGACTGTTTACAAAGGTGTTGGCAGGAAGTGAGGAAATCACAAGGGACAGTGCAAGTTCCCTGGGGCTGGGGGAAGTGCGAGCTGCTGTGTTCTATGTCTGAAGAGGCCAGAGGAGGAAGCACCAGAGTCTGGAAACAGATCTGCAGGACCTCTGGTCAAGGGACAGTGAGGGGGCAGCAGTCCTGCAGAGAGGGAACCAGGTAAACAGATTCTCCATCCTCAGTCTTCTTTCTTCCCTCATTCTCCTGTTGGTGCTCCCACTGAGTGACTCCAGCCAGAAGGTGGAAGGCAAGAGGCGTGTTGATGTGGCCCCGGGGTATAAAACCGAGCAGGGAAGGTGGGAATGGCTGGGATGGCCGTGGGAACAGAGAGACATGGCGCACACCTTCACTGCCTTCTCCATGGCCAGGTTCTCCTGGATTCCTCTGTACTGAATGGTTTTGCCTGTGTTGTCTGTGTGCTCAGTTACTCCAGTCATGTCCAACTCTTTGAGACCCCCTGGACTGTAGCCCTCCAGGCTCCTTTGTCCATGAGATTCTCCAGGCAAGAATACCGGAGTGGGAGGANAAAAAAATACTTGAGATAAACTGTGTGATACATGAGTTACCTTTCGTCACCATTCTAGGAATGTTTGATCCATTATCTAAATCAGGAATAAATACTTTAGGGGAAGTCATCTGACATTTCACCTAAGCTCACAGCCCAGAGGCAGCTAACTGTAATCCCTTCAATCCTCTTCATGTCCCCCATGGCCCCATCTCAACCCTCAGAACCCCTGGGAAGCATTTAGAACTACAGATTCTAAGCCCAGGGGCCCTCAAAATTCAGTTGTGACTGGACTGCTATAGGCCCAGTTTTATATTGTTTATATATATTTATATTTCAAACATTTTTGTTATGGGACATTTCAAACACATATAAAATTAGAAATATAGAATAATGAATTTCCATATACCTGCTATCCAGCTTCAACAATTAACAACTCTTGGGGCTGTCTTGTTTTGTCTATGGCATTGGTGTTTCTTTAAAAACTTCTCAGTTTATTTTAATATGCATGATTTGGGAATCATTGATCTAAACAAGTAATTATTGCTCTAAACAAACAAATAAGTGAGATCGCTGCAAACAAAGAAGCATGCATTAGACATAGTGGAAGCGGGATAATGAACTCTGACCACTGAAGGAAAAGGGCTAGGGTTTCCATAATTCCTCACTGGATCTCAGGGTTTCCAGGGCTAAACCATCCCTTGGCAGCTCTGATGTCGGAGACTCTGCTAGGGGTGCTTCTTTAGCTTGGCCTGAGGATCCCAGGCTGGAAGCTGGAATCACATGCTCAACACACCCACAAAATGAAGGCCTTCTCAAACATATAGCCATTAGTTGCATGAAAGTGGAGTTTACTAGGTTAGATAAAATAACAGTATAAACAGGGTGCTTTTTTTTTTAAATGTTTATGTTTGTGACTAAGGAAACAGACGTTGAAATCAANTACCCACTCCAGTATTCTTGCCTGGAGAATTCCATAGACAGAGGAGCCTGGTGGGCTACAGTCCATGGGTCGCAAAGAGTTGGACATGACTGAGTGACGTACACACACACACTGTTGATTTCTCAAATCTCATCTATTTGATTGACTCCTTGTCCCTCCATCCCTCTTAAAACATGGCCTCCAGACCTGGAGACAAGCAGAGGGTGACCAACACACAGTCTAATGGGCTTCCTGGCTGGCTGCCTCTCCTAAGAAGAACACTGATACAGGAAGACTGTGCCATGCAGTGGGTTAAGGTAAAGAATACTAGCCCTGCCACATACTGTGTGCCTTTGAGCAATTTTTCATCTTGCTCTGAACTGTGGCTTCTGCATTCTGAAAATAAGTGCTGCATACCTGTCCTGAAGAACTGCTTTGATGATCTTCAATAAAACATGTAATGTATGTATCGCAGGGCCAGCACTTAGAGAGCAGCTCGAAATATTAGTTGTTACAAATGATGTTGTGCTGTTCCGTTCTATTGTGACTGAGTGTTGGAGCCCAAACTGAAATAAAAAGGAGGAAAATTCCACTCTGGTTAAAATTAGGTTATGGCAGTCAGCTTCTGCCCTATTCACTCTTTGCTCACCCCACCCTCTGTGTCTCCACCTGTTATCCAGTTAACACCCTATTATGCTGAACACCTGCACGGAAGCCTTTCGCTGGCTCTTTTCCAGCACTCTCCTTACTGCCTCGCTCACCCAGAGCCCCCTGAGTCCACTGCCAGGTCCTGCAGGCTTTTGCCTGCAGGAAGGCTTTAGGCTTTGCTGAGATTTCCCTGGGACAATAAATTAATGGGGTAATTAATGCAAATGACTTTGCAAAAGCTTCTCTCCTGGGTCCTAATCAGAAGAGATGCTCTTCACATCTCTTTCAACTTTGAAAATCTAATGCTGTGTGTGCATGTGTGTGTTGGTGGCGGGTGGGTGAGATGAGAAAGACACGAGAAGGGACCATGGGAAACAAGAGCAAAGACAGTGGGAGGACAGAGGGAGAAAAGCTAGCTTCCGAATCTGTGCCAGGCAGTGAGAGGAAAGCTCAGTGATGCTGGCTTTTGAAGTCTCACTTTCTCAAGTGTAAGTCAAGGACAGTGAAAAGGTCTGGTGATCTCACTCCCCTCCTACATGATGGACCAACAGGCTGCTGCCTAAGGGCTCCCACGTACCCCGAATAGTGCTCGATGCTCTATAGATGTTATCACCTTTTTTGCTGAGCCTTGGGTGTGTCATCCCAGTGTTCAAGATACTGGCAGTGGACTTACATCTACTCCCCCACCTGCTAGTGTGTTGGCCAGAGGGTGCCAGACAAGAAGCTACATTTGTGAAACCTCAAGGATGCTGGGGAGTGCAGAAAAGTACTTCTCTGGCAGAGTGNCTGGGCCCTGCAATAAACCTTTATTTGCTCCAAATTCTTGCATTTTGGTATATTTGGCCTCACTGTGCAAATGTGCTTTGGTAGACCTTGTGCTTGGTAACAGTTACAAGAAACAAGGAAGGGAAGAAACCAAACTGGAAGACGGAGGAGTCGCCAATGTTTTCCTCTCAAGACACTTCAGGGAGGAGGATGAAGGCCAAGCTGTCCAGGGCTGGAGATGGGGGCACCAGGCCTGAGCCCCAAGGCACCAAACAGAAAGGGCCTCCTTCCTCAGCCACACACGAGTCAAAGAGAAAGTGTTCTGACTTGAATAGTGGACAGAAGCAAAAGGAAACTGGAAAGCAGAACTAGAAGTGCTAAAATCCCAAGAGTTTTATCTGACCCAAGCTGAAATGAGTGGCAGCCGAACTTAACAAAGCTCCAGTCGGTGCCACTTAAACACCAGTGCCCCGCGAGACCATGGCCACGAGTCAGAGTCTGCATGGCCCTTTGGTGTCTCCAGAGGAAGCCTAGGGGGAGAGGAGGGCTGAACAAGGCAAGCCCATGGGATCTTCAAGTCCTGTTGTGGGGGCTGATACTGACAGAGCTGGAGGGAAATGGTGCAAGAGTGGGCAGGGAGGAGATGTTTGCACCAGCCTTGTGGGATGCATAGGATTCAGGGCTGACAGAGGGCAATTCCAGGCCGTTGAGCATCTGTCTGTTGACAGCAGCAATCATGTGCTGTGCAGAGGCGGGCTCGTGGGAAGGCTCACGTCAGAGAAGTGAACCAAAAGTGAAATAAAATCCCATGATCTCCAGGGAAATTTCTGAGTAGAAGACACGTGTAAGTGTATACATTCAATGACAATTAGAAATGAAACTGCTGAGGGCATTACTCAATTTCTTCAGTCATCAGGATTTGTGAGGGCATCTACAGGAAACCAGAGTGTTCAGCATATTCAGGGAAGAAGGCCCAGAATCTCTAAGGTAGACTCAACCCCTCTCCCAGGAAGTTCTCCCCAGGATCTCTCCCAGGTGTGTCTTCCCACGGCCATCACATTCTCTGGCCCCTGGTACTGTAACAGGGCAGAGCAGGTGTGTAGCTGTTAGCTCGAGACTATTATTGGGAGACCCTTAGTGCCACAGTTAGGGGTCCCACTCCGCCAACAGTCAGCCTTGCAGTGGTTCTCTCCCTGCAAAGAGTGTGGTAGGAGGTAGATCTCAGCCTTTTCTCTGTGGCCCTCCAGGCTTTAGGTGGGTGGGTTTAGCTGGGGGACCTAGGAACAGGCTAAGGTCTGTGTTCCACAGCGCTCCAGATCCCTCGCCATAGTCGCCCACTGGCCAGGCCCAGATCCAGCTCCGTTACCTAATGGTGACGACAGTCTCCATGGGTCACAGTCCATGGAGGCCTCAGCACCTGGAGTATATGGATACTGCTATTAAGGTAACAGCTTCAACTTCAGTCTCTCCAAGTTTCAGAAATTGATATAGCTGAGATCAGCTGTCTACCCCTAGGAGGTGGCCAGAAGCCAGGGTTAAGTTGCAAGGACGCTGCACATCATTACTTCAGCTCCACATCTGTGGTTGCCCTTCTCAAAGAAGGGCAATTGTTGTGAGCTAGGAATTAACCTGATTGGTATTTGCTACAGTATACATTCCTAGTGATCCTATGCAAGTAATTCTCTCCAGTTTAAATGAAAAGCCTGAGGACTGGCTGGGTCCTGGGTGCCTTGTTTCCTCATGGCTGCGCAGGGTCTGGGACCTGGCCCTGAGGGTGCTGCCAGCTGAGATCTGCCTCATTAGCCAGGCCTGGGCACAGGCATGAGGACCCAGACTGGGTGCTGGACCAATGCTCCCAGCAGGATAACTAGCCCTGCAGAGACCTGCTACTTTTAGCCAGGGCCTAGACCTCAGAGGGTAAAAGCTGAACCTTGGGATTTTGTTCTTTCTAGTCAAAACAGAAAGTAATGTTTGTTTGTTGGAGATTTACAGAAACATCATTATCTGACTGTGACCTGACCTCAAGAACAAATGATCAGACACCAAGAAGTTTGCAACAACTAACCACATCCCTCCCTCACCTTTCCTAGAAAAGGGCTTTGCTGAAAGCTTTCTGGGAGTTTAGGGGTTTTAAGGCATGAGCCACCCATCGTCTCCTTGTATGGGCCTTCAGTAAACATTTCTCTACTCCAAACTCCAACTTTTTTTTAATTGTTTGGTCTCACTGTGTATCAAGCACACAGACATGCATTTGCTAACAGTACCTCACAACCCAGTGACCATTTCAGCGGCCTTGACTATTCTCCTGGCTTTGTTTTCTCAAGTCCCTCAGAACATGAATATTTGAGAAACAGCTACACTCTGCCAGACCCCATGGTGTGCACTGAACACAATCTCCCTCCATGCTGCTTTGAAAGTACCATTTCCAGGTTCATGTCCCACTGCCTTGTAGAGTTCGGATTCCACAGCCAGTCACTGAGAGCTGTTGCTTCTCTTCTGCAAGCATGACTTCTTTGTACCTCCAGCCCACAGACTTTGACTTACGTGCATCTTTTACCTGAATTGCTTCTGTTTTGCCTTCCTTTCTCTAGCTTTTAAGACACAGCTTAAAATCAACTTTGCNTCCACAGCCAGTCACTGAGAGCTGTTGCTTCTCTTCTGCAAGCATGACTTCTTTGTACCTCCAGCCCACAGACTTTGACTTACGTGCATCTTTTACCTGAATTGCTTCTGTTTTGCCTTCCTTTCTCTAGCTTTTAAGACACAGCTTAAAATCAACTTTGCTGTGAACCCTTCCCAATCCCAGAAATGGGAAGTGACACCTGCTGAACTGTTATAGCTCTTGCAGTGGTTTCAGCCACTCACGTGAAGGCTTTCCACAAAGGACTGGCATAGTGTTTATTTGTATATGTATCAGGGCTCTAGCTTCACCTTAAACTAGTATGCGTCACGGGAAGCCTATTTATACAAGGGACTGAGGAATCTTCTGGGAAGATTAATCCTCAAAGGAGTCAGGCCCAAGGAGCTTGACTTAGTAAGGCTATGGTAGAGATGGGGGAGGTGCCTAAAGCTCATGTATCTCTTTTCTAGATCTGGAGCTCCTTTAGGGCAGAGACCATGAGTGATTCTTCCAGCAAAGCAGGTGGTATCAAGAATAGTGTTTGACAGCACTGAATATTTAGTAAGTGTTAATGGGATAAAAGAATACTTACTATCCTCTCCTTAGAGCAAATCTGAGTATATGTCAGGCTTTATTCCTGAGTGTTTGAAGTTGTGATCCAGAGATTTTTTTTTTTTTTTACACATATGTGGATCTCTAGCATGGGCTTATTGTAAGAGGTTCACAAATCCGTATCATGTCAATAATTTTATGGAGACTGAATAAATACAATGCTTTGTACGTACATGTATGCAACACTGTTTCAAACAGATAAAGATACTATTTTGGTTAATTTTTTCAATCTATAAATTTATCTATAACCCTTATTGGAATCCAAATGTCTTTTGCTATTACATATGACATTAAATAATAAAAACACAACTTCTATGACATCAAAGTCTGACCCTTTTAAAAACAAACACATATTAAAAGAGGTTCCCAGGACTTCCCTGGTAGCACAGTGGATAAGAACCTGCCTGTCAGTGCAAGAGACATGGGTTCAATCCCTGGTCTGGGAAGATTCCACATGCCACAAGTCCGTGCACCACAATTCCTGAGGCCTGTGCACTTAGAGCCTGTGCTCTGCAATGAGAAGCCACCGCAATGAGAAGCCTGCACATAGGAATGAAGAGGAGCCTCCAATTAGAGAAAGCCCATGCAGAAGCAATGAAGACCCAGCACAGTCACAATTTTTTTTTTTAAAGAGGTCTCCATCCCAAGAAACCTTTGTTATGTACCACATGTGTGTAACTACAGCCCTACCTGTGCAGGCCCCCAGCTTGCAGGAGGGTGCCCTACCCTCCAGGTGACATTTTTTAGTCTCAATTTACAGTGTACAATGAGCTTTTCTGTTGTTTGTTTATTGCTTCATCACTGCCTACAACAACCCTCAAGGATTGGCAAGAGAGCGATTGGGTTTGTAAGACTGACAATAGGCTTCTATTGTGAAATGTACATGGAAGAGACAGAAATCCAACAAGAAAGAAAATAAATACACAGCATAATTTTAGAAAAAAAAATGAGAAAAGAACAGAAGAGCTCTATAGACACACTGAAATGTTCTACAAAGCACATAATTGGAATCCTAAAAGGTGAGGAAAGAGGAAATAGGGCTCTGAAGATGACAAGAAGGCAAGAGGACAGAAGGTTACCGTGAGGTGAGGCAGGTGTCTTAGCGGGGATGGTGACATTGGGCTGAGAACTGGATGACCAGAAGTAGTAGCCAGGAGAAGCTATGATTGAAAGCAATGCAGAGAGAAAGAAAAACTGCAAACATCCTCATGTAGAAAGGAGCTGGGTGTGCATGAGGAGCACCCAAAAGTGTACTGTGGCTGAAACATGAGTGAGAAAGAGAGTGGAATGAAGCATGGTTGGAGAGACAGGCAGGCAGGTGGGGTCTTGGGTCATAAATGGCTAAAAGAGTAGCATTCATCAGGTATTTCTTTTGCTTTCCCATATTTCACAGTTCCTTTAATCAGCAAAGCACAGAGTTAATTAAGTAGGCCCATGTGACTAGCTCTAGTCAATGAACTGAGCAGAGGGATTTGTGTCATTTTGGGGCCAAAGCATCAAAGAGCCAGTACAGAAACATCAAGCCACTTCTTTATTCAGTGGACAGAGCCAGAAGGTCTAAGTAGGTTGAATCACTGAATTGCAATACGAAGATAATTGCCCTGATGAGTCATACAGATTCTCAGTAAACTTTAAGAGCAATAAATCTGTATGATATTAAGTCATAATAGACTGATTCTGACTAATAACACATGGTAAAAAGTTTAGATTTTATTCTGGAAGTCATTTATAATAGGAAGTCATTTGAAATTTTTAGCAAGACAGTGAAGACATCATACACACATTGATATCATTTTGTGTATAATTGATTATGGGGAGGACAGACAGAAATCAGGAGCCAGTTATAAATCTATTAAAGTTCATCTAGCCATGAAATAATGGTAGCTTGAATTTTGTGGTAGCAGTGGACATGGTGAGTTGAACTGGGGATATATTTTGAAGAAAGAACTAACAAGACAGGAGAATTTCCTGGCAATCCAGTAGTTAGGACTCAGTGCATTCACTGCCAGGGGCCAGGATTCAATCTCTGGTTGGGGAACTAAGATCCTGCAAGCTTTGTGGCACAGCCAAAAAAAACCTAACAAAACTGATGGAAAGACTCCAAGGTTTGGGGCCTGGGAAACTGAATAGGGAGAGAACAAAGAGTTATAAAACTTGTTTTGGTTTAAAGATCTCTTTCAAAGGACAAGGCGAAAGAGAGAGAGAAAATGTTTCCCAACTCCTTTCACAGAGTCAGCATAACCTTGATATTAAAACCTGACAAGGTACATAGATGCAAAACTCCTAAACAAAGTATTTATAAATGAAGCTCTATATACATAAAGAGGAAAATACATCATAATAAAATTGGATTTGTTCCAGGGATGCAAGTTAGTTTTAGCACTTACTTATCTGGAGTTTGTTAACAAAATAGAGAAAAATAAACTTGACTAATGCAGAAAAATCATTTGATAAAATTCCATACTCATTCACGATTTAAAAAATGAAGACTAGAACTTCTTTAATCTGACAGGATACTATAAAAACCTAATAGCATATGTCATACTTAATGGTGAAATACTGAAAGTATTTTCCTTACAGTCAGGTATGAGAGAAGAATGTCCTCATCATCTTTGCTGCTCATCCCTGCACTTGAGGTCCTATCCAGTGCAGCAAGGTACCAAAAGAAAGAGGAGGAAGACTGGGAGGAGGCTGGAGGAAGAAAGTGTAGGGCAAGAAGGAAGAAATAAAACTGTCATTTACAAATGACACAATTGTATCTATGGGAAATCTGGAAGACTCCATGGATTAGTAATTAGAATTGATAAATGGATTCATCAGGATCTCTGGATGGAAGTTGAAGATGCAAAAATCCATTATATTTCTGTTTACCAGTGATAAAAGAAAGTAAAAGTATTAAATAATAATATTTATAATAACATCAAATCCAACAAATATCTAGAAATAAATGTAACAAAATTTGTGCAAGAATATTCGTATGGAAAACTCCAGAACACTATTTAAAAAAATTTTTAATGAAGCATACTATGCTCATAAATTGAAAAATCAATATTATAAAGATATTAACTCTTTACCAACCTAATCCGCAGTGTGAATGTAATTCTAATAAAATTCCAGCAGAGCTATATTTTTGTAGAAATTATTAACAACAAGCTGGTTCTAAAATTTATATGGAAATGCAAAGGGAATAACCAAGACTTGAGTAAGAATGAAGACCACCAGATATCAAAACATAAAGCTGCAATAATAATTAACGAAATGGTATTGTCAACAGGTAAAAAAAAGTAGACTAATGGAACAGAATGGAAGATCCAGATAGAGACCTACAAATACATGGATACTTGGTTTATGACAAAGAGGACACTGAACACTAGTATAGGTAGGATGATCCGTTCTGCTGTCTATTGGATATCCACAAGGCAATGACAAATTTGATCCTTATTTTATACCATACCCGAAAATCAAATGCAGGTTGCTCATAGACCTAACTGTGAAATATAAAACAATAAAACATTTAGAAGATAACAAAGAAAAATAAATCCAAGGCAGGAAAAGTTTTCTTAAACATGACACAGAAAGCATTAATGATGGAGGCAGAGATTGATAAATTACTACACGGAATTTAAGAACTTATTTTCATCAAAAGACGTTATTTAGAGAAAATAATTGGGAGGATACACTTGAATATCTAAGCAACAAAGGGCTTTTAACTTGAATATTTAAAGAATTCCTTAAAGTCGATCAGAAAAGCACAGAGAGAAATGGACAAGAACTGGAGTAGACACTTCACAAGAGAGGATATCTGCATGGCTAAGAAAAACATGAAAAGGTACTTCCTCTAATCATTCACCAGGAAAATAAAAATTAAAGCCAGAATGATATGCTGCTACATACACCCAAGTGGCTAAAAAGAAAAAAACAAAAACAAAAAAAACACGATGCCAGCTATTGGGGAGAATGTGAAACAACCAGAACACTCATAAACTGTTAGTGAGAATATTAATTGGTACAATCACCTAGGAAGTGTTTGGCAGTATCTACTATAGTTGAACATATGCCTGAGTAATTCCAGCGTATACCGCAAAACGTGTATGTATGTGCACCGAAAGATAAGGTGAAGAATGTTGATAGTAGCACTATTCATAATTGCCCCAAGCTAGAAAGTATCCTAACACCCATCAGTAGTGGAATGGATAAATAGATTGTGGTATATTCACACAACAGAGTGAAGTGAAGTGAAAGTTGCTCAGTCATGCCCAGCTCTTTGTGACCCCATTAGTCCATGGATTTCTCCAGGCTAGAATACTGGAGTGGGTAGCCTTTCCCTTCTCCAGGGGATCTTCCCAATCCAGGGATCAAACCTAGGTCTCCCGCATAGCAGGTGGATTCTTTACCAGCTGAGCCACAAGGGAAGCCCAAGAACATTGGAGTGGGTAGCCTATCTCTTCTCCAGAAGATCTTCCTGACCCAGGAATGGAACCAAGGTCTCCTGCATTGCCGGCGGATTCTTTACCAACTGAGCTATCAGGAAAGCCCTGAAACAGAGTATTATACAGCGACAAAATAAACAAACTTTTGAAAGAGCAAGGGTTGCCTGAGGATCCCCAGCTGTCCCAGCCCTCAACTGTTTGACTCTTCCCAGCCTGGGTCCCAGACACATGGGTCAAGAAACCTTTGAGGTCCTGGCTGTAGCCACTGTCTCGATGTAACAGCACAAGAAACTATGAGTGGGGACAGTCCAGTTGAGCCCAGTCAAGCCCCACTTTTGTAAGCAAAACAAATTATCGTGACAATTTTAACTCACTGCTTTAGGGATGAGTGTTGCACAGCAATAGGTAACCAGAATAGGCGTGTAAGTATTTAGGGGAAAAAATAAAGCAGAATATGTTTAATTTGTAAGTCTACTTTAAAATGTTTAAGGAAATTTAATTAAAGAGATTTGTGAAACTACTTCTAAAAACTACTGTTTAATATTAGGGTCATAAATAAAGGGAAAGACTTGTAAGTTGGATGTAAAAGATTAAGGGCAAACTAGATTCTAAAATTTCTACTTACTTAAGTTGAACCTTAACTGAGAAAAATATTTTAAATAAAACAAGACAAAAACACTGAAAACATCTTGGATAGCTAACTTCATTGATCCTTTCAGAAAGTTAAAGAAACATCAGGAAAGGAAATGAGTGATTTATTGAGTGCTTACTAGGTGCCACAGCATGTCCTAGGTGATTTATTGAAATCAACTCACGGAATCCTTACAACCCTGTGAAGTGAGTTTTATGATCACTCCTTTACAGATGATGCTCAGAGAGGCTATGTGACTTGCCTGAAATTCTGCAGTTAGTAAAGGATAGAATCAGTGCCTTGGCGCTTTTGGATGCCTTCTCTTGGAAGGAAGGCTGATGAAGGCAAATTTCTAAAAGTCACTCGGGGGCCTTGGTGTGGTAGCAGTGCTGGCATCCTCTGTGTCTGCTCCAGCCTTGCCTGTGAGCTTTCCAGTGGGTGAGAAGAGGGGTGTGCACACAAGTGACCATCCTGTGAGGATTAACGTGGCCAGAGTAAAGGATGGTCCATTGACCCTTACAGTTCAGGAGTCTGGGTTGGAGCCAAAGGCGCCTGTCCCCTGGACATAACTTCAGAGTAGCTCCGGAGAGGAGTTCTGGAAGCTGTGGAAAAACAGAGGAAGGATTTCAGCACTGTAGCTTGGGATAGCTCACATAACTTCAGAGGGTTCTGTTCAGGTCGTTTTTTCCTCTAAGTTTCTAATATTTTAACTGTGTGCAATGTCTAACACAATAGGAGCAGCTGAATCATTGAATCATTTTTTTCTATAATATTAGGGTGAGTCAGTTTTGAAGTTATGTAGTTCAATTGCCTCATTTTATAGGAGAAGAGACCAAGAGATCAACTTTGGTTGCTTCCTATGAAGAATCTNGGCTTGGGATAGCTCACATAACTTCAGGGGGTTCTGTTCAGGTCGTTTTTTCCTCTAAGTTTCTAATATTTTAACTGTGTGCAATGTCTAATGCAATAGGAGCAGCTGAATCATTGAATCATTTTCTTCTATAATATTAGGGTGAGTCAGTTTTGAAGTTATATAGTTCAATTGCCTCATTTTATAGGAGAAGAGACCAAGAGATCAACTTTGGTTGCTTCCTATGAAGAATCTATAGAACTATATTTCCTATCTAACACTATGGAATGAGTTTAAAAGTCTGCATAGAAAACCAGTGAGTTTTATAAAACCCTTGTGTTTTATTTTTACAAAGCAATGAGTAGGTAAATGAGACCTGTAAAACAGAAATAGAAGAAAAACAAATACAGGCTGTTGTGGTCCTACGTGGGGAGGGAACTGCTNCTATAGAACTATATTTCCTATCTAACACTATGGAATGAGTTTAAAAGTCTGCATAGAAAACCAGTGAGTTTTATAAAACCCTTGTGTTTTATTTTTACAAAGCAATGGGTAGGTAAATGAGACCTGTAAAACAGAAATAGAAGAAAAACAAATACAGGCTGTTGTGGTCCTACGTGGGGAGGGAACTGCTGCCTCTAACTTAACTACTTGGACATGGATCCTTGCCAGGTTAAGCAGAGCTACCATCCAGAGACCCAGACCTGGAGACCCTAGGCAGCTCCTTCCAGGCCACCTTCAAGGGCAAGTCTTCTGCTCCAGGAGGCTTTCCAGTGGTTCTGGGAGAAACATGCTATTTAACAACACTGACAGCTAACAAAGGACCATAGGGACTTCTGAGGGAAGGGACCTGAATATAGTGTGATGGTGATCTGTCTCCCCTGCACAAATAAAACAGATGAAAGTCTGACCATCCCTTAGCTATTCAGGGGCCAAGGAGCTAGTGTGTGTTTTCTTTGGACCTCCAACTGATTGCTTGTTCCTTTTGTTGTTAGGGTAAAGAATCCGTGGGCAATGCAGGAGACCTTGGTTCCATTCCTGGGTCGGGAAGATCTGCTGGAGAAGGGATAGGCTACCCACTCCAGTGTTGTTAAGGTTATTACCTCCCTTAGGAAACCAGACTGGAGGAAATAAGGGGAAATCATGTATCTCAGAAGGAGTAGGGGGAGGGGTTGGGGGGGCAGTGAGAGTGAGAGAGAAGAGGAGGAATTTGCAAATAACTATACACAGAACAGAATTTTAAAATATGTTATACATTAAACTAGGGCTTTATAGCTTAACAAACTGCCTTTGTGTATTTTATCTCAATGACTCCTCAAGCAACCTGATAATATCAACAGAGGCTACCTATTTACTTACCTCTGAATAATACTGGATAGTGAAAGTTGCTCAGTCATGTCTGACTCTTTGTGACCCCATGGACTACATAGTACATGGAATTCTCCAGGGCAGAATACTGGAGTGGGTAGCCTTTCCCTTCTCCAGGAGATCTTCCCAACTCAGGGATCGAACCCAGGTCTCTCGCATTGCAGGCAGATTCTTTACCAGCTGAGCCACCTTCTCCAGAGGATCTTCCTGACCCAGGAATCGAACTGGGGTCTCCTGCATTGCAATCAGATTCTTTACCAACTGAGCTATCAGGGAATCCCATTTACTTACTCAGTTCAGTTCAGTCGCTCAGTTGTGTCTGACTCTTTGCCACCCCATGAA